>CM077157.1:32693110-33050219 GCA_039583875.1 Platanthera guangdongensis
CCATAAGCCGCGGCGCTGGCGGCTGGCCAAACAGGCCCGACCGGGGGGACATGGCCCGACCGCAGCTTGCGGCGTGTGGCCGCCCCATGCCGCTGTCGTCTTGTGGCCGTGGGGAGCGGGCACAGAGCGCGACCGTAGTGGCCAGCAGCGGCGCGCGGCGCCGGCCGTCCCCGCGGTCGCAGGATTGCGGTTGCGGGGGGAGCGGCCGCGGAGACTGACTGCAGCGCAGGGCCGTCTCGCGTGGCTGCGGACTTGCGCCCTCGGGCGAGGCCGTGCCCGCAGGCCAGCCAGGAGCACCTCAACCAGAGGGGATCGGCCGCTGGCGAGCGGAGGTGGCCGACCGCGGGCGGTTCGCGTGCGTGGTGGGATCCCATGCGTGATCGCGTGTGGGATCTGGCGCACCGATCGCGTGCGCGGACATGATCCCCACCAAGTTAGTGGGGATCATGGGTGATTGGCTACTTGCATCCCATTTTCTCATAAATTTAACTCGGTCTCATCATTTTCCCCAAAAAAATCCTCAGTGTTCAAAGCCGGATCGTGAGAAGAACGGAGATTTTTGCGAAAGACTTTTTGTGGTGATCACGGTGGCGACAACAGTGAGTGATGTTGTGGAAAGCGGACAATGGTGGTACGCTCGCCAAGGTATGTTGTAAAGAGGTGGAGTGGTTGAGCGGGAAAGAGGTGCGTCCGTGCGGGATTCACCTCTGCCTATGGGCACGGAGAAGACTATTCATGGTCGGACGGTGACAAACTTTTAAACATATTTCAAGTGGATTTTGTCCTTTAATTAGTTGAATTTGACCTCACTAGTAAATTTGACATGTTTGACTTGAATAGTGGTATCATGAGCTTAATCATTCTAGATACCCTAAATGGCAAAAAATGGTCATATATATTAGGCATTTTAAGGTGTTCATGTGCCAACTTTCTAATTTTAGGTTTGAAAGTCACTATTCAACACCTGAGCACGTATTTTAGTTTAGACCGGCCTCGACAAGTCCATATTTAACATATTTTAGAACCAAATTTGTCATGCAATTTCATGTCGACATGCCTAAGTCGTTTATTTCTTGAAGGGGGCATTAGCCTATATATTAATAATAAGCAAAAAGTAGGAATAGTCTACAAGTAATGAGCATCGTGCAACAAAAGCTGAGAAAAAACCGTGGTAAGGGCATACCCCTTTCCCACAAAAAATCACCATGGCAAGCAAGCTTAGCCACATGGTCGGCCGCTGAGTTCGCTTTACGATCGATAAGTGAGATTGATACTCTTGGAGCTTCCTTCAGTAGCTTTGTCATAGAAGATTCATGTTCGCCAGAGAAGTAGCCTGAGAGAATACGGTTGATGCGCGAGCAAGCATCCGCCGAGTCCCCTTCAAGAAGAATTCCCAAGTAAGGGAGAGGTATCCTCAATCCCGCCTGTAGTGCCTCGATTGCTGCCTTAAATTCGGTCATCCCGACTGATCTGCTGCGAATTGATTTTCCTCCTGCTGCAGTAATGCTCCATCATGGTTCCGGATCACATACCCAAGGCCGGCACTGTTGTTGGGCAGCACCGAACCATCTAAGTCGTTTATTTCGGGCTCTATAGGATCTCAGGGGGCTTACGGGACATGTGGGCCCTATGGCCCGCATGAGAGGACTTCAATGACCTTTGGGTAATTAATGGCCCAATTGATGGTGAAGAGATGGGGTGGGGGGTGCTTAATCTCCACCCATCCCTCATTTAATATTGTAACCATCTCCAAAGGGAGCTACTTGTATCTCTTGTTGCATACCTCTTCCTCCATTTTGTTCCTGAATATTGTTGCCCTAGGGCGAAGCACGATGAATATTTAGACGGGGAAGGAATTTGATTGATTTGTAGATTGAAGACAATGAAAGCACGAGAAAACAATGAAAGCTTTCAGGACAACAAACACCTACTCTGAATGTGCCCTTCAGAGAATTGCTCGTAGAACAACGAGTTCCCCTCTGTTGCTTACTCGTGATGCTCTTGTTTCCAAGTATGTACCGATCATTCAAAAGAGTGAGGCCCACAAAATGAGATGTGAGAGTGTTGCTCGAAACATCCGGATGGAGATATAAGAGAAATCTCCTACCCGTTGCCCCTAGGTGGGTATAAATAGGCAATCCATAGGAGTTACTATGGTTAACAAATATCGTGTATCCGAACCGACCCGTTAAGCCTCCGAACCCGTTAATTTGTCCAAATATACATTAACAAGATGTGTATCTCGTGTCTTATCGTAGGGGCAGTCCGAAAAGCTTTTCTCGTGTGCAGAAGCGTACATAGCGACAAATCTGACGGATTGTGAATGTGGATCGGGTCTTGTTATGAAATAATTTTTTTCTGCGCTACCCGCTCCCAGAGGAAGGAGCGCAGGTAGCGCAGGAACCGTCTGATGGGCTTAAAAGAACGGGTTCTGCTTCTCTTTTTTAATTTTTTTATTATTATAAATCACAAACGTTGGATTTAAGGCTGGACGGCTTGGATTTCACTTGCTCTCAGAGGAGGAACGTTTGATCTTGATCAAGCAACGACGGTCATTAAATGGTCAATATATTCACCAAACACTAACAACGAATTAGTAATAAATAAAGGCAATAACTAATTAATAATAAATAAACTAAGAATTAACTAAAAAGATAAACCCCTGACGTATTCTCATACGTCAGCTCTATCTACAAAAAAAAAAAAAATAATAATGCCGCAAGGTGCGCATGTAATATTGAATATGCGTATATATAAATATTATATACGGTGTAGTTCGATCAATACGTGTTCAAAAATTCTCTGTGCACAAACAAAAAGTAAATTATTTTATAATTTTATATAAATAATATTAATGTTTCTCTAATATATTCATCTTATCTATATATTTATAACATTAAAAACAAAAAGAATTGTGTTTGATGAAACATTTAAACTGGTCAAATATAATTTCATTATTCTCATTACACTCTATTACAAAATTAAAAGGATGTTTATATTTGCAGATCTTATATGATTATTGGCACTCCAAAGATAATGACAGCGTAAAATATGACTATTGACGGCCCGATGGATACTGCCAGCCTAAAAATTAAAATTTTAAATAAACAGTTTTAGAAAAAATGTTTATCATGAAAGTTGTAGATATCGAGAAGATCTACAACTTTTATGTTGAACACTTTTTTAAAAATGTTATATAGTAGACCTATTTTCAAAAGGCGCGGAACTCGGGCGGAACTTGTATAATTCCGTCCGGGTTCCACGCCTTTTGAAAATAGGCCTAGTATATTGCATTTTTAGAAAAAATGTTCAACATGAAAGTTGTAGATCTCATCGAGATCTACAACTTTAATGTTGAACACTTTTTTTTTAAAATATATATAGTAGACCTATTTTTAAAAGACGCGTGTTCCGCATTTTGGGCTGCTATTAACTGTCATATTATGTGTGTTTTTTATTATTTTGCTGGGCTGTCAATATCCAAAGCTGCACTGCCAATATAAACGCCCAATTAAAACTAACGATGAAAAATCATAAAATTATAAAAGCTTTTAATATAACTCGTATATGTTATCAGTTACGAAAATCATAAAGTTTATTTGAAAAATTATGTATAATTATTTTTCCACACTAATTAATTAATAATATATTTATTTTAAACTGTTTTAATTAATTATTGTACTGTAATGATTGATTGAATGAGAGAAGTCCAGTACTCATCACTCTTTATTAGAGCTGTCACGGTTCCGGTTCAGTTCCGGTTCTATTAAAATCGTGAAACGAACCGCTAAGGTAACATAGTTTTAAATTAGAATCAAAATTTTATTTGGCTTGACCGGTTCCGGTTCTGGTTGCGGTTTCAGAATAATTTTTAGAACCGTCATGTCAACGGTTCCGGTTACGGTTCAACAAGAACCAAAGCCAAACTGGCAACTAACGGTTCGATCCGGTTCTATGTGGTTCGGTTCGGTTCCAATCGGTTCCAAGTAGAACCAAAACTAAATTTGGCAAAATGAATTGGGGAGGTCAAAAACAAAAAACTAGAGGGAGAAAATAAATTCGTTCGGTTTTTTTACAAGAACTTCGAAGTTCGGGGCCCAGACATACGAATTTTGCATTACTCCAAGTGATATTACTTTTTTGTGTAATATAGTAAATAACACTGAAAGTTAAAAACTGAAATCACAAAACCACAAAATTGCACCATACTGCACTGATCTTAAAGCACGTCGATTTTAAATCGTACTAAATGATTTGGTGGTATAGTGGCTTCGTTGGTTGCAAAACAACATAGTTTGCAGTGCTGTTTTTGGCGGTGCAAAAACGACAAAACCGCGTCACATCGTTTTCTTCGAGAGGGCATTATATTCCAATAATCGTCAGTACGTACAGGTTACTTTAATTATTTCAAAAAAAATATGAGTAGAATAGAAAATATATTATATAATAGTGTAATAATCGAAACTGTACCGCAAAAACCGAGTCCAAACCGCACCAATGTCAAACCACACTGCACAGTTTTAGTGTGATGCAGTTTTGTTCGGTCCAAACCAATCTCTTTTATTGTGATTGCGGTTTGGATCAAACTGCGTGAGTTTCACTCATACTAGTAAGTATAGATATTATAGATAAATTATATAAAAAAATAACAATATAATAAAATTATTATAATTAATAAATTATAATAATAAACGGGTTGCGGTTCGATTCTGGTTCGGTCCGGTTCGGATCGAGTCTAAAAATCTTAAAACCGCTTGAGACTTTTATGTTGCGTTTCCGGTTCCGGTTCCGATCCGGATAATAAAATGAAAGAATCACACCAGGACCAATGATGTTCACTGTTCCAAAATTCAATCCGGAACCAAATAATTCGCGAACGGTTCGGTCGGTTCTTTGCGGTTCCAGTTCAATTTTCGGTTTTCGGTTCTAAGTGGCAGCTCTACTCTTTATATTAAAAGAAAAGTTGTCTTTCAAAACATTCATAATATCAATACAATCTTTATTTTTTTAATTTAATTTTAAAAAATTATTTTTTTTAAAAAATTTAAATTATAATGTTCATTTCATAATTATATATTAAAAAATAATATGTCAAAAAAAATTTCAAAGTAGGGGATAGAGCGGGGGTGTCATGCATGAGAAAAATTTTAGATGAATTATTCTCAACTAAAAATATGTGCAGTATTAATTACTGATCATTGATCTGATGTCATATGATTCATATAGTATTAAATACT
Organism: Platanthera guangdongensis; assembly: GCA_039583875.1. NCBI lineage: Eukaryota > Viridiplantae > Streptophyta > Magnoliopsida > Asparagales > Orchidaceae > Platanthera > Platanthera guangdongensis. The sequence goes on from CM077157.1 coordinate 32,698,348, forward strand.
GACCGTTAATCAATATTTAGATCAATCATGTTATTTCTGTATTAAATCAACGATCAATATTTAATATTGCGCATATTTCTCTATAAGAGTAAACCATCTAAAATTATTTTCATGCATGAGAATGGGGACGAGAGAGACAAGATTATCGTCGCACCACGACACTATCGCGTAAATAATATTATTAGGCATCATTTTGATATATATATATATATATATATATATATATATATATATATATATATATATATATATATATATATATATGAAAAAAAGAATGATCAGCTCACAACCGTATAGGGGAACAAGTCATATACGTAAGCCATGTGCGCTGCATCTGTATAAGAGTTCAACAAGTCAACGTCCGTGCCTTGTATGATTAAATGCTTTGGTCAACGTGATTATCGCCACCTGCTCTCAGTTTATTAATTAAATTAAAATATTTATATTTATTTATTTATTAAAAATACTAATATTTATAAAATTTTCATTTGGCAGACGTGTGACTTCTGTAATTATATTAATTCCTAAAATAAGGCTATTTTGGCGAGATAATTTAAAAAAACGAAAAAAAATATGAAAGGGAAGATCCGGCTGCCGGCGGCCGGCGGTGGCGGCCCTTCTGTTCCGCTCTGATCTGTTTTATGCGGGACGAGTATTGACAGAATCTAGTCATAGGAGGCCAGGTTTATACTATTAATAGTAACATATGAAAAATATTATTTTAGTATTTAATAGTGACATATCAAAATAATACTGTTGATATTATTACTGGTTGTGGGTCGTCCGGTCTTTTCCCAATTTGGAGAAAGCGGACCCCATTAACTCGGAATTGGAGCGGGCGCGTAAGTAGTCAAATTAATGAACCACAACAATGACAAGATATATATATAATCATTTATATATATCCTGAAAGGTGGTGGTTGACTAGTCAATAACAATTATCATAATAATATATTATTATTATATATATGGTTATTTATGACAAGACATGGATAAGCGTGATTGTTGGCAGAAATAAATTGGCTCTCTCTATCTCTAGACACTTAGCGTTTTCCAACTCAATTTCAATGCCTATATATAGGATGAGATTCAAGCGGGCGGTATACGGAAGATTGCCAAGGAAGCGCCAAAATTGTAAAAGCTGCGGCCTGCTTTTGTGAATAGCGGACAGCTTTTGGCGGACAACTTCAGAACTGCGGACTGTGTAATGCAGAAGCTTAGCAAGGATTAACACCCGTAATTACCAGTTGCGGAAAAGCTTTTGCGAACTGGAAAAGCGTCGGAAGTGCGCGAACAGTAGAAGCACGACAGCGCGTGAACGAGAGTGGCGAGAGGAAGTGTTGCGGCCGGCGAACTCTTCTTGGCGGACAGCAGATCCAACTCGGAGAGTTGGATGGACAGCAGCTCCTTGCGGACTGCAACATCCTCGCGGACAGGAATTTCAGCTACCTCCAAGAAATCTTTTGGCAAGCTTTAATGTGCGTACTTGTGTAGTAGACTCGCGTTGAGTTGTAACTCATAGTGGAGCTGCGTTGTAGCCTTGTAAAAGTTTGGATATACTTATATTTATATATAAGCTTGTGTATTTGTCTCTTGGCGGCTTGTGTGTGTGTCTTTTGGTGCTCATTATACGCTTCCAACAGTGGTATCAGAGCCAGGTTGCGAACCTTGAAAGTAACTCAGAAGAGTTGAAGAGATCGCAATAATGGAGATGATAAATGCTATGCCGGGTCAAGTTCCCAAGTTGACAGAGACGAACTATGGAAACTGGAGCATCCAGATGAGAGTGCTGCTAGCATCAAAGGAGCTTTGGGTGATTGTTGATGATGGGTATGAAGAGCAGACTACTGAGCAAGAGGCGGTGTTGACTAACGCACAAAGGACGGTACTGAGAGAGGCAAGAAAGAGAGACAAGAAGGCACTGTTCTTGTTATATCAAGGAGTTGATGAAGCAACATTTGAGAAGATCTCGGATGCTAGAACTTCTAAAGAATCATGGGAGACCTTGCAACGCTCCTTGCAAGGAGTTGACAAGGCAAAGAAGGTGAAACTGCAATCTCTCCGAGCAGAGTATGAAGTTATGAAGATGCAAAACTCTGAGAAAGTTGATGACTATATGACTCGTCTGCGGACGCTTGCAAATGAAATGAAGCGCAACGGAGAAACGTTCGATGTCAGTTTTATGGAGAAAGTTTTGCGATCTATGTCGAAGAAGTTCAACTATATCGTAGTGGCGATAGAATAGTCAAAGGATCTCACTCAAATGTCTATCGATGAACTTATAGGCTCTCTACAAGCCCATGAATACCGCATGCTACAAGATGAAGAGTCAAGTGGCTTAGATAAAGCACTTCATACTCAGCTGAACTTTGGAGAGAGTTCAGGAAGAGGAGGTGGCCAGCGAGGTCGAGGCTACCAAGGAAGAGGTAGAGGAAGAAGAGGAGGAAGACATCAGAATTTCCAGAGAGAGGTGGAGCAACCTCAAGGTAGAGAGCAAGAAGGAAGAGGAAGAGGCCGTGGAAGAGGCCGAGGCAGAGGCCGTGGTGGAATGGCACAAGTCCAATGTTATAGCTGTAACAGGTTTGGGCACATGAGTTATGACTGCAGACTTCCAAGGAGGAATGAGGAGACCAACCACTATGCTGAAGCAAAAAACACTGGTGGTGATCCAATGATGTTCTTGACTTACAGAGGAGCTGAAGGAGGTAGAAATGAAGTTTGGTACCTGAACACAAGAGCGAGCAACCATATGTGTGGTTAGAAGGAGTTGTTCGCTAACCTTGAACCAAGTGCTGGTGAGGTTAGCTTTGGTGATGCTTCAAAGATCTCAGTAGAAGGCAAAGGGTTGATAGTGGTCACTCTCAATGGCGTGAAGGTGCATCTCAACGATGTGTTCTATGTTCCTGGCTTGAAGAGTAACATCTCAAGCCTTGAACAGTTGGTGGAGAAAGGTTACTGCATTCAGTTGAAGGATGGTGTGTTGGCTATGAAGAACCAGCAAGGAAAAGAGGTGGTGAAAGTAAAGATGACGACGAATCGTCTCTTTACATTGAAGATGGATGCCGAGGAGACGGCATGCCTAGCAAGAACTGAAGAGGAAGAAGAAGCCTGGTTGTGGCACCATAGGATGGGTCACTTATGCTTCAGTGGTCTGAAGCTTCTGTCACATGCAAATATGGTGGAAGGTTTGCCTAAGATCTTACCGCCACAGAAGATCTGTGAAGCTTGTACGAAGGGAAAGCAGAAGCGGCAGAGTTTTGAAGTAGGAAAGTCTCGTAGAGCAAGGAGATAGCTTGAACTGGTTCATTCGGACATTGCTGGTCCATTTGATATTCCCTCAGTTGGAGGAAGCAAATACTATATTACCTTCACTGATGACTTTAGTCGGAAGTGTTAGGTTTACTTCTTGAAGGAGAAGTCTGAGGCCCTTGACAAGTTCAAGGAGTTCAAGGCAATGACAGAGAAGGAGAGTGAACAATCACTGAAGGTGCTCAGGACTGATAGAGGTGGGGAGTACACCTCTAAGTTATTTGATGCTTTCTGCAAAGAGCAAGGGATTGTTCATCAGTTGACAGCCGCATACTCGCCTCAGCAGAATAGAGTTGCTGAGAGAAAGAACTTGACGATTCAGAATATGACGAGAAGTATGATAAAGGGGGAAGAAGTTGTCGAAGATGTTCTGGGCTGAAGCAGTACAATGTGTTGTGTACTTGTTGAACAGATGTCTGACTAAGAGTGTGAAGTTCAAGACTCTATATGAAACATGGAGTGGATGGAAGCCAAGTGTGCAACACTTGAGAGTGTTTGGGTGTGTAGCTTATGCTTACATCCCTGATCAAAAGCGGAAGAAGCTTGATGACAAGAGCGAGAAGTGTATATTTGTAGGCTACGCTCCGATGAGTAAGGCCTACAAGTTATACAATCCTATGACAGTTGTTGGAGTTGGGATGAGAAAGAGAGAAGCATTAAGGGGATGTTTTATGATGATGATGAAGAAGAAGAAGGTGGTCATGAAGCTGAAGCTGCGGATGATGGAGTTGAACCACCATCACCACCGAGCAGAGATTCAGGGGGAGCTTCGACTCCCTGCTCTAGTGGAGTAAGCACCAACAGAAGAAGTTCTGATAGAGCAAGCACCAGCAGGAGCATCTCTAATAGTTCTCAACCTAGGATGAGAAGGTTGGAGGAGATCTACGAGGAGACAGAGCCAATTCATGCTAACTTTTCTTTATATTGTCTTTTAGCAGATTGTGAGCCATACTCGTATGATGAAGATGCTCAAGAAAAGACTTGGAGGAAAGCAATGGATGAAGAGATGACATCCATCAAAAGGAATGATACTTGGGAGTTGGTCACTCTGCCGGCAGGTCATAAGCCCATTGGTGTGAAATGGGTGTATAGAGTGAAGAAGAACAAGGATGGAGAAGTGGAGAAACACAAGGCAAGACTCATCGCTAAAGGCTACTGACAAGTCCAAGGTGTGGACTACGATGAGGTCTTTGCTCCAGTGGCGCGAATAGACATTATCAGACTGATCATTGCACTAGCTGCTCAATATAAGTGGAAGATCTGTCAAATGGACGTCAAGTCTGCATTTCTCAATGATTATCTGGAAGAAGATGTGTACGTCGAGCAGCCTCCAGGATATGAAGTGAAAGGCCGAGAGAGGAAGGTATACAAATTGAAGAAGGCGTTGTACGGGTTGAAGCAAGCGCCTCGTGTTTGGAATGAAAGAATAGATGCATACTTTCAGAAGAACGGGTACATGAAGAGCCCATATGAGTATGCACTCTACACGAAGGTTGAAAAGAATGAAGATATCATGATCGTGTGTTTGTACGTCGACGACATGATATTCACTGGCAACAACCCTCCTATGTTTGAAGAGTTCAAGAAGACGATGAAAAAGGAGTTCGAGATGACTGATCTGGGAGAACTCACTTACTTCTTGGGCATTGAGGTACAACAAAGTGAAGATGAGATCTTCATTTCTCAGAAAAAGTATGCGGAAGAGATTCTGAAGAAGTTCCGGATGGAGAATAGCAAGGCTATCTCTACTCCTGCAGATCCGGGGGTGAAGCTGAGGAAGGATTCAAAGGAAGAAGCAGTTGACTCAACGTTGTTCAAGATTCTAGTTGGAAGTCTACGCTACCTGGACTAGACCTGATATTATGTATGCGGTTGGAGTTGTTAGTAGATATATGGAGGAGCCAAAGCAAGATCACTTCACAGCAGCGAAGAGGATCTTGAGGTATGTGAATAGAACGAGAGATCATGGTCTCATGTACTCTACTGCAGAAGAGTTAAAATTGGTAGGGTACTATGATAGTGATTACGGAGGAGATGTGAATGACCGGAAGAGCACTTCCGGATATGCTTTTCATGTGGGAACAACTGTATTCTCATGGAGTTCGAAGAAGCAAGCAACGATTGCCTTATCGACTTGTGAAGTAGAGTACATTGCTGCGGCAGCCTGTACTTGTCAGGCGATTTGGCTGAGAAATCTCCTGCAAGAGTTGCACCAACCACAAGATATTCCTGTGACGGTGTATGTTGATAACATGTCTGCGATTCAGCTAACGAAGAATCCAGTGCTGCATGGGCACAACAAGCATATCGAGACAAAGTACCACTTTCTTCGTGAGCAAGTACAGTAGAAGGTGGTGGAGTTGATTTATTGTCCCACGGGAGAGCAGATTGCAAATATATTCACAAAGACATTGAAGACCGTGACGTTTGTGAAGTAAATCTACAATGTAAGAGCAAACTCGGCATGTGCTGCCGTGTGCTTGATGGGGAGATTGTTGGAGGAAATGCTTGATTTGACTGAAGTCAAATGACAAACGAAGATAATATATATAACCATTTATATATATCCTGAAAAGTGGTGGTTGACTAGCCAATAACAATTATAATATTAATATATTATTATTATATATATGGTTATTTATGGCAAGATATGGATAATCGTGATTGTTGGCAAAAATAAATTGGCTCTCTCTATCTCTAGACACGTGGCGTTTTCCAACTCAATTTCAATGCCTAAATATAGGAATGAGATTCAAGCGGGCGGTATACGGAAGATTGCCAAGGAAGCGCCAAAATTGTAAAAGCTGCGGCCTGCTTTTGTGGATAGCGGACAGCTTTTGGCGGACAACTTCAGAGCTGCGGACTGTGTAATGCAGAAGCTTAGCAATGATTAACAACCGTAATTACCAGTTGCGGAAAAGCTTTTGCGAACTGGAAAAGCGTCGGAAGTGCGCGAACAGTAGAAGCACGACAGCGCGTGAACGGGAGTGGCGAGAAGAAGTGTTGCGGCCGGCGAACTCTTCTTGGCGGACAGCAGATCCAACTCGGAGAGTTGGATGGACAGCAGCTCCTTGCGGACTGCAACATCCTCGCGGACAGGAATTTCAGCTACCTCCAAGAAATCTTTTGGCAAGCTTTAATGTGCGTACTTGTGTAGTAGACTCGCGTTGAGTTGTAACTCATAGTGGAGCTGCGTTGTAGCCTTGTAAAAGTTTGGATATACTTATATTTATATATAAGCTTGTGTATTTGTCTCTTGGCGGCTTGTGTGTGTGTCTTTTGGTGCTCATTATACGCTTCCAACAGAAACTGCGCCGAGCCAAAATCCACTATATTCTTGGAGTTTTACAGAGTTTGGTTTGATCTCGGAGGGCGACAGACCACTACTCCGTTACAGATACAAGAAATGAGAAAAAATGGCTAATTCCTTGAAGTCTCCATGGAAGCGATCCGGCCTTGAAGTGTTGTTGAGCTCACGGAACCTGGGTGGGAGCGTTCCCGCCGAAAAATTCACCAAGTCTACGGAGATCTGGAGCGAAAGCTCTCGTTGATGCAGAGCCTTGATGGGAGCGCTCTAGCGGAGACGATTGACGTGCCTTGAGGCGTGTTGCAGCCGGAGCACAAGGAGGGGAGTAGAGAAAATTCCTGAGCGGTGAATTGGCCTAAGTACACGATCTCACTGGAAAACTTCAGAGCTCTTTCTTGCCTTTGAAGTTGCTTGTCTTCAAATGAAGACATGCGAGCTTATTTCTAGTTTTCTGGAGGGTCATGATGGTAATTGCGTTAGAGAGTGATTTGTGCTGATGAATGATATTGCTCTGTTTTGATCATCTGGATCACCATTTTTACCAAAATGACGAGAGTGTCCCCTTCCCCCCAGGAAGTTCGGGTGGATCGGGCAAGGTGCCTGGAGGCGGGCGACGATGAAGGAGGCGGCCGGGGAAGGCGAGGGTCGCGCATGCAGGCCGTGCACATGCCGCACGGCCAAGCGCATGTTGCGCGCGGATAAGCAAGCCGCGCTGGCCGCGGCGCTGGCCGTGTGTGCCTGCGCGTAGGCCGAGCACGAGGGCGCGGCCCTGTCGTGCGTGTGCATGGGTTCGGCATCCCTCTGGGATGTTTTGGGGATTTTCGGCTTTGTGTGCGACTCGCTTGACCAAATTTGTTTGCCCCCGTGTCCTTAGCCGAAAACATTTCAGGTTTAACTTATAAAATTAAGGGGGGGGGGGGACACATCATTACTATTAAATTTTTAAAGATTTTGGATGATGATGCTCTAAAATGATGATGTGACACCAATTAATTTTGATATTGGGAATTAATATTTTAATATAAAAATTATTGCGGTCGAACTCGACGTCCCAGTCGGATCAGAATAACCTGGACCGTCTTAGCTCTCAAAATGGTCGAGCGCGCACACAGTCAATAAAGTAGGTCGATTGTACAAAAGCAATTTTAATGTAGAAAAACTCCTCAACTGGTTAAAAAATCACGTGACCGGATCTGTGCCGGTCAAAGTCCACTATTTCCTGGCGGTTACAATTTGTTTGTGAAGTCGAGGGTGACAGACGACCTCTCGTTACAACTTTGGGGTGAGAGAACACTTGACACACGGCGGACGACAACCCGTCGCGTCGGGGGTTGTTACAAATTACACATCACGCTGGTGGTCTTAGGATAGCGGCTTGCTGAATCTGGATGTGGGGCGGAGCACCTGGACTTGCGGTTGTAAGGGCCACTTGGGGCTTGTGAGATTTGGCTTCGTCAGGTGGCTTTGACTTGACTCGCTTGTAGCTCGGGTGCTCAGGTGCTGCTCGTAGGAGCAATTCAGCAGAGCTTCAACCTGAGAAAGAAGAAGTGATACGCCCAAAACATGTATACATATTACACGCAAGTGCACACATCAAATCAAGTAATACAATGTGAATAAAGATCGTTCCCACGGAGAGGTGTTAGATTAAGTGCTTGCAAATACTAGTTATGCCTTTTCTCTAAATCCAAGTAAGTTAAGAATGATAATATAATAATTATTGAAAATTATAAATAAAAATGCTTCATTAAAAATAAACTACAATTACTTGAGGGATACTTTTTATCAATTGAAAAACTAATCTTGTATCATGATTTCTTATGTCTAAAGTGATGAAGTTAAAAAGGTGCCTTCATGAATATGTGAGGTGAAACGTCTTGCAACGATTTTAAGGTAGAAGATCCGTACCTCTCGACATCGGAAATCCCTAGTCTCTATTTCCCCTTAGGTGAAACAAGTACTGCATAAATATCGAAACTCAAAGATGCTAACATTAAGAGGAAATCTCTTTCTGTAACACCTCCCCTGTAATGAACGTATAATATGGGTCTGGCCGGGGCCCCACAACATACGGACGCCACAGCTTTAGTATTATAAGTTGATATGACTACCCAAACTCAAAACACTTGCACAACACAGCGGAAACAAAACAGGACTAGAAGTTATCCACCACTAAAGAGTAAAACAAATGGCCTTAAGACCTTACATCAAGTGTCCAAAAATAGAATAGTACATCAAACATGAATGTGCTCAGCACTCCTAGTCTACCTCGGCATAACTGTAGTGCTACAAAAAGGGAAAAACACTTCATGGGGCTTAGGCCTTTCTGGCCGGCGTGCTAGCTTCTGCATGCGATCCTTGCCCTGTAAAAATTATTAGTAACGTGGGTCAGCAAAGACTGACCTCAAACTGTGTAACAACACATCTCCTCTCGGCCGCCCCTAACGGACCCCGGGGAACCCTCCAACCTGCAAGTCAGCACTTCGCATGCAATATAATCATCTATAAGTAGAAAAGCATTAAAACAGGCTTGGATGTCTCAATCATCAAACACGTTCTCTACTGGTTGAGCATGTAATAAAAGGGCCTACTATGCAACATGTATGCAACACTCGGGCATCGCCCAAGACACCCTACTGCGTATGCAACTAGCACAACATCACAACACTTGGTACTCACATTCCCCCATTGGCATAAAGACGCAAACAAACACCTCTCATTCGAGTGGTTGGTGCCCAAGAGAACATGCCATGCTAGAAGACTATCCAGAACTCTTTTCGTCAGGTACAATTTAAGTTTTGCACCTCTTTTGTTTTGAAATTTCGGGACGAAATTCTGTTAAGAGGGGGAGAGTTGTAACACCCCAGTTTTGCTAGAGAGTCAGTGTGCGTTTCTGGAAAAAATTTGAGTTTCTGGCAGGAGGCACACGGCCTGCGACACGGGCGTGTCGCAGGGCGTGTCGAGGCCGTGTCGACACTCGGCCCAAGTGTCGACACTTTCGCTCGACAAAGTGTCGAGAGTGGGGCACACGGCCTGCGACACGGGCGTGTCGCAGGGCGTGTCGGGGCCGTGTCGACACTCGGCTCAAGTGTCGACACTTTCGCTCGACGAGTGTCGAGACTGGAGTACACGGCCTGTGACACGGGCGTGTCACAGGGCGTGTCCCGCGTGGTCGACGATCTTCGCTCGACATTTTCCGCGGTGTCGACACAAAGCCTGTCGACGGGTGTCGAGACTTGGCACACGGCTTGGGACACGGGCGTGTCCCAGGCCGTGTCACCTCTCGGGTTGGTTTCGGGGCCGTGTCGTTGGAGGCACACGGCAGGCCACACGGCCGTGTCACTGGGGACACGGGCGTGTCAGATTGAACACGGGCGTGTCGGATGCCCGTGTGCGGTTCCAGGCGCGTCGAATTGAGACGGCGAATGAGGCACACGGCCCTGGACACGGGCGTGTGCCAGGCCGTGTTCGGCCCAGATTTTCTATTTTCCAGGCGAATCGTGGCCATTCTTTTCTGGTTTTGGGATCTAACGGTTCAGGTCATCTCTTGGGAAGTTAAGTCCGATTTTAGGGTAGGAAACCCTCATTGTTTTCCAAGTGTTCTCTTTCTAAGTTCTTGAGAGAAGCTAGAGCAAGGAGGAAGAAGAAGAAAGTCTTGGGCTGTAGGAAGGGTTTCAGTGCTCCTAATCGCGAGGCGAGTCCGGATCTGTGAAGCTTAGACCGCTGCGAAGATTTCCATCCGGCCATTTTTTTTTGTCATGGCAAGGAAGAGGAGTCAGAAGGTAACGACATCTCTCCTCTCGGTCTTTAGGATGCACGTTTTTAGCATCGTTTTCTTCTAGATTTCGGGCACCAACCACTCGAATGAGAGGTGTTTTGGTTGCCAAGGTTCAAGAGGAACCTCCGGGTCGATTGAGTCCGTCCCCGACATATTTTGCATTAGAGATCCGCTTCGCTAGTGGATTAGCATGGTGGGTGAAGCCGTAGTCGCGACCGTTAGTCCGACTCGATGATGTTGCATACGAACTTAGGGATTCGTAGAGATTCCGTTGCGGCAAGAAGCCGTTTGTGATGTGGTGGTGTTTCCCTTTCGTTTGAACACGGGCGTGTCGGATGCCCGTGTGCGGTTCCAGGCGCGTCGAATTGAGACGGCGAATGAGGCACACGGCCCTGGACACGGGCGTGTGTCAGGCCGTGTTCGGCCCAGATTTTCTATTTTCCAGGCGAATCGTGGCCATTCTTTTCTGGTTTTGGGATCTAACGGTTCAGGCCATCTCTTGGGAAGTTAAGTCCGATTTTAGGGTTGGAAACCCTCATTGTTTTCCAAGTGTTCTCTTTCTAAGTTCTTGAGAGAAGCTAGAGCAAGGAGGAAGAAGAAGAAAGTCTTGGGCTGTAGGAAGGGTTTCGGTGCTCCTAATCGCGAGGCGAGTCCGGATCCGTGAAGCTTAGACTGCTGCGAAGATTTTCATCCGGCCATTTTTTTTTGCCATGGCAAGGAAGAGGAGTCGGAAGGTAACGACATCTCTCCTCTCGGTCTTTAGGATGCACGTTTTTAGCATCGTTTTCTTCTAGATTTTGGGCACCAACCACTCGAATGAGAGGTGTTTTGGTTGCCAAGGTTCAAGAGGAACCTCTGGGTCGATTGAGTCCGTCCCCGGCATATTTTGCATTAGAGATCCGCTTCGCTAGTGGAAGACTATCCAGAACTATCAACTGTGATCCGTGAATTTCTCGCAGATAGCCCGGGCAAAGAGGCCATGAGCGGGTGAGGTCCAGCAAGGCTTCTTAGAATCGGTCAGTCTGTGTTTGTTGGAATCCTGACATGGACGTCAGAGCTTGCAGGCAAGCCCGGGGCTAAGCCCACGAGCGGGTGGGGCCTTGACAAGAATTCCATGTGCCGGCCTGTGCGCCGTTTGAGGGAGATGTGTCTCCCTCATTGTTTGCGGCTTTATGCCAATGGGGGAATGTGAGTACCCAAGTGTTGTGATGTTGTGCTAGTTGCATACGCAGTAGGGTGCCTTGGGCGAAGCCCGAGTGTTGCATACATGTTGCATAGTAGGTCCTTTTATTACATGCTCAACCAGTAGAGAACGTGTTTGATGATTGAGACATCCAAGCCCATTTTAATGCTTTTCTACTTATAGATGATTATATTGCATGCGAAGTGCTGACTTGCAGGTTGGAGGGTTCCCCGGGGTCCGTTAGGGGCGGCCGGGAGGAGATGTGTTGTTACACAGTTTGAGGTCAGCCTTTGCTGACCCACGTTACTAATAATTTTTACAGGGCAAGGATCGCATGCAGAAGCTAGCACGCCGGCCAGAAAGGCCTAAGCCCCATGAAGTGTTTTTCCCTTTTTGCAGCACTACAGTTATGATGATGTTTGTTTGAGACTATTTTGTCCGGCTTGCATGCCGAGGTAGACTAGGAGTGCTGAGCACATTCATGTTTGATGTACTATTCTATTTTGGACACTTGATGTAAGGCCTTAAGGCCATTTGTTTTACTCTTTAGTGGTGGATAACTTCTAGTCCTGTTTTGTTTCCGCTGTGTTGTGCAAGTGTTTTGAGTTTGGGTAGTCATATCAACTTATAATACTAAATTGTGGCGTCCGTATGTTGTGGGGCCCCGGCCGGACCCATATTATACGTTCATTATAGGGGAGGTGTTACAATTTGGTATCAGAGGGAGGTTTGATTCAAGGATAGTGCGTAGAGAAGTTATCCACATAAGAGTAACGCGGGACCGTGAGTGTCCTTATGTTATAGTCTTGAGATTGGAGACTAATCACTTATTTCTTGTTTTCCTGAAGAGTGCAAGCAACGAGGCGGGCACTTCAAGAGCAAGGGATGATCTCTCGGCGAGCAGTGCTATTGCTCCAGGCCTTTTGGGCACGGGTGTAAACCCGACAGACTTTTGTCGTATGCTTGCAGAAGCGATGGTGGCAGCCCAAGCGGCGGCTGCAGCCCAGGTAGCAACTCCTGCTACACCGAACACGGCGACGGCCGTGCCAGGCGGAGAAGCCAGGCGAGTGGAGCCTTTGGCGGAAAGGGTGGTGGTAGGACATGGAGACCGACACATGAAGTATTTCCTGAGTTTCCATCCCCCGTATTTCAAGGGTGTTGGAACGCCAACGGATGCAGAGGATTGATGGGTTCGTATTCAAGAACTGCTAAGGGCGGCAGAGACGCCAGAGGAAAAGAAAGCTGAGTATGCGGCGTTCATGTTGGAAGGAGACGCCAAGTTGTGGTGGGTGAGCCTTAGTGGTCGCCAGTTCCCTGGACGCACCCCGTCGGTGGAGGATTTTGGGGACGCTTTTCTAAAGAGATATATTCCAGTTTCTACGCGGTTGGCCCTGCAGAGGCAGTTTCTGCATCTAATGCAGCGAGACAAGACGATGGACGAATACGTGCAAGAGTTCACCCGTTTGGGTCGTTATGCGGGGACGACAATGGCGGATGATGTAGAGAGGGATAACCTCTTCTACCAAGGGTTGAGGGAAAATCTGAGACAACCCCTCATGTCCATGAAGAGGGCGGGATTTAATGATCTAGTTGAAGCCGCCAGGAGTTTGGAGAATGATCTGGAGTGAACCCAACGTCGAAAGGGTTTTACTCCCAAGCAAGGGGAAGGGAAGCCTTCCCAATCTCATGTAAAGTCTGATGGGAGTAGGTGGAGGAAGAAGCCTCACTTTTCCGGGTCCGGTGAAAAGAGCAGGTGGGCGCCAGGAGGTTCTCACTCTAGGGGACCACCGACGTGCTACAACTGCGGGAAGGTTGGGCACATAGCCCGTGCTTGTCAGCAAGGGGAGCGGGGTAAGAGACGAAGCAGGAGCAGTCGGTGCGCTCGGGCCCCAGTGCTGCAGAGAAAGGAAAGATGGTGGAGTCGAGCGCTTCTCGGTTCCAACCGGTGCAACCAAGGGCTTACAACCTTGGACAGCAAGAAGCGATCCGTCAAACCGATGTGGTGACAGGTATGAAGAAAATTTAAGTTTGCTTTTGTGCTTCATACTGTTAGACCCCGCCTTTTTGTGAGATGTCTTGTTGTAGGCTTCGTGTTAGTTTCCGGATACCCCGCTAGGGTATTGTTCGATACGGGAGCATCGCACTCCTTTCTGGCGGAGAGCTTCGTCCGAAAAATAGGAGTTGAGTCTTTCTCGTATGGAGCAGAGCTGAAAGTGCGCATGCCCAACGGGTCATCCATGACCACCGGGGCTAAAGGGCGCATTTGTTGGGAGCTAGACGGAGTTGTCCCATCGAACTTTCACAAGTTTAACTTCTTTATTCCACAACTGCCGAGTCTCCGAATCTTCTATAGCAATTGGAAGGACTCACGTCCTCAAGTCTTCCTCAATCGGCACCGATGCCGGCTCAATCACCACGCTAGCCTCCACCAAGGCTTTCCTCAAAACGGAGACGTGGAAGACGTCATGTAATCCACTCAAGTCTGCGGACAACGCCAACCGATAGGCTGCTTCTCCTACCCCCTCAACAATTTCAAAAGGCCCCAAAAACCTTGGACTCAACTTCTTGAGTCGGCGAATCCGTGAGACGCCTTTGAACGGCTTGACCTTCAGATAAACCCAATCACCAACTGCAAATTCCAACTTCCGGTGACGAGCATTAAAATATTTTGCTTGCCTGTCTTGCGCCACCTTCATACGCTCTTGGATGGTCCGTACCAACTCACAAGCGTCAACTACCACATCCTTTCCCAAAAGTTTGGTGTCTCCCGTCTCTGCCCAAGACATTGGCGTTCGACACCGCCTCCCATACAAAGCTTCGTATGTCGCCATCTTTATACTAGCTTGAAAACTGTTATTGTACGCGAATTCTACCATAAAGAGGTGATCCTCCCACTTCTTGTCGAAATCAAGAACGCACATTCTCAACATATCCTCCATAGTACGGTTCGTTCTTTCAGTTTGCCCATCAGTTTGAGGATGGAACGTTGTACTGAACTTTAGCTTCGAGCCCAAGCTCTTCTGAACCAATCTCCAGTCCTTGGACGTAAACCGTCCATCGCGATCACTGACTATGCGTTTAGGAATTCCGTGCAGTCGCACGATGTTGCGAACATACAACTCCACCAGCTTCTCTACGCTGTCCTCTTTCCGATTTGGGATGAAGTGAGCCACCTTGGTTAGGCGATCCACGATCACCCAAATAGCATCATTACCATGCTGCGATTTAGGCAAACCATGCACGAAGTCCATGGAGATGTCCTCAAATTTCCACTCAGGGATTGGAAGGGGCTTCAGGAACCCGCCCGGTTTCTGACATTCGGCCTTCACCAAGGCACATGTTTGGCAACGATTCACATACAAAGCTACATCTCGCTTCAACCCCGGCCACCAAAAGGATTTCTTCATATCCAAGTACATCTTTGTACTGCCCGGGTGAATGGAGTACTTTGAGAAGTGAGCCTCAAACATCAACTCCTCACGGAGATTGCCAAACTGCGGTACACAAACCCTTCCATCCTTTCTCAAGATTCCACCAATCATCTCCCAGGCGCTGCTCTCGCCCTTTTGAGCCTCCAACACAAAAGGTTGAAACTTCACATCTAATCGAGTCGCTTCCCGAATACGATCAGACAAGTCGTTTTGCACTTCAATCCAGCTCAACCGAGCCTCGCTGGACTCGCCTCTTGCAACACATTCCAAACCAAGGGACTTCCATTCGCGTACCAACCGCTCATCATGGGCTTAGATCCAATTTCCTTGCCCCGCGTACTTCCTACTCAAGGCATCCGCCACCACATTGGCTTTACCTGGCATATACTGAATCGCCACCTCGTAGTCTCCAAGAAACTCAACCCATCTGCGTTGCCGCATGTTCAAGTCCTTTTGGTCCAGAAGGTACTTCAGACTTTTGTGATCCGTGAAGATCTCCACCCTTGCGTCATACACATAGTGTCGCCATATTTTCAACGCGAAGATTACCGCCGCCAACTCCGTCACAACCACAGTTGTCCCATCGAACTTTCACAAGTTTAACTTCTCCCTTCAAATGTTATACCGAAATTATGACGCACTTGCGCAACTTCTCTCTCAATTTATGAAGTGCAGTAGAAAAACAAAACCTCGACCAAAAGTTTCAAAATAAAGATCATAATTTCAGTAAAGACATTCACCAAACAATCATAAAGAAAAAATGTTATAATTCCATCATCACACAAGTCATAGTACTTTCACAATACAAGATTAATAGGAATTAGTTTATAGCGATGGTGGAAAACCACAATACGTTTGGAGAGATCTTACAATACATGATGAAATTGATAATTAACCGCTGCAGGATTCTCCTTCCAAAATCGTTCGCTCGATCATCCCAGAGATTCGTCATCTTCCTCGTTCTAGCCGCCTTCTTCAATGGAGGATTTTTACAAACCCTAGATTGAAGAACTCTCTCTATTCTCTTCTCTCCTCTCTCTTAGAATGTCTTGGAATACATGATTTAGTGGAGATTTTCCCTTTTAAAAACGTAACCACCCCTTTGGAAAGAAGCACAATTCCATATTTGAAATTGGAGCCAACTTTAAATTTCAAAATCTGAAATTCGTCTAGGGCACGTTGCAACCTGCTTTCCCGCGCGTTGTAACCTACTTTCCTGGTTATGATATTTGGATAGATTTCTTTCTACAAGCAGATTTCTTTGGTAATTCTCGCAATAACACAATGGAAAAAGACCGGATTAGACACAAATTAAAAGAATATGAATTTCATTTTATTTCTATTTTATTTAAACTCGTTTTAAACATTTTATAATGAATATTAAGCTTAAAATTGGGTTAGATAACTTCTTTTTGAGAAGTTATCACACATACACACTTAAACCTCTGCTAGTCCCTAGGAAAGACAATATCAATCATCGAAATTGAGTGAGAGGAAATAGTCACCATACAAAACTCACATGATCCTTTTTCTCAAACATAATTAAAGAAAGCCTACTTAAAAGTTTCAATTTAACCAAATGAGGACTTGTCACACATTAATGATTCAAAATAATCAACTATTCATTAGCTTGATGATAGATAAAGCTCAATTAAACTTTCTAGTGTGGTGTATGCTATCCTTTAAAATCATTGACTTCCATAAATTTTTCTAATTAAACTTCCTCAATAACTAAGAAAGAATAAGAATAAGCCGAGTATTTGACTTAACCCCCACCAGACTTGGTAGTTTAATTTGAAAAGAAATCATGAGCACTTGCAATGGAAATGTCTTTGGCTTGGTTAAAAATAAATTGCGATAATAAAAGATATTTCTCTAGTTAATATTCTTAATAACTCTCTCAATTATGAGGTTCATTTTTCAATTGGCAAATTTTTAGTCCATAGTTGGGGTCATTCCAAGTAGTTGTACACACAATTAGGTCACATATCACTATAACATTTTTTTTCTTTTTTAGTTAATCATAGTTGGGATCATTCCAAGTATGAATATACATACCTAAGCCGCATATCACTATGTCACATTCTCTTTTTTATCCTTCTTTTTTTATATAAAGTCATAGTAGGGATCGTTTTAAGTAGGTGTACACACACTTATGTCACATATCAGTACTACTCATAATTTTTTTTAACAATCACCCATAGTTGAAAAGTTACTAAGAAAATACTTTTAGGAATATATGGAAATTATGCATAGTAATCAAAGATTCAAGCTCAAAGGGTAGTGGATAATCAAATCAAATATAGGTAGTGAGACACGAAATTGATCAAAAGGAAGTCCAAATCATTCTTACAAATTAAATAACTATCTCAATGCTTTAGTTCAAATCTCCCACTCGATTTTTTGCTCGTTCTTCCGTCATTATTTTTAGAAGACAATAAAAATTATTTTAAAGAAGAAAATTCTTTTAAAGGATATATATTGTGGATACAGAAATACTTTAAAGAACATTTAACCATCTTACTAACTCAAATCAAAAATATGAATCATTAAGAATGACTATCCTACAAACACTAATCATCAAATAGTATTGAATAACTTATTCATTAATTATATCAAGAATTAGGATCAAACACTATTGTTATAAAAGTTCACTTCTCACCCAATTAGTGGGGGTTGTACTACTCCCACCTCCACACTTTTGCCTTTTGCCAGTCCATAGCAAAGAGACCTCAATACCCAAGAATTTTAATTTAAAATATTTTTAATAATCAACACATAAAGAAAAGGACAAAAAAGGTCAAAATGAGACTTGAAATTTAAATACTTCCTTGAGAATTGGAGTGTCTGCATAGTTTTCCATTGACTCGATGATACACTCACTTTACTCTGTTATGGAACGACCTTCATCAATATTAGCCACGTGATGTAGCATGCAAAACTTAAATCTTGGACATATACAAAGGTTAAAACACAAAATAGAGTTTTGTCCAATTCTACGTATAACATCGAAAAAATAATCAAATGTGACATAATCATATCATGATCATGTAAGGTTAGAACTGTCATTTTGTCATCCTAAGAATACTCTATTGTATTAAATTTACGTCATTGTAGGAATCATCAGATAAACAACACAACTCATAACAGCATGTTACACCATAACATGACACAACAAGCGTGCTAGAAAGACCATTTTATTTTTTAGATTAGCTTGAAGGTAGACAAAATAAGAGTGTCTCGCAATAACCAACATATATACAAAACATCAATATGTCATAAAAATATATAATAAAGTACAATAAAAATAATACACCTGAATAAATTATGTCCAACTATTGTCATATAATAAGTCATAAAGTCTCACCATCACAATGAACTGACGTATTAATTTCAATTTATTATATGTACTAAACACCCACAGAAGATCAGAATTTCATTCAAAGTAATAATCATAAGGGGCAAGATAACCGTGAGATGAAACCATGAGCACGCAGTGTAATACTATGATAAAAGAAATAATCAAGAAGTTCTCGAGCATCGTGACAGAGTATCACCATATATAACAAATCACAAGATATAATGTCCAAAAAGATAAAACTATCATCACCGATAATCCACACATAACACATATAACAAATACAAAATGGAACTGAAAAGAAGATAATAATATTCGTCGTTGCTCTCACGAAGCCTGTCGCAACGCTCTCTCCAATTTTGCCGAGAGTACTCCACCGCTCACGATTTGGGAAAGGATCGAGATTTAGACAAGGAGGCTGAATCAGGTCGCTAATCAAAATAATTAAGAGAAGACATTAAAACTAAATCGGAAATTGGAAGGTTTAATATCATGCAAATATGATTTGAGAACATAATTACATGCACCGGTTCAGTTAAACCGACCAACCAAAGCTTTGCGGCGCAGTTCTTCAGGAAGGAGTAGAAAAAAATTGAAAAAAAATTCAGTAAAAAAGATTGCAACCTCCTTTTTTTGAGGTTGCAACATCCAAACTTTTGTCAGCATCGTGCAGTAAAGAAACACAAACAACAAAAAAAGGTTGCAACTTCTTTTTTGGGGTTGCAGCAATCAAATTTCTGTCAGCTCTGTGCGGTAAAAAGAAAAAACAGCAACTTAAATGTTGCAGCCTCTTTTTTTAAGGTTGCAACAACTGAACTTCATTTAAAATATATATATATCCTTCTCACATTAGGCTTCCTCCGATCAAAACTAATAGAAAACACTAAATAATAATAAAAAAATTTATTTTTGCTTATTTTTTTGATTATTATTAAAATAGATAAATATAAAATAAATGATGGGTTGTCTCCCATCTAGCATCTAATTTACCGTAGGACTACAAAAAATGACAGGAAAATTAAAACATAATATGTAGTAAACGAAAGATAACTACTAGGTTTATTGTCTCCCCAGCACGACTTATTCAGAAATTTTAAAATTCTAAATTATTGGACGGTGAAAAGAAAAATGAATAGATAACTGTTCTAATATTCGTGTCGGTAGCGGATACCGATGCGACGATAGAACAACCACCCTTTTACCTAAATAATAATACACGTTCATCGCAGGTAGAGAGAACAAAAAGTAAGAAGAGGAGGAGAAATGCTCCTCACTTACCTCACCAAAATATGTATCCTTGCCCAATAAGGTATATTCGTCAACATGAATGCTGCAAGGAGGGAAAAGAATGAAAGAGGCTTCCACTATGAGGGAGGACTCAACCTCACATAAGGGGATACTCATCTCATCAACTTGAGGAAAGTGCACAATAACCTCCTGAAGTATTTGTGACACATCAACTTGTTTGAGCTCAGATAATGAAAGAAGATTAGGAAATAAAATAGAAGAAAGACAAATGATTTCTAGCTAATCATATGAGTGATCCCGATTTCACTCCCAGCAGGTTCTAAGAATTAATCGATGTCAGTATCGTAAGCATCATAACAAGGGTGACCTGAGAACTCAAGGTCCTTGGTGGTGAGTTGGAACTCATCCTTCAATGAAGAAGTGCAAACCTCCTTTTCAGAAAGGATATCAACTTCATCCCATGTTGGCGCGTCATCCTGCTCCAAAGAATCATTCCCCTCATAAGAGATAACAATATCTTCATCCCACTTTGGCGCAGCCTCAGGTTCTAAATCATCACCCTGCGTAATATCTTCGACAGGATTGGTAAAAATAGGTGTAGAAAAGTTTTGCAAAAAAATTGGAGGAACACTATTAGTATCTAATTCAAAAAATGTATGCTCATGTTCATCCATGTGTGAATCACAAATAGGTGATGAATGTGTATGAGATGGTAGCTCCTCCACGCCATTGCACCGTCACCAACGATAATGATGGGTATATCTGCAATAGTCCCGCGTAGAAAATGTAGTAATGCACATATATCATCAGAACCATAAGGAATGCCAGAATGAGAAGAGCATGAGATGATTTGGATAATTAGTTTGTTATTCACCTCTCTTTAACGTTGAAATGCAATGCAATATTTCAAAGCGTGCTCGGTGCTACGACAAAACAAACACTTCTTAGCATTACTGTTCGATATTCGAGGTGTCGAGTCAGAAGGTTGATGAACCATTTGACATGATGACACAAAATTATAAAGATTTGCCGCAAAATATTGGGGACCTAAATATTCCCTATATTTTGCGAGTCACGAATGATACACAGCAGTCCTCATGTAACACGCATCAGTAGTATGACTAAACGAATCACATCACTCACATCTCACATGTGTATACATTTTTCTAACGGATGTGAATAAAATAAAATTAGCCCTTCTTTACAAAAAATAAACTGCACACGAAAATTATTTCAGATACGGATAACCTGCCTTATAAAATTTTAAAAATAGATTAAGACAAAATAAAACTAAAAAAATTATTTAAAAAAATTTTAAAATAAAAACATGCACTAGACAACATTACAAATAAATATAAGAATAATTTAGAAACTTGAGCTCTAAATACTCAGTATTTACTAATATTGCAAGAAATAAACACTAAATTTTTTGCAACTCCCCGACAACGACGCCAAAAACTTGATACACCCGAAACAGGTATACGTATTACACGCAAGTGCACGCGTCGAATCAAGTAATACAATGAGAAAAAAGATCGTTCTCACGGAGATGTGTTAGATTAAGTGTTTGCAAATACTAGTTATGTCTTTTCTCTAAATCCAAGTAAGTTAAAAATGACGATGTTATAATTATTGAAAACTACAAATAAAAATGCTTAATTAAAAATAAACTACAATTACTCGAGGGAATACTTTTTATCAATTGGAAAACTAATCTTGTATCATGATTTCTTATGTCTAGCATGATGAAGTTAAAAAGGTGTCTTCGTGAATATGTGAGGTGAAACGTCTTGCAACAATTTTAAGATAGAAGATCCGTACCTCTCGATATCGAAAATCCCTAATATTTATTTCCCCTTAGGTGAAAAAAGTATCGCATAAAGATCAAAAACCAAAGATGCTATCATTAAGAGAAAATCTCTTTCTCCCTTCAAATGCTATACCGAAATTATGACGCACATGCGCAACTCCTCTCTTAATTTATGAAGCACAATAGAAAAATGAAACCTCGGCCAAAGGTTTCAAAATAAAGATCACAATCTCAGTAAAGACATTCACCAAACAATCATAAAGAAAAAAATGTTATAATTCCATCCTCACACAAGTTATAGTTCTTTCACAATACAAGATTAATAAGAATTAGTTCATAGTGATGGAGAAAAACCGCAAAACGTTTGGAGAGATCTTACAATACATGATGAGATTGATAATTAACCGCTGCAGGATTCTCCTTCCGAAGTCCCTCGCTCGATCATCCCAGAGATTCGTCGTCTTCCTCGTTCTAGCCGCCTTCTTCAATAAAGGATTTTTACAAACCCTAGATGAAGAACACTCTCTATTCCCTTCTCTCCTCTGTCTTAGAATGCCTTGGAATCCATGATTTAGTGGAGATTTTTCCTCTTAAAAACGTAGCCACCCCTTTAGAAAGAAGCACCCTTTCATATTTGAAATTGGAGTCAACTTTAAATTTCAAAATCTGAAATTCGTCCAGACCACGTTACAAACTGCTTTCCCGCGTGTTGTAACCTACTTTCCTGGTTATGATATTTGGACAGATTTCTTTCTCCAAGCAGATTTCTTTGGCAATTCTCGCCATAACACCATGGAAAAAGACCAGATTAGCCACAAATTAAATGAATATGAATTTCATTTCATTTCTATTTTATTTAAATTTGTTTTAAGCTTTTTATAATGAATATTAAGAATAAAATTGTGTTAGATAACTTCTTTTTGAGAAGTTATCAAGAAAACTCAGAAGAAAAATGTGAGAAATAAGAAGGCATGAAACTCCTTTTATAGGCTCCGGGTGGTGGTTATGGTGGTTACACGGCTATCCGCACACCATAACCACCATCATAATTATTTTTGGTATAGTTTAAATGGGTGTATTTCGCTCTTTGTTGACCGTTTAAATAAATTATAAATTATAAATTAAATCCCCCCTACTAACCCGGTGGTTAGTGGGCGGTTACGCGCAGATCGGACGGCCGGGAATGCTCCCCCTCAATCAGACGACGAGAGAAGAACTCCGCGGGCGGCCGGCGAACTTGCCGCCAAGTTCGCCAGCGAGGGAAGGACAGCTGATGGCGGCCGGGGAAGGGTGGCCGCTCCCATGGGCCGCACGCCGGCGGCTGAGGGAGGGGGCAGCCCAGGCGTCCGCCCCCATGGCCGTGCGGGCAGCCGAAGGAGGGGGCGGCCGGGGCGACCGCCCCCTGGACCGCACCGGCGGCCGAGGGAGGGGGCGGCCCCTGGGCCGCACCGACGGCCGACGAAGGGGCGGCACGGGAGGCCGCCCCCTCGGCCGCGCCTGCGGCCGAGGGAGGCGCGACCCAGGCGATCGCTTCCTCGGCCGCGGCCGGGTCCGGCGCGACTAGAGAGGGTGGGCGGCCGACGTCCGGGGGGGAGGCCGGCCGCTCGCCGCCGACGAGGTGGGGCTCGCCGCGGTTTGCCCACTACGCGCGATGGGAAAGGTGTGCGGGGGATTGGGCGCGGTGTGATTGCGCGCGCAGTCAATCTCATGATCCACTTCTTTTGAGATGATGATCGTAAGTGTGTGGTTATGCGCACACTTAATTTCTAAAATTGAGAGTCATCCCCAACAAAAATGATTTAATAATTTTTTTTTTTATTTTGGTAAAACAGGTAAGGATACCTTTGATATTTATATAAAAAATAAATGAAACCCATGCAATCTTTAAGTGCACATTTGAATCTCTAATTTTTATTTTTTTCGCTCAGCTGAGAGTCTGAGTGTAATAAAATTCATTTTAAATCATTTTAATCAAAAATTAATATTTTATCGCTCATTAAATATGTAATTATAAAAACATGATAATATCTATTTTAATTTGATTAAACCAAAAATAACCACAAAAAACATTTAATTTAATATATAAAAATTATCCTAATTTGTGCAAAAATTAGAACAATAAGGGTTCTAAATGTCCATTTGAACTACATGAGAACCATATTTTTACTAGATTCTACTTTAGACTACTGATTGAACTTATTTTCACGGTAAGCGGTTATACTGTATGAATCAGACCTTAATAATAATAATATAATAATACTAATAATATAATAATAGTAATAATAAAAATAATTTTTATCAATAGAAAAAATAAAAAATCAGGATCTATTCAAATCTATGCTAAAGACAAAAACTGGTTTAAATATTTTATTTTTATATCACATTACGAAATTGTCTTTTGAGTCCTCATCTGAAATTAATTAATTATTAAAAATGAATAGTAAATCCACTAAAAACAAATAAATTATTTTTTTTTCCTTTACCGGACAAATCCAGCTTCAATTAGCACGACGGGAGTCACGGCATCATGTCAAGCATGCTTAGAAGGCAGGAGTAATTTTCTGGAAGCATCCGGTAGCGCCGCAGTAGCCGTCCGATCGGTCTTTAAAAAAAATATTTTGTTTGTTTTTTTTTTTAATTTTTATTTCAGCAGACGGCTCACGTTGAATTTTAAGCTTAGGTGCCAGTAAAAATTAGAGAATTGTTAAAAGCACCGTATTTTTTTATCGCAGCATTGTTAAAAGCACCGCAGTTTTTCACATTTTGTTAAAACACCGCACATTGTTATCTGCACCGCAACTGAGATAAACGCACCGCACTTAACATATGAATTAAAATATGTTCTTATTTAATTACAACATTAATATAAATTCAATAGAGAAAATATTTGATACAAAAAATCATCAAATGCGTTGTCCAATTTGTTGTGATCTTCATGCTCTATAAAGAACAAGGAAAAAAATTTTAAATCAACATTCAAGTTGTATAATAAAATACAGAAGTTGATTAAAAAATTACTTATCAAATAAACTAAATATTTGATTCCCAAAAACATGAATTCTTTTCTCCAAAAATTTGTGAACTTCATCTTCCTATATAATTCAACCAAAAAGTTAACAAGGCAATTTTATGAAGTTAAAAATAATAATAAGATAAAGTAAGTTTTAAAATTTGTGCCTTAGATATCATCATATAATGTTGCATGATTTAAAATTTCATATTACAGATTATTCCTTACTTGCATCCAATCCTTACCTAAACTCAAGCCTTGACTTATACCCCGAAATCCACAGTGACCATCTCCTTGCACATCAGTGACATCTATAATATGTTCGGAAAATACAGATGACAATTGTTCACGAACAAAAGAACTCATAAATAGATTCCCGTCTTGAGGAGTTCTTAGTTGATATGTTACTCTCTTTCGAGCATTCAATTTAGCCACTTGCTTCATCTTGTTCTTTTTGGATTGTGAACCTTCCATAACAAGAACATATTCAAAATAGAAAGGATCGCGTTTTGTGCATTTCGTGTCATTCTGAAATTTTTTATAACTCTCATTTGGTCTTCCTTTTAGACGCATCGGCACCAAATACTCAACTGTTTTGTTACATGAGGGATCAACAAATTCTCGGAGTTTTCTTTTCGTCGCTTTTTTGTTGAAAACTTGACTCCGCAAACTTTTTAAGAATGGCTAAATGCGGTGTGATTAGCCAAAAGTGCGGTGCGATTAGCCAAAAGTGCGGTGCGATTAGCCAAAAATGCGGTGCGATTAGCCAAAAGTTGAGTGCAAATATATTTTGAGAAGGGTAGATTTTACGGGTTAAAATACCTAAATGCGGTGCGATTAGCCAAAAGTGCGGTGATTTTAACAATTCCCAAAAATTACTCATAAGGGCAAAGACATGTGGACGAGTGACTAATATTTTTCATTATTTTTTTAAATAATAATTATTAAAAAAATATTTGTTCTTCGTGGAATAAGCATTTGATTTGAATTAGATTTTGTTTGGAGAACTTATTTTTACCGGTCAAGCGGTTACGACCACATGTATCATACCTTAATATGCGGTTCACGCGGTCGTAACCGCTTGATCGGTGAAAATAAGTCCCCCAAACAGAGCCTTAGTATCAGTTTAATGCATCTTTGGAATGACAAGAAAATAATTACATTTGTATAATTAAAACTCAGGAATTCTTTAAAATTAATATTTTGGGTTTAAAATTTTAGTGTAATTATAATTTTTGCATGTATGGGACAAGACCAACCTTCTACCTCTTCTTGTGAAAAGAACAAAACTGCAACAATCTTATTTGGACAACTTACAGCAGAAAAGTGTGAATAAGAACTCTTTCTTCTTCTTTTGTTTATATATAATATATATATATATTATATATATATATATATATATATATATATATATATATATGCCCGAATAATTCGAATACGAATTCGAATACGAATTCGATTCCGAATTCAAAAGTTAAAATTTTGGGAAGAATCCAAAGCCAAAATTTGGGGAAGAATCCAAACCCAAATCCAAATTTAAGCATATTAAAACAACTCCAAATCCAAATCCTTGCATTCTATCATAATTTTGGATTCGATTGATGTGTTATTCGATTCGGCTCGTGAATACTCCAATGTACCGCCCCTCTATACTATCACTTGTTTCTCATGGAGTTTGTTATTAAGATTTTTTTTTTATTTTATTGGCTAATAAATTACTATTTATATTGTTCTATTGCTTTATGATATATGTGGTTCAAGAAAGATTGTCATTGGTATGTCAGCAGTATTTTCGAGGAACTATTATCAAACTCATAAAATTTATTAATGTTAATTTAACATGCATGATAATACATGTATTAAGGTGAAAATTTTATACTACAATTTGAAAAAAAAACAATGTTTTCCGCATTAATTAATTGATAGTGTTTATTTTACGCTACAATAGTTAATTGATAGGGACGGAGCCCCGTATATGTCTGGATTAGGGTACTATCGCAAATGGCCGTAGGGGTAGAGCCACATGTCTATCACTCATGTGTATATATATATAAGAAAATATATTAGTAGTGTTATGGTGGAGAATAATATATCACGGGTACTTGCTGATTTTCATTGAACCCATAGATGGGTAGAACCCGTTCGTGACCCACAGACAAGTGTATCTCATTCGTAATCGGCAGAGGTATGTCATCATCGAGGCACCGTCGCAATCGCATTGGGGGAATCCGGTGCACTCTCATTCATAAAGACTATGAAAAAAATTAAAGGTGCAACAATTCGACCTAAGCGTCCATTTGACGTTATTGTGTACCTGGTGAAATAACACTGAAGAAGATGCGGTGGATTACCTCACCTAAGAATTTATGAAGCGCGCATATGAAAACTGCCTTGACGAAATATATTGTTATTAATTCGTTGGCAAATTTATTCAGATAGACTCCCTTGACAGAATTTATGGAACGCATATATAGAAGCTGTCAATGATCAAATTCTTGCAATCATTTTATACGAATTAATTAATTGATATTAATTAATTAAATGCATTATTCTGTAATTCTTTTCATGATTGCCCTCCCTCATCTATATAAGGGGAAGAAGTTTTCGTGTGAAGATATCTTGGATGTATGAAAAAAATATGGTTGCTCCCTAAGTTTCGTCTCCCTTATTGCTCCTTTCTTCGCCCTCACCACCGCCGTCCCCTTTCTTCCCTTGCCTAATTCCTCCCGAAAAATTATCGAAACCGCAACACCAATTCACCGTGTCGCACTCACGACAAGATCTCAGTGTCTCCTCTTGGAGCATTCACAACACCAACACCATGAGGGAAAGTGATATGTTTGAAATTAGCTGAAATCAAAGCCCATGAAAATCAAAGCTGTAATTTCAGTAATATCTATCAACATATCTCATCAAGTTGCTTCAATTCATGTGTCCACAATATTTATTGCCACAATTAATCAATCAATATATATTCCCTGCCTATCATATTTGCTATTTTTCGCTCACAGCGAGATGTAAGATATAAAAATAAGCCATGGGAGACTTGCTTAAATTTGAAATCTTCAAGCATAAATTAATATAAGAAAAAAAAGTATTGGTTCTGGAATGTCTGCATACTATCCGAAGAGCGGCATCCGAATAAAGACTTTCAACAAAGCTAAGCTAAAGAGGTTACTTAATTAACAGGCAAAAGAAAAAAACTAGAAAAAGGAGTCATTTCATCTCATTGCTTTGTGTAGTATGCTTGGAGATCTAAAAAATAGTAGAAAAACTCGCAAAAAGCGCATACCTCCTCCTGGGTTGGGCGTCTCTGCTTGCTAGTTGCAGGTTATATTATCATTATTCTTGTGGATGATATGTCTGAACAGACGATTCGATGCGGGAACTGGCCGCGCTGCCAATAGTCCACACTTTTTTGATCGAAAACATCAACAGGTCCAATCATCTCAGCACCACCACAGAACTGTGAGCTAGCATTTACATGATCAATATCACATAATAATTCCAGAAATTCTCAAATGAAATAAGTAAAATCAAATTCAAAGATTTCGGAAAACTAACAAGAGTAAAGCAAGCAAACTGGGCAGAAATCTCCTTTTTTTTCTTTAGCTTCATGATAAGCAGCATCATCTAGTTTCTTGTTTCCATTAGCAGTGCTGCTGCCCCCCCAAACCACCATATTTGATACTCTTGTGGGCATTATTGTCTTCACTGTAAGATTTTATTATACAGAAATTTGCAGCCTTGTACTCAGAAACGGCAAAGTCGGGCCTAAACACCTGGAGTGCCAGTAACCAGACCCTGTCCCTGTTTACACTCTTTGGCCTGGTAAGAAAGTGGTTACAGCTGATGCATATTGAAGTATTTCCCTTCTCCTAAATTTGTCAACTGCAATCAAACCTAGGGATAGATCCTCCAAAATTATTTCCATGGTGATGCATGCCTCCATGGAAGTATCCTTGATTGATCATAGGAAGCAACTGAAGAACCAAAACCATAGAATGATCATTGAAGTTGAGATGCCTGAAAATATTTAGGTAAGCATACACAATAAATAAAATAAATAAAATAAAAACTTAAATAAGGATTAGACTGTAAACAAAATTGAAACTAGAGACATATCCTAACACACAATGCAATCAAATTTTGATATATCGATAGACTTATCTTTAATAATCTGGGATAAGCTTCATGAATTCCTCTCGTTTTCTCTATATGCACCCATGGAGCGCCCTACCTTACTAAGGTGTAAAAAAACCAGAATTATGAAAAATCTTCAACCTTGAACAACTTTCCTCCATATTACATCTCGGCTTGTCCTTCTCCTACTAATCTTTAAAATAAACTCTGAAGAAATCTTCTATTTGTTGTTTGAGAGGGGTATTTTTGTCATTTTGGGTTTGCCCTAATTTTTCTCTATAAAAATATAAAGGGGTTAGGGTTCTTTTTGGTTTGAGAGGTTGAGTGTGTGGGGTTGTATTTGACCTCGTCTTTTTCTCCCCACCGGTGATTAGTGGAAGCCCCTCCTCGTGGACGTTAGGCGTTTCTCACCCTAAACCACATCGTGTTTATTGTTTGTGCTTGTGTGATTTTGATTTTTCCGCATCGTTTCTCACAATAAGTGGTATCAGAGCTAGGTTGCGGCGCGATTTTGTTTGAGGTGGCCGTATTTGAATGGAGTGAAACGAAAAAAAAAATCATTTTTTCGTTCTTTGGATCCCTCGGCACCGGGCTCCCTGGTTTTGGTAGAGGCAGCGGTCAGCGTTCACAAGCAGCAGATCCAACTAGGCAGTTTGACGCGGCGCTGTTTCAGAGGGCTGTTCGGAGCCGACCCTCATTGATCTGATCGTTGGAGGTGCGCGTAGATTTCTGTTTGCCGTGGTGTGCATCGCTGAGCACAAGGATAAATGGATCGCGTCATCTTTTTACTGGTGGAGTGCCGAGGGATTCAGGCTAGGATAAACAAAGGAGGCAGGTAGAGAACGGAAGCAGAAAAGGAAAGCTCGTTTTCTTTTTGTGGCATAAGCACAGGGGGGCCAATTAAAAATAAAAGAAAACAGTCTCTGTTTTTTTTAAAAAATAGCTTTTCTGGTTCTCTCTATTGGCGGTACAGGTGGAGAGAGGAGGTCTTCGGTTCTCTAGTTCGATGGAGTTTGCAGCCAAAAAAAAATTATTTTGTTGGTTTCTGATGTAGGGTAGGCTATCTATTATGCAACCTAGGTTGACTCTAGTGAGTGGACACGTGGATGCTATGATGAGATGCACAAAAACCCGTTAGGCAATTATTTCAAACAATGATTCACAACCACACATAATTAAATTAGGCAACAATGATTCTTTTAGGGCAATTAAGCAAGACTTTCCTCCAAGCGGAGGGCCAAATTAAGCGCGCTGCGAATAGTTCCTTCCTGCAATCAACACTTTCACGGGCAAAATTCCACAACAAAATATTTTATGCAAGCACAAACTATCTCAAACAATAATCAAAACTGAGAACTAGAAATCCATACAACAAACAACTCACAAACATAAGGGATGTCCGAGGCGGGAGAGATCCGGCGGTTTCGGGACTAGATCCGGGTGGTGAATCGAAACGGTGGTTGTCCACGGTGGAAGATGGGTGCGGAGGGTTGGAAACGGGTAGATCCGGTAATATTATGACGGATCCGGGTTACGGAGGGGAAATATGTAAGTGGAGGGTAGATCGGTGAAGGGTAGCGCTAGATCAAAGTAGATCTAGGGTTTTCGGGGCGGTTGGAAGTGGATCCACGAAGGGAGAAGAAATGAGGGGACGGGTGAACAGTAACGGCGGGATGAACAGTACCAGCGGATGAACAGTGCGCTTGAACAGTTCCGGCGGTGAACAGTACGGGTGAACAGTAATTCCTGGGTTTCTGGACAGCGGTAGGGTTGGGATTTGGGGGCTATAGGGGTTGCGGATGAGGGTTTCGGAGGGGGAAAAAGAAGGTTATGGATGGGTAGTACCTTGGGGATGAAGTTCCACCGCTAGGAGTCAACACCTAGGGCTCCACGGCGTCGGCACCGTGGCGTGATCGCGGAGGTCCGGGAATCTCTTCTCCAAAACCAGCAATGAGTCTCTCCAAGCCTCTAACACTCCTATTTATAATATTCTAACATTAGGGCAACCCGGATTCGACGGCTATGATTGGCCGACGAGTCCTCGTGCCAAACATAAGCAAATGAAAGTAAAAATAACAAAGTTATATATCAAAAAGATTCGCGGCACGCATCCGGACGCATCCGCGGGGTCGGATCGTCCCTCCGCTCAAGTCTTCCGGCGAGAATATACGAAAGTGGGCCCCGCCTTGTTACGGGCCGATGGTCCCCCATCAACTCCCCCCGACTGAAAAGAATTCATCTCCGATGAATGGAGAGAATCATACTGTCGTCGAAGCCCAGGGGCGAGTCGGTCCAACTCTGTAGGTAGAATCCATGTGTCATCAGAGGCCGAGCGGCCTCGCCAACGAACCAAGTAGCGGCATGACAGTCCCGTGGTGGAAGGGACGTACTCATGGGTGATGATATCTGTAATACTCTCAGTAGACTGCGCTCGTGAAATGGATCCCGGTACGATCAGCGGTGCATGCGGTGTCACCATAGATGATGGACTCCCAAGGGTGCGGGTAGGAGGAGACAAGGTCAGAGGTGGAGGCGAGTGGCCGAAGCTGTCGCTGGTGGCGGGGTGGAAGGGTGGTGATCATTCCGACTCGGGTCCGAATATTCACGAGGTTCATAATACGGAGTCAAGTCCTCAATATTGAATACCGGATGGATGCCCATACTTGCGGGGATATTAAGTTCGTAGGCATTTGTCCCGATCCGCCTAATGATCGAGTAGGGACCGATTCGCTTAGCGCTTAATTTTTTGGCAGGCCCTGGTGGGAGCCTTTCCGCCCGGATTCGGACCATTACTTGCTCACCTTCGTGGAAAACCTGTTCTCGCCTGCTTAAATCTGCATGGGTTTTATAGCTGTCATTACTTGAAATAATTTGCCGACGGACTGACTCATGTAACTCATGCAAGTGACGTGCAAAAGACTCAGCAGACTCATGCAGGTAATGCAAATGATGCAAAGACAACATGACAGACACAGTACACTCCTTATAGGAAAATCCAATAATTCCTGAGATGTCTCTCAAATGTGGTGGCCTATCAGGAGGTTCTTTCGGTGGAGTATAGACAAACTCATCCTGTGTGTGACGAGCGCTCAGATGACCGTGAGAACAACTATACTCAAATACGTGCTCGTAAAGAGCCAAATGTGTCTCGGGAAACGTAGCGTATCAGGGGGGTCCCCAGGAGGTGTGTAAGAAAAGTCATCATGAAGGAGACGACCACCTGAGTGAAAATCGTGTGCACTGACTAGAAGTCGTGACTCTAAAATATGGTGAGCGTCCCAGACAAGAAAGAACTCATCGGGTGGCTCAGCAGGTGGCGTGTCCCAAAACTCATCCAGAGTGTGAGGCATCATAAGATAGGTCCTCCCAATATGAGTATACTCAAGTGGACTCAAGGTAGGCCCTACATATGTCATGCTCCACTCAAGGTCCCTTTTCATTGGCAAGGTCAGAAATGATAATGAAAGAGGCGTCATACCTGAGTGGCTCACCTGAGTCTCAACCTTACCAATGTGGCGGATCATCAGGAGGCTCAACAGGGGCTCGTCACTAAGGTCAAGGTCCTCCATGTGAGTACCATCGTAAGGGGTCGTGTTCCCTTGAATGAGTGGCATAGTCACTGTGAGATCAACATCAAGCTCTGGGCTCTCGGTCGTGATGTGACTCGGGGCAATGACAACGGGAGAGCAACATAGACTTACACTCAAGAATGGGTCTGTGGGTGTAGTGTCAAGAATTGGGTCTACGGTGAGGGTGTTAACTAACCCGGTACATGACAAAAGAAGAGATGTGGGTGAGAGACACAAGTCACACAATACTGCAGACTCAATAGATCGCTCAGGCTCACTCTCACTCGGGGTCGCGGGAGACGGGTCAGAGACAAGAGATAGGTCACTCATTGGGATAAGCATCTCACTGGGGTGAGAGCAATCCGTAACAGGTACCACTTCCGTCGTGGGTAACAGGACAGTGGTAGACGTCATGGTGACCTCAATATGAGGACTCGTACTGCGGAGGCCAAGGTGAGGGTCCAACCGACCAGCTCTGGCGGATCTCAAAGACTGTTCGTAGTGAAGGGCAAGCTGATACGTCTGCTCCAGGGACTTCGAACCATGATAACCCACCTTAGTACGGATGTCAGATCGAAGCCCAGACCGAAATCTGCAAGTGGTCATGGCTGAATCCTCTCGGATATCGCTCCTCACAACTAACTCATCAAAGCAATCCCTGTAATTAGCGACAGACATGGATTCTTGCTGAAGGAAAAATAATTGGTCGAGCAAGCGACTCCGATATGATGAAGGCAGGTACCTCTGACACAATGTACGCTTCATGTCCACCCAACTAGTGATGCGACAAAGACGGTTTCGCTCGCGGGTCCTCTCAACGCTAGCCCAATATGCTCTCGCCTGATCTAAAAGTTTAAGTTTCGCAAACTTAACGCGACGCTCACCGAATAACTCAAAATAATCAAGATAATACTCAATGTCCACAAGCCAATAACTGAAAGACTCGGGACTCGATGAGCCGTCAAAGG
Organism: Platanthera guangdongensis; assembly: GCA_039583875.1. Classification (NCBI taxonomy): domain Eukaryota; kingdom Viridiplantae; phylum Streptophyta; class Magnoliopsida; order Asparagales; family Orchidaceae; genus Platanthera; species Platanthera guangdongensis. The sequence goes on from CM077157.1 coordinate 32,731,462, forward strand.
AAGGGGAAACTATACGAAACTGACTCTCAAGATTTCTCTCAAAGTGACGATCCTCATAATAGTCATCCACAAGGTAATCGGGTCGAGTCGAAGGATCAACACGATCCGCTTGCGTGTAAGGATATGAACGACGACAATCATCATACTGATCGTCTCCGGCGTGGTGAGGTTGTGTCGGTGGGTCGACACGATCTCGAGAAGTGGTGTGCCGCAGACGATAATAATCATCATGATAACGTGAGGATTTCTCTGAAGTCGCTCTATGAGATTGGGTATAGGCAGACTCAGAATGTCTCAAGAGAAGAGAGGAACGACAACGATAATTATTCATGGATGAAGCTAAAGACTCTATATGACCTACCACTACAAAGCATGCAAATAGCCTAACCTAGGCTCTGATACCAATTGATGTAGGGTAGGCTATCTATTATGCAACCTAGGTTGACTCTAGTGAGTGGACACGTGGATGCTATGATGAGATGCACAAAACCCGTTAGGCAATTATTTCAAACAATGATTCACAACCACACATAATTAAATTAGGCAACAATGATTCTTTTAGGGCAATTAAGCAAGACTTTCCTCCAAGCGGAGGGCCAAATTAAGCGCGCTGCGAATAGTTCCTTCCTGCAATCAACACTTTCACGGCAAAATTCCACACAAAATATTTTATGCAAGCACAAACTATCTCAAACAATAATCAAAACTGAGAACTAGAAATCCATACAACAAACAACTCACAAACATAAGGGATGTCCGAGGCGGGAGAGATCCGGCGGTTTCGGGACTAGATCCGGGTTGGTGAATCGAAACGGTGGTTGTCCACGGTGGAAGATGGGTGCGGAGGGTTGGAAACGGGTAGATCCGGTAATATTATGACGGATCCGGGTTACGGAGGGGAAATATGTAAGTGGAGGGTAGATCGGTGAAGGGTAGCGCTAGATCAAAGTAGATCTAGGGTTTTCGGGGCGGTTGGAAGTGGATCCACGAAGGGGAGAAGAAATGAGGGGACGGGTGAACAGTAACGGCGGGATGAACAGTACCAGCGGATGAACAGTGCGCATGAACAGTTCCGGCGGTGAACAGTACGGGTGAACAGTAATTCCTGGGTTTCTGGACAGCGGTAGGGTTGGGATTTGGGGCTATAGGGGTTGCGGATGAGGGTTTCGGAGGGGAAAAAGAAGGTTATGGATGGGTAGTACCTTGGGGATGAAGTTCCACCGCTAGGAGTCAACACCTAGGGCTCCACGGCGTCGGCACCGTGGCGTGATCGCGGAGGTCCGGGAATCTCTTCTCCAAAACCAGCAATGAGTCTCTCCAAGCCTCTAACACTCCTATTTATAATATTCTAACATTAGGGCAACCCGGATTCGACGGCTATGATTGGCCGACGAGTCCTCGTGCCAAACATAAGCAAATGAAAGTAAAAATAACAAAGTTATATATCAAAAAGATTCGCGGCACGCATCCGCGGGGTCGGATCGTCCCTCCGCTCAAGTCTTCCGGCGAGATATACGAAAGTGGGCCCCGCCTTGTTACGGGCCGATGGTCCCCCATCAGTTTCTCTCTTGTTCAGAGATTACAACTTTGAGAGGTAACAATTTTTGATGTTGTTTTGAATTAACTAAAAAATAATTTTGATTTGTGTTTTTTTTGGGATTTCTTGTGTTTGTGTTGTAATCAATCAAAAAAATGGGAGACTCCGATATCGTTTCTTCATCCTCCGGGGCAGTAGAATCTACGATCCATCATACGGGTTTGCATCCGGTCAAAATTAATGTTACTAAGTTTGACGAAAAGGGCAACTTTGGCATGTGGCGGTGCGAGGCGATGGATGCGTTGTGCTCTCTAAATTTGGAGGACGTTCTTGATGGTGATGAATGTCCTGATGGGATGACTGAAAAAGTTCGGACGGAAATGAATCGGAGTGCTTGCGGGTTGATCAGAAATTGTTTGACACAAAAAATCAAATACGGGTTATGTTGAAAATGTCTCCGGGAAATCTTTGGAGGACGCCGAAGAATAAATATCTCACGAAGAGCGCGCAGAATCGTCTCCACATGAAGCGTCAATTGTACCGGTTCCTAATGAGACGTGGAGTCTCGATTGATGAACACTTGAACGAGTTTACGAAGTTGTTAACAGATCTGTTGAATTTGGACGAGAATGTTGGCAATGAAGACAATGCACTACTATTGAATTTGCTTTCAGATGAGTATGAGAATTTCACTGTCTCTTATTCATGAAAAGGAGGTCTGGAAGTACAATGAGGTGTCTACGACATTGCCGAATCACGAGTACCGTCGAAGAAATAAAGAGTCGTCGAAGACGGAGACGGCCGAAACACTTGTGTCTCATCGTGACAGATCTGAGAAAAAGAAGAACATACACAAGAAGAGTAATAACAGTATTCAAAAGAGTGACAAATCATATGTGGTAGCAGTCTTGCACGCAATCAGTGCGCATTCTGTTTGGAGATAGGTCACCGGAAGAAGGATTGCGCTAAGTTAAAAGAGAAAAATAAGGGGGTTTTTTCAAAGGCGAAGACTCATATTAGTATATTACTCAGAAGATTACTAGTGGTGGTGAATCTGATGTTTCTCTCTGTTACCTCAAGTGTTTATTTACTGATGATTCATGTTGGATTCTGGACACGGGTGCTCTACCTATCACATTTGTCCAAATCGGGAGTGGTTCTCTACTTACAAGTCTTTAGATACTGGTGCTGTCACTATGGGTAACGATCAACTTTGTCGTACTATTGGTGTTGGGAGCATTCTAGTTCGGATGCATGATGGAGCAGTGAGAGAATTGACAGAGGTCGGACATGTTTCGGATATCAGGAATAATTTGTTGTCTGTTATGGCTTTAGAAGCCAAGAGTTACAAGGTAGTGATCGAGTCAGCAGTTCTGAAGATCAGTCACGGAGCTTTGGTTTTTATGAGAGTAGTCTTACACCACAATTTATATTACTTTCAGGGGAGTACAGTTACCGGGATTGTGGCCGTTGTTGATGATTCTTTGGATGACACTTCTTTATGGCATATGAGATTGACTCATGCTGGAGAGGTTTCCCTTGAGACTTTATCAAGACAAGGATTAATTAAGAGAGCAAAAAACTGTAAATTGGATTTTTATGAGCATTGTGTGCTTATAAAGAAGACGCGAGTATCTTTTGACACTACCATCCACACTCCACAGTACGAAAGTATTTTGGATTATGTTCACACAGATATTGGGGGTCCGACAAAGACAATCTTTTAGCGGGCGATGATACTTTGTCTCCTTTATTGATGATTATTCCAGATATATTTGGGTGTACCTCATGAAGCACAAGAGCAAAGTTCTGGAGATATTTGTGACTTAGAAGAAGTGAATTGACTCATACTGGAAAAAATTTGATGTATCAGATCAAACAATGGAGGCGAATACACATCAAAAGCGTTCTTGCAAGAGTGTTAGAGATCAAGTATAGAGCATCACTTCACAATCAGGGAGACACCGCAACAACGGGGTGGCTAAGCGCATGAACTGGACTTTGGTGGAGAAGGTTCGATGCATGTTGTCTAATGCTGGGTTAGACAGGATTTTCTGGGCTAAGGTCATTGACTATGCTTGCCACTTGGTGAACCTTCTGCCTTCTGCAGCTATTGGGAAGAAGACACCAAAAGAGATATGATCGGGGCATCCTGCTAAAGATTATGTGCACATGAAAGTGTTTGGGTGTCCAGCTTATAATCACGTGACGAATGATAAACTGAAACCACGGGCAAAGAAAATAATTTTCATTGGCTTCAGACGAGGAGTCAAAAGCTACAAACTGTATGATCAGACAGAGAAAGATTGTAATTAGCATGAATATTACTTTTGACGAGGCGAGTTTGCAGAAGTTTCAGGACTGAGAGCAGGTGAGAGTTTGAAGTAGATCACCACTACTGTTCAAAAGGAGTTTGATGTGACTCCATTTGTTCCACCAGTTCCTCTCACTCCTAATGAGGTAGATGCTGAGACTGCTAATAAGGTACCAGGTACTGATGATCAGGAGGTGGAGGAAGTAGAGGCAGAGAGTCATGTTCAGGATTTTATTGCAAGGAGCCGGATCAGGAGGCAAAATGTCCCGAAGCCAGCTTGGTTGAGATGTTGTTTGAAGTCCTTTGTCACTTCACGGAAAATCATGTAGACAACCTTATAGAGGAGCTTCCAGTCCAAAAGTTCACATATTGCAAAGGCTTGGTGAACGTTCGAGCTTGGAGGTGAGTGCCTTGAGAGACACTTTTAAAAACTACACGTGGCTTGATCCCATAAGGGGGGGGGGGGGGCGTAGACAACCACATTGGCGGAGCCGATTTCTCGTCGAATCACGTAAATCGCATCGTGTTTATTGTTTGTGGTTGTGTGATTTTGGTTTTTCCGCGTTGTTTCTCACAACACTATTTATTTCATTAAATAAGAAAAACTACTTATTTACTCATTACATTCCTCCCATATATAAACACATAAGAGGGAGGCAAAATACAAGTTTGGAGATGTGGGACTAAATACAAGGGAGGGATGACACTAAACACACACCAATCAACAAACAAACACCAATACTCCCCTCAAGGAGGGCGAATGATATACACTAATTCCATCTTGTCACACAACCTAAATAAATTCAGTGAGCTAAAATCTTTGGTTGGACAATCAAACACTTTTTCTTTATAATATGTGCCCAATACCCCATTATCCAGTTTCTCCTTGATAAAGAATCTTTTGATCTCTACATGTTTGGTTCTGTCATGTTGGACGAGATTATTTGCAATACTAATAGCCGACATATTATCACACCACAATGTCATTTTCCCTCTTTGATCTGTCTTGAGTTCAACCAGTTGAGCTTTAAACCATAACATCTCCCTCACACCTAAGGTCATGGTCATGTACTCTGCCTCGGCTGTAGATCTCACAACTATAGTTTGTTACTTGCTCTTCCAAGAGACAAGATTGCCCCCCCCCCCCCGACATGTAATATCCTAGCGTGGACCTCCTGTCATCAACACAACTAGCCTAGTCAGAATCACAATAGCTCTCGATGTTTGGATGCCCATTCTTTGGGAAGATCAGTCTAATTCCTGGTGCACTCTTCAAGTACCTAAGAATCTGATACATGATATCCGAGTGCCCCTCCTTGGGATCATGCATATAGTGGGCTATCTGTTACAGGTCCACGTGCCGCGGCACATTCACTCAAGTGGACCCCCCTCGTCATAATTTATGGAGCGCGCATATGGAAATCGTCGTGGTCCTGGGCGCATTCTCTCAAGTGGACCCCCTTGTCATAATTTAAGGAGCGCGCATATGAAAGCCGCCATGATCGCGGGCACATTCAATCAAGTGGACCTCATCATCATAACTTATGGAGCGCGCATATGGAAGCCGCCATGACGACATTCTTATAATTAATTTGTATGAATTAATTAATTGATATTAATTAATTCATACTAATTAATAACAATCAATTAAGTTAATTATTTTGTATTCCTTGTTGGGTTGTCTTTTGTATTTTCTTGTTTGGGTGCCTTTTGTATTTTCTTGTTTGAGTGTCTTTTGTATTTCTTTGTTTGATTGTCCTCCTCCATCTATATAAGGGGAGAGGTTTATGTGTGAAATTCTCTTGGAATGTATGAAGGTTTCTATGAGTGCTCCCTAATTTCATCTCTTCTCGTCCTCCTTCATTCTCGCTCACCCCCGTTGGCCCTTCCCCTTACCGGATTCCTCCTGGAATTGATCCGTGATTGGATCAATTGGTCTGACCTGCCACTCCGCCCGCACGTCGCCGCCGGTAGCCACTCCAATCCAGAACGGGATCTGCTTCCGATTTTACATTGCACCAGATCGATCCGCCAGACTCACGCATCTCCGTCAGCTCCAAACCCCATCTCCCGATCCGCCGATCCCGCACTGCACGCCAGCATCCCGTTTCCGCCAATCTTCCACAGTCGTCGTTCCTCCACTGTTCTATAGCCAACGTTCCACACAAATTCCGCACGCCATCGTTGTTCGTCGCCCCCTAGTCGATCCAGTGTCGCATGCGCTTTCGCCGTTCCTGCTTATGTGCATCAACGACGCCCTGGTCTATTGCAGGAAGGTCTCTGTCACTCAACTTCGGCCGACCTTCCGTCAGGCAGCTGCTCCGCCTCGCCGCCTACCGCAGGGCTGCTCCTTTCCGCTCCTGCAACCACTGTGCTACTTCTGTTTGCGTCGATCGACTCCGACTGCACTATCGATCGGCGTCCTGCTTCTGCTCCGGATTCCCTTGACACTGCAACCTCTGCTACTTCCGCTCGGCGTCTGATCCCACCGCAACACCTTTGCCTTCCGTCGACCGCTGTCCCGACCGTCCTCCCGGCACCGCCCTGCTGTCGACTATGGTGCCCTACTCAACCGCTGAAATGACCTCGAACACTCGCTCTGCCAGTATTCTCCTTCCTGAGGAAACCACTGCTTGGAGGCTCAAGAACAACTCATCGCCTACATGCACGCCTCCCTCCTCGCTCTCCATACCAAAGTTGATCGTCTCCTCGCGCTCGACGGACGGGCTTCCGCAAACCCCCACGAGGTTCCCTGCCCTAAGCCATCTTCCCCACTGTCGTTTCCTGCATCGTGTGAGAGTTTACCTACCATGCTGGCCCTAACATTCCTCTACGACACCAACCCGTCCCTCCGCCCCGCAGTCGATCCTCCCGTCGAACTCGCATCGACCACTGTTGTACCGTCTCTCTCCACAATGGTCGTATCTCCACCGCTTCCACCTTCTCTCCCGGCTCTTGCTCCACCGGCCCCTCCCTTGCCACTTCTACCGGCCTCATCGCAGTCTCTCCCGTTGTCGTGTACCCCGCTGTTCTCGACGGATCTATTCCTGCTGTCGGTCGTCGCGTCTCCGACATCCTCGTGGCTGCTGCTCACCACCGCTCCACCGACTATGCGGAAGTAACTGCTTCCGCCGCCCATCTTTCCAACAACGCCTTCGCTACTCGCCAACACCACCATCTCTACTCAACAACACCACCATCGCTGCTATGTACTACCTAGCCCTATTCTGGAGGGAGGTCAAGGTACCAGATGATCCGACCACCCGCTTGGTATACGAGCTTTGGGAAAAGCTCGTTTTGAAGGATGGATGGAGTGTTACGGGTCCACGTGTCGCGGGCACATTCACTCAAGTGGACCCCCTCGTCATAATTTATGGAGCACGCATATGAAAATCACCGTAGTCGTGGGCGCATTCTCTCAAGTGGACCCCCTTGTCATAATTTAAGGAGCGCACATATGGAAGCAACACTTTCACTCAAGTGGACCCCATCATCATAACTTATGGAGCGCGCATATGAAAGTCGCAATGACGACATTCTTATAATTAATTTGTACGAATTAATTAATTCATACTAATTAATAACAATCAATTAAGTTAATTATTTTGTATTCCTTATTGGGTTGTCTTTTGTATTTCTTTGTTTGTGTCTTTTGTATTTCCTTATTTAGTTGTCCTCTCTCATTTATATAAGGGGGAGAGGTTTCTGTGTGAAATTATCTTGGAATGTATGAAGGTTTCTAGGGTTGCTCCATAATTTCGTCTCTTCTCGTTCTTCTTCATTCTCCCTCACCCCTGCCGGCCCTTCCCCTTGCTGGATTCCTCCTGGAATTTATCTGTGATTGTATCACTATCACACTTACAACAAAAGATATGTCGGGACGGGTGACTCAAATAAACCAGGCGTCCTACCAGCCTCTGGTACTTCTCACTATTAATTGGCTCTTCTGCCTCAGCGCTGAGCTTGAACTTATGATCAATGGGAGTATTTACATGCTTACACCCAAGAATGTTTGTCTCTTTGTGCAGATCTAGCATATATTTTCATTGAGATAGAACAATCCCCCTTGCACCACGAGCTACCTCAATTCCATGAAAGTATCTTAGCTGCCCTAAGTATTTTATCCCAAACTCCTTGGCCAATCTCGTCTTCAACTGAGCAATTTCTCTCTCATCATTGCCCGTTAAAATCATATTGTCTGCGTACACAGCAAACATTATAGTGTGAAGTCCACTTCGCCAAAAGAACAATGTATGATCAACATTGGTCTGCCGATATCCTATGTCAACCATGACTCTCCTAAACCCATCAAACCTGGCTCAAGGAGACTGGGTTATTCCATACAAAGACTTCTTGAGTCTACACACCTTGCCTACCGTGTGTTTCGTGACAAATCCCGGTGGTACTTCCATGTACACTTCTTCCAATAGATCTCCATGAAGAAATACATTCTTCATGTCGAGTTGATGCAATTTCCATCTCTCATTCGCCGCCAAGGAGATTAGTGTCTACACCTACTCATCTTTGTAATGGATGCAAATGTCTCATCGTAGTCGATGTCATAAGTCTGATCTTATTCCTTTGCTACCAATCGGGAGTTGTAGTGCTCAACATGACCCTCTGGGTTTTGTTTTAGTCTTTTCCAATGCTCCAAGTTCTTCTAGCATTGCGGTTTTTACTTGTGGACCCTCCTTAGCAACCTACCAACACTTGGGAATAAAAACAGTGTCCAAAGATGCAATGAATGTACCATGTATAGGGGATATATGAGAATATGAAGCAAATTAGGCAATGTCATGGGGAAAACCATATCGATCAGGTGAGACTCCCACATTCCTGCGGGAACTCTGTCGGCTCTCGCATTCCTGCGTAAACTCTGTCTTGCCGGCAAGGGAGTGGAAGTCGAGAGATGAGGGATCATATCACCTGGGATTTTTAAGCTTGAAGAACACGAAATCTTGGGACTCTCTGCTAGCTTGCCAAACACAAGACACGCGAAGGACAGAGGAGCTTGCTAAATCGAACATATGCTTGCATCAGACAAAGGACCGCAAAATTCATGATACACGCTAGAGCTCATTGATCAATAGCTCACAAAGTTCTCCTTCGGTAAAATCGTGCAGACGGGATCGACCAGAGCAGGAGTCAAACTTGGCTCTGATACCGTGAAGAAATCTTCTATTTATTTCATTAAATAAGAAAAAAAATGACTTATTTACTCATCACATTCCGCCCATATATAAATACATGAGGGACGTCAAATACAAGATTGAGGATGTGAGACTAAATACAAAGGAGGGAGTGCGCTACACTCACACCAATTGATGCTAAACGCACATTAATCATCAAATACTAACAAATTTTATCGACTCATTTAATTGGTTCTTTTCCTAATCCTCATTATACATGCTCAAATCCCTAAGTCCACTAACTCATGAAGTTCTTTTATCTTACCAAGGTCCAATTCTTTTTCTCCTTGAAACACATGCAAATAAATTGTACACCTTTTACCAACATCAAGCTACTTAAATTTGTAGAAAATACAAAGGCATGCACAAATGAGGCATATCTAACATACTCTTAGGAAATGAAAAAAAATGTAGGAAAAGCAGTAAGACCTGCAACAGATAGAGTTAAGATTCGAATAAAGATTAAATATGAAAAATGTAGCAAGGTGTTGTAGTGGCCAGGCCAGACCAGAGTGCGGCTAGTGTGCAGGGCCAAGGAGGAGGGTGCAGCTAGGTTAGGGAAGGCATGGAGAGTGGGTGGGGTGGGGGGTGTCAATGGGGTAGAATTGTTGGAAGTAGAGTTCGGACGCAAGTTTTGTGCTGGAGGAAGGGGTGGCTGTACTAGAAAACAAGGAAAACACGAGAATAATACCTAGATGTTTCACGGAGTTGGCACCATGAGAAGATTGGTCATTTCAGGAAGAAGTACTCCAAAATCTGCAATAAAGTCTAAAACCAACCCCTCACTTGTTTATATGGGCAAACATACTTAGGGCAACCATTATGAGCAGTCAAGATCTCTCGGTCATAATGGTTGCCCCAAATGGGCCACCGAAACTCATGTTGTTCCCATCAATATGTCCCGTTTAAGCACAGCAGATGATAAGTACAAGAGAAGATTATTGTAAGGAGTTTGTTTCATTGCTGACAGTTTATTGGCGTCCCTGATTATAAGAGGTTGTGCAATTCATGTGCAATATACCAGACAGTTAGTAATCTACAGAAGTTATTCTAACTAATTTCTTAGGATCGTGAATTATAATGAGATGTAACTAAAATTTCAATATAACATAAATTTATAACTAAAACACTAAAAAATTCAAAAGCGCATACCTTCACATCTATTAATTCTTAGGACATATTTATTCACTCCATAATTGGTGGAAAAAGACATGTACTTAGGAAACTATAAGGAAAGACATGATTTACTTAAGCATTGGTGAGATTACGACACAAGATAGGGAACAATGACGACAAAGGATCCATATAGCCGACCCCACTATAGTGAGATAAAGGATTGAGTGTTTTTGTTATAATTGGTGGAAAAAGATCGCATATGAATAGTTAATTGATTGCCTTAAATGGTGTGTACATGATAAATCACACCAAAAAATATGATTAAGTATTAAGAAGATTGTACCCCACTTTAACCAACCTCCCATGCTCATTACTGTGATTTATCCCAAATTAATACATTAGAAACTCAATTTATATTTATAATAACACGCACCATGCTTATGAGAAACTCAATTTCAAAGTCAAGGAGGATTGCTCCATAAACCCATGCAAGTTATGTAACCTCTAAAGATACAAGGTAAAAAAATTACATTAGAGGAGGTGCACAGGTGAAGGATTATGTACCATTCCAGAAGATAAGGGAATCAAGCCTTGGCCAAATGAATCCACACTATCAGTTGAGGTGAAGTCGCTGGTGAAAGCAATGGAGCCAGAGACCCTGCTGATCCATGGATTTCAACCAATCTGTCCAAACAAAAGTAAACATTGCAAGATGAAATCAGGGGTGGTCTGCTTGGTTAACTCATGTTGGGAGGAAAAGCACCTTGTTGGATAAGTGGCAACATGAAATCAGGGGTTCGTTTGGCATGGTGGTGGCAGTCGTGAATATGGGGGTTAAACTGTCATTCGTTAACGCCCACCTAAGGAACTTAATCCACTTTTATGTTCAAACAGATGAAATTTTTTAGGTGGTCGTTAATGAATGATAGTTTAACCCATGCGTTTACGACCGCCGCCATTGTGCCAAACAAAGCCCAGATTGAGATATTGGGGTTGGAGCATGCAAATATGGCATATTTGGTGTACTTGGTTGATGATAGTATGGGCCTGAAGGTAAAAGGAAAATGTTGAGGGGGAGTAAAGCTGTTCATGTCTTCCAGAAGCAGACAAAGGTGTTGTAACTGGAGAATGTGGCCCGTAAGGCATCTGGGGATTAGTTATACACCACTTATCCAGGGTGGAACATGCCATTGAATGAAACATTGAGCATAAAATATTCATAAAATCTTCAAGAAATATATTATGTAAGAATGACGTTAATGAATAATATACTCACTGTTGACCCGGGCTCAACATCTTCTGCATGCATAAAGTGATTGGGATAATCTTCCCATTCACTCGCAGTACTCTCATAGCCTGAAGGACAAGAAAGATGAAGTAAACTTAAAACATAAGTAATGAATAGGGAAAAACATTCACAACAGAAAGGATAATAGAATGCCATAACCTTCGTGGAAAAATCCTTGGCTTCTCTCGCTGGCTATTCGGCTTCCCTCGTTGGCTATTCAGCTTCCCTCGTTGGCTATTTGGCTTCCCTTGTTGGCTATTTGGCTTCCCTTGTTGGCTATTTGGCTGCTTCGGAGGTTCCTGAAACTCCACTATTTGTATTGTTCGCTGCCTCTTCGCTGTTGCACCAAATTAATTCGAATAAAAGATAATGCTCGGTAAAATCTAGTTGAGAGAAGAAAACAGAGGTGCATACAATTCTCCGCCTGCTCATATCCTTCGTGAAGCTTCCTCTTCGCCAACTCCAGCTTCGCCCTTAATAAAGCTTCCTCATCGTCCTTCGATTTCTGCATTTCAAAAGCATAATAAACCAATCAACCAAGAAGGTTATCCCAAACTTGATGGTATAATAAAATGTAAAACTTCTTACATCCACAGGAATGCTTGAAGGCATTTTCTGGACTGCAAAGACCTGACCGCTCGGTTTTTGCTCATAAGTTGGTCGTAGGGGTGGTCTGCTTGGTTTTGAAGCAGCAATAGACGGTTTGGCGAAATTGTTGACGGTGCCTTGAGGTTTTGGAGGTGCAACCGGAGCGGAAAGTGGCTTTGCCTGCCGGGCGATGATGGGCTGCCGAGGAGGCTCCGACCACCTAGCAGGTCCGTGGCTTTCTGGAACTGGTCGTAGGGTGTCAACTGGTGCTTGTAAATCTGAAGTAAAGTTGATAAAGGAAAGTTCAATACATGTATACGGTATTGCCAGTAAATACATGTGGTGCTAATAAACATAAGTGCAAATGACATACTTCCATTATCATCTATCCCGTCAAAGATCTTCAAGACCGATCAATCGGCACAGATAAGAAACAAAGGTCAGCTAATCTCATAAATTATGAAAACAGATGAATATTGATGTCAACTTTATGCTCATTATTTACCTCAGAAAGCTGGATAGAAGTGGATTGGGTGGCTAAAAGTGCTCCTTCATCCATGGGAGGAATAGGAAGGCCGTCTTCCTCACCCAGCATGGCAGGATCGGCTGAGATAGAACAGTGCTCTGAAATCACATTCAGAGTTTAATTTTTAACAAATTTCTAAGTAGCGATTCGAGTTATAATGGAAACAATATCATAATGTAACATCCTTAATGCATAAATTTCTCACCAGTAATTGCAGTTGCAGTTAGAACCCACTCATCTACTACCGCCTTCCAACCACTGCAAACAAACAAAAACAAAATGAGATTTTAATCACTTAATCAGTCAGAACGCATGTGTTAATGGAAAGCACATTAAGGCTCCGTTTGGGAGGACTTATTTTCACCGGTCAAGCGGTTACGACCGAATGAATCGGACCACAATTAAGGTTCTATTCATGCGGTCGTAACCGCTTGACCGGTGAAAATAAGTCCCCCCAAACGGAGCCTAAATTAGACATTTTGAGCTTCCATAGTTCTCTATGGATTTTTCATAAATATAACACAATTGGGGTTTAAGGAAAGACATGATGTACTTAGGCATGAGTGAGATTATGACAAAAGATAGGGCACAATGATGACAAAGGATCCATATAAATTTGCCGACCCCACTATAGTGGAATAAAGGCTCGAGTGTTGTTGTATAATACAATTGAGGTTAGGGAAGAAGCCCTTTTCGCTGGCTTTAGGGCTGTTTGGTTACTGGATTCGGCTATGTAAATAAATAGAATAACTCACTGGCACAAAAGGAAAAAAGGCACTCACTCAATGAGAGTTCGAGCAAGGCGGCCAATCCGCTTGGAATTGTGTTTTCTCAGACCATTCACCAGCCTTCCAATTTCAGTCGCCTGCAGTACAACAGAACCAATTCATGTAAAAAGGAAATTATTCTACCTGCAGTCTCCATCGGATGAACACCAATTTGATGCATACCTGGAGAGTTTCCACAGAAAGTTGCATCAGCTGTAACCGGCTCAAAGATTCATACAAGACTGCTTCAGACTGCAGGAGAATGGCAATCATCTTAAGAAAATGTGCGCAAAATTTCACAAAATGAAGCACGACAAACCTGATTATGGCTGTGGAGAAGAACCTCCTTTATTCTCAGCACCTCTCCAGTAATCCTGCTCTCCTCATCCATCACCTCCGTGAGAGCCTCCGCAGGCTCATCATCATAGCTGTAATTGCTTAAACGAGCCCTGGTTAACTCATCATGCTCGCCGCCATTGCAGCCATCGATGTTGCTTCCTTTCTCAATCAGTTCCCACTTCACGCTCCCACCGTCTTCCACAGCCCTCAGATCCTCGCCGGCGTCGGGAACCAGAAGCTTCACGTTACAACATCCAAAACACTTAGAAACCCGGACGGAAAAGAGCTTCTCGGCAATCCCATCCCTTCTGCTCCGGAACTCCTTCGGGCAATCCATGGCCGCCACCACGATCGCCTTTTCGATCACCTCAAAGATATCCGCCTCGGTGCTCCGGAAAAACCTCCTCCAGTAATCCATTGATTTGCCGTCCATCGTCCCGCGCACAACGATCGCCGCGATCAAACGGACACTTCCGTTCTCCCTCGACGAAAATGGAAACGAAGAAGACTCTCTCTCGGTCTCTCTCAATCTCCCTCCCCCTTCGCCTCTCTTTCCGATCGATTTCCTTCTCCACCGACGACGACCAACGGCGTCGAATACCAGCGACAAGAAACCGCGGATTAATTCTCTGAACTCGTAACAAATACACCGTTTTATCTAAAATTAAAGAAGTTTTTTTAATTAAAAACCAAGCGCCAGGATCATCCCACGTATCCACCTTTTCCCACTGTACGGCTGGGATAGAAAATTACATTGTCACGTGGATAAACTCATAAAAGTGCCTTGTTGAATATCCAACTCTAATCCCGCATAAATTTTGAAGCCAATTTCGAAATTTAAATTTCGAATTTTTTTAAATTAAAAAATAGACAATTTTTTTCAAAAAAATAAAATAAAAAGTAAACAGATAAGAAAAATGGGCTGTTACGTGCACATCATTTTTGACTATGTGCATACCAAACTCTTAAAATAAAAAGGACGTTTATATTTACAGTATAACTTTTGATATTGACAGCCCGACAAAGCAATAAAAAACACAAAATATAACCGCTAATAGCAACTCAAAACGCGAAATATGCGTCTTTTGAAAATAGGTCTATTATATGACATTTTTAGAAAAAGTGTTCAACATAAAAGTTGTAGCTCTCGACGAGATGTACAACTTTTATGTTGAACATTTTTTCTAAAAATATAATCTAGTAGGCTTATTTTGAAAAGATGTGGAACCAAGACGGAACTCACATAGTTCCGCAGCGAGTTCCGCCCGGGTTACACACCTTTTGAAAATAAGGATACTATATGATCTTTTTAGAAAAAGTGTTCAACATAAAAATTGTAGATCTCATCGAGATCTACAACTTTCGTGTTTAACATTTTTCCTAAAAATGTCTTTTAAAACTTAATTTTTGAGCTGACAGTATCCATCAGGCTGACAATAGCCATTTTTTGGGGCTTCCATTATCTTTGAGCTGTCAATAGTCATATATGGACTGCCAATATAAACGTAGGTGATATTTTTAAATAACATTTTTTATTATTTTAAGATCAAATGATTATCCTGCTAGTCATGAATACGGTTGGCGTCCGTGAGGCATCGCTTGAGTGATCGTACAAACTGTATTCAGGCGCGGGGTACCTTCTGATAAGTTAAAATATGGGCCTTGTTTTTGGTAATGTGAGATTAATTTTATCCGCATTATCTGCAATTATATGGTGGGATTTTGCGCTAAAATACGACTGTATTTATGAATTCCAAATAAGACTGTATTTTTGTGGCTCGAATGACTAGATATTCTCCTGTATCGTGCATTTCAAGTACCAATATGGGTCCTATTTTTGGGTCAGGATTCCTGACCATGAGCATGGTCAGAATAACCAATGAGAAGTCTGAAATGATGAGGGCCCCGCGCAAAAGTGTATGGCATAAGGCACAATTACGTGAGTCCCTCCTCCTTTGCGGGCTCCTTATTGGTGCAGGACCATGAGCATCGTCAGGCTCCTGACCTAAGTATTACTCTGGTATTATGGGGAGTACGGGTGGGGCAGCACGACGATTTTCAGCATGCGCCAATTTATTTAATTTTAATTAACTGGCGGAGTTGGATATTGTTGTTGGCATTAATTAGCATTCATTACCCTAGAGTTTTTTTTGGAAGTTATTAAGGGCAGCGCAGTTTTGGTAGTAGTAATACTTTCTCCTAATTTTTTTTGTCTTTTGAAAATACATCTTGTACATGCATTTTTAGAAAAAGTATTCAACACGAAAGTTGTTGATCTCGACGAGATCTACAACTTTTGTGTTGAACACTTTTCCTAAAAATGCATATACAAGATGTACTTTGGAAATACACACATATTTTGCGTTTTTTCGAAATACGGCTTGTACATGCATTTTTAGGAAAAGTGTTCAACACGAAAGTTGTAGATCTCGTCGAGATCTACAACTTTCGTGTCGAACACTTTTTTCTAAAAATGGATGTACAAGACGTATTTCCAAAAGGCGCGAAAAATTAGGAAAAAGTACTGTGCGCCTAGCCGAAACTGCAGTGCCCTTAACAACTCCTTTTTTTTAAAAAAATAAAAGGATATTCATGCATTTTTGACGAAGCGGAACATAAAAAAAAACTATGCTATAATAAATCATTATATTATGAGTAAATTGTTGATAATCTACCTTAATACGTCAAAGTCAATAAACTCTCTTATCTTTAATAATAGATGTATAACCACCCTTATGTTTCAAACCAAAGTCAATAACCTCTTAATATTTATAAATAAGTATATTAACTATGATAAAAAAAATAAGGGGGCAATACATTTATTTCTAAATAATAGAGAGTTATTGACTTTGATGAGAAACATAAGGCAGGCTATACACTTATTATTAAAGATAAGGGGAGTTATTAACAATGGTGCAAAAGATAAGAGGAGTTATTAACAATTTACTCTTATAATATATATTTGGAAAGATTTATTAAAAGGATTTTTTACACAACCCACCATGATCTCACATCACATGTGGTAAAAAAAATCACAAAGTGTAAAAAAAATCAAGAGGAGATATATCATAAAACAATAGAACAATATAAATAGTAATTTATTAGCCAAAAAAAATTAAAAAAATCTTAATAACAAACTCCATGAGAAACAAGTGATAGTATAGAGGGGCGGTATATTGGAGTGTTCACGAGCCGAATCGAATAACACATCAATCGAATCCAAAATTATGATAGAATGCAAGGATTTGGATTTGGAGTTGTTTTAATGCTTAAATTTGGATTTGGGTTTGGATTCTTCCCCAAATTTTGGCTTTGGATTCTTCCCAAAATTTTAATTTGAATTCGGAATCGAAGTCGAATTCGTATTCGAATTATTCGGGCATATATATATATATATATATATATATATAAACAAAAGAAGAAGAAGAGGTAGAAGGTTGGTCTTGTCACAAGAAGAGGTAGAAGGTTGGTCTTGTCCCATACATGCAAGTACAAAATGGGTAGACATATGAATGAGTCCAAATCATCAACATCTTTATCATTAACCTTATCTTAAATATTTGGGGCTCTATGAAACATCATTTTTCATTCAAAATAGGCTATTTTAAACCTATTTTCGCAAAGAAAAGAGAACCCCTTTTATCTAGTGTTGTGAAATTGAACGATTAAACAGGACTCAGATCGAACGATCAAACCTCTTTAGTTGAGCTTGGTTTCGATCGAGCTTGTTGGAAATTGACTGAAATATACATGCATCATGCATGTGCGTTTGAATGCATAAAAACTTATATTACATATAAATTTAAATGATTATATATAAAGTATATGCATCTATGCACATAAATATATATTATGTGAGTAAATGTGTTAGCATATTTAACTTATTCTATAATTAGAATAGGGTGAAGATAGTGACTAATGTAGTAGTTACTCTAAGAAGCCAAGGAATCACCATTCAACCAAGTGAGGTAAATCCTCGAAATTAGCTACAAAGAAGGGGGCGAAAAGAAGAATATGTGAAAGTCTGACTTTGGACGTAGTTGGTGAACAAAGTTGTTAGCCAATAATCGAACAACCTTATTTATCTATGAGAAGTGATATAGGGCCATTTATCGGGACCACCCCTCTAAGTTTGATAAAATACATGTTGCACCCCTCTTGCTTTTGAAATTGCAAAAATCTCCATGAACTTTACATTTTATAACATTAACCGTCTTTGAAGTTTACATTTCATAACATCCATGAATACACAAAAAAATCTCATTGAAAAATTATTCAGATGGGGATTTTTTTGTGCATGGATGCTATGAAATGTAAACTTCAAATGATGTTAATGTTACGAAATGTAAAATTTATTCTGATGGGGGGTTTTGCGGGGTTTACTTGGCATTGTTTCTGACTCACTTCAAGGGGGAGTGTTGAAAATTGTGAAGTGAAGTCGCGCGGTTAAAACTGGTTAACTGTTTAACCACCAGCGGTAGGCCACCGCCAGGCGGTAGCTTGATTCCCTGAATATTCCCGATAAATAGGGGCTCAGACTCTGTCATTTGTAGTTGAACAGTCAGAACTGTAGTTCAGGATCAGGGTTGCGGTTAGCACCTTGCGACAAGGAGAAGATGTCTCTGAGTAGCATGTTTTGCAAACTAAGCAACTAGCACTGCACGGTTAGGCGTCCAGATCTGGCGGTTAAGTCAGTAACAACTTTAGTGTAGTGGCAGGCAACGGTTTGGCGACTAGGCGGTGTGTGACAATTCTTACCACCGGCGGTAACGCGATTAAGCGGCCAGAGTGTGATCTTCTTCCTTGACAGCCTTCGTCGGTTTTCAGTAAGTGTCCTGTGGTGCGACCTCTACAGCTAGGCAGTTCCAGAGGCGACCAAGTGGTCATTGTTTATGTTTTACTTGTATTGTTTACGTTTTTTGATTTCCGTCCAATAGAATGTGAAATCATGTCTTGCGCTTATATGTATTGCATTGTATCTGAGTTGTAAAGGGTTAATACAAATCGCGTTGCTTCTACATTACTAGTGACTTTCTTGATGGTTGAGTGTTTCTAAGACCTCTCAAATTTTACACTTTTGTATCCAGAAAATGCACCCTTTAGTGCAAAATAGGACTTCTGTATCTATAAATGCACACTTTTAGGAGGAATAGGCCTTTTGTATTAATAAAATGCACACCTTTATGTGGAATAGGCCTTTTGCATCAATAAAATGCTCATTTTAGTGTGGAATAGGTCTGTTGCATAAATAAAATGTACACTTTTATGTGGAATAGGCCTTTTGTATTAATGAATGCACACTTTTATATGGAATAGGCCACTTGTACCTGTGAAATGGACATTTCAATTGGAATAGAACTTTTGTTATCTATAAACTGCACATTTTATCCTGAATAGGACTTATGTTCCAATAAAATGCACACTTTTATGTGAAGTCAAATACTAAGTTAAACATAACCTACCATTCGCCGATTAACTTCCGTTAGATGAACTAATTACATGCTTCAACATAAGCCCAAATGAGTTCGAGTAAGGCAAATGAGAGCGAAAAAAGTTCATTGATTTCGCGACTGCGATAACATCCCAAACTCATCTCCAGCCCTTCTGGATACATAAAGAAAGCTCATCCAATTTCTTGCATCACGACAACATCCACAAGACAAGCTGAATATTTGCAATCTTGCCTTCCTTTCTCTCGTGAGAACAAAATGCACACTTTTATATGGAATTGGCCTTTTAAAATCAATAAAAATGCACACTTTATGTGAAACAGGCCTTCTGTATCAATAAAACACACACTTTAATGTGGAATATAAGCCAAAAGCTAAAGTAAAACATAACCTGCCATTCCTGCATCAACTGATGTTTGATGAACTAATCACAGGCTGCAACATAAGCCCAAATGAACTCCAGTAGGGCACAGTGATACAAGCACTAGAAAGCAAATGAGAGTGAAAAAGTTGATTGATTTAGCAACTGAGAGAACATCCCAAGCCCTTCTCCAGCCCTTCTCCAGCCCTACTGGATACATACAGAAAGCTCATCCACATTTTTGCATCACAGAAACAGCCACTCTCCAAGTAACTACACTAGAATAGCTCAAATTCGACATTCTTACTCATATTTGGGGTATTGCCTTCCTTTCTCTCATCTGAGCAAAAGGATGTAACTGTTTAGGTATATTTATATTAGTGTTTAATGGGCTACTTAACGGGTTGGTTAGGATCCGATAGGAATCCAAACCCGTAGTCGGGGATTTAGGGTTTCGCCTATAAATACCCCGCTGGGGGCAACGGGTAGGCCATTCCAAACTAGATGGTCACGCGGATGCTTCGAGCACTCGAACATTCTCGAAGTTCTGCCCTAGCCCGCTCCCGTCCCCGTGATCAATCCTCGCTCCCGCACGGAACACAGCCGCCGCGAACGATCGCGATTTTTTCTGCCGTCTGCCCTAGCCGATCGCGAAGGAGGCGCTCACGTTTCGTTCTCGCATCCTAACTCCTGGAGCCCTTGTAGATCGGGATCGGATCGAACAAGGATTGCTTTCAGTCGGCTCTAGTTCTCACGAGATCGCCGCTCCTGTGCGATCTCTTCGATCGGGATTTCTACGGTTTTTTTTTTCGTTTTTCACGATTCCGGCGCCCCTCCGGTGTTAGACGGAGGCGAAGAAGACGATTCGCCGTGTAGATCTGAGATCGCCTGGTTTTTGCGCCGCTCTAGATCTCGGTAAAAGGAAGCTTTTCTTCCATCGATCAGAGAAGGTCGCGATCAAGAAAAGGAAGGTCTCGTCTGCCTCCGCCGCTCGCGCTTTCCGATTGCTTTCCCGTCGCCATTTCTTCATCAAAAAGATAGGCTCGCTGCCTCTTCGCCCATCGGAAGAAAGAAGAAAACGGGATTTTCCAGATCCCGCCGCGATTGGAGGTGTTAGAAGCCGATCAGATCTGCGCCTTTTCGCCGTGGGAAGGACGATCCCGCGCAGCTCTTCATTCCCTCTGTCGAAGGTCGCAAGATCCAATCTCTGATTTGTGCGCTTCTGTGCGTATCCCGCTGTCTGCTCGAGCAAGTTCGCAGTCGGTGCAAGCCTTCTGATTCCAGATCTGCGAGTGCTGCATGTGTTGAGATCGAGTTGAATTGAGATCTCTGTGGGAAATTGTTTATCAAATATTGCTTCTGGCGACTGCGTTCATCCGGAAAGGAGGAGCAAATTTTTCTGTGGATTGGTTCCGAAGACCGTCATCGTCTCCGCGGCTCAGGTGATTTCTTTCTTGGTTTTACTGCTCTTGTTTAGACTGCTAGTGGCGCTCCAAGTATATTGTTAGGAACCCACAATGTCGAAAACAAGCAATTTGTCGTCTCCTGTGCCGATGATCAAGCTGGAAAAATTCTCCAACGCCGAATTCAGTGCCTGGAAGCGCAACACACAGTTCGGCATGAAGTACCTGAACATCTTCTACACAGTGCAGACTGTCTTTGAAGAATTCAAAGGAAGCGAAGATGAAAATCAATGGGTCAACGACGAGGATTTCTGCAGAGATTACATCCTGAATTGCCTCTCCAACAGGCTTGCAGAGACGTACAGCAAGATGCAAAGGGCCAAAGAGATCTGGGAAGCCTTAGAGGAGCAGTTCAAGGAGGAGGAGAATATGTCCAAGACGCACCTGGTGGACAAGTTCATGGCATTCACCTTCACTGAGGAAAGGGAAATCCTGCCACAGGTTGCTGAGTTTGAAAATCTGGTGGACAAGCTCAACAGTGAAAATATCCCTCTGCCAGATGGTTTTGTTGCAGGGGCGATCATTTTCAAATTGCCCTCGGCCTGGTATTCCTTCAAGACTGAGATGTACCGGAAGAAGACGCGGGTGAGTCTTAAAGACCTCAAGCACTTCATCTGCATTGAGGATGAGAACCGGACTAGGCACGCTATAGAGACGATCAGCAAGCAGTCATCTACTGCTAACATGATCACGCACCCTAAGCGGAAGCCTAAGCCTGGCAAGACTCGCCCACCGACCAGTGCACCCGCAGTTGCTGCCACCAGCAAACAAATCAAGAAGAAATTCAAAGGCAAGTGCTACAACTGCAATAAGTGGGGTCACTGCGCTTCCGAGTGCCGTCCGCCCAAACGGGGCGAATCCAACACACCAAGAACCAATAATCAAGCCAACATGGTTCATCAGACTGCGCCTACCGACTTTGTTGCCATGGTCGGTAACGGGACGGCCAGTTCAGAGTGGTGGCTCGATTCAGGCGCTACCTGCCACGTCTGCCACAATCCAAAGCTTCTGGAGGATGCACAAGAGGTGCAAGAGACTGTCACTGTTGCAAATGGAGCTGTAGCTGACGTGCTGAAGGTCGGCAACGCTACCTTGACTCTCTCCTCAGGTAAAACTCTTACTTTGAAAAATGTTAAATTTATACCGACATTAGCTGCTAATTTAATTTCAATTAGTCTGTTGTGCGATGCGGGTATGTCTTTTAACATTAGTGGTGGTCGGGTAACCCTTATGGTTCACTCACATTACTTTGGTTGCGCATATGTCGTTAATGGGATGTATAGGCTGAGTCTAGCACACGAGGTAGTTAATCAGGTTAATTTTAATCTGATAGATCCTAAGACTTTACATGCAAGACTAGGACACGTCAATTATAGAAAACTTCTCCTGCTAGCTAGAACTCACAACATACCCCTCGACACAAAAACCAAATTTGAAAAATGTGAAATTTGTGCTCAAACTAAGATAACCAGAACACCTTTTAGTCAGGTTTCTAGGAGCACACAATTGCTAGAGTTAATACATTCCGATATTTGTGACTACAAAAGTTTTGTCACTCGAGGCGGTCGGATGTATCTGATAACATTTATCGACGACTACTCTAGATTCAGTCACATTTCCCTTCTTAAAACCAAAGATGAAGCTTTTGAAAAATTCCGTATTTTCAAAAATAGGGTTGAAAATCAACTTGACATGAAAATAAAAAGGCTAAGAAGTGATAGAGGAGGAGAATACGTCTCGGGGGAGTTCAGAGATTTCCTTGCCAGTAATGGCATAATCCTTGAAACCACCGCTCCATATTCCCCACAATCCAACGGCATCGCTGAAAGGAAAAATAGGACTTTAACAGAAATGTTGAACTCCATGCTGTTGACTGCTGGCATGCCTGCGGCCTATTGGGGTGAAGCCGTCCTCACGTCAAATCATATTCTTAATAAAGTTCCCCATGCAAAGTTGACTAAGACACCCTACGAGCTTTGGTTTAAGAGGCCTCCTAGATTTGACAATCTTAAGACCTGGGGCTGTATCGCTTATGTTAGGATACCAGACTCTAGAAGAGCAAAGATTGGACCTAGGACTAATACCTGCGTCTACCTAGGATGTGCAGATGATAGTGCTGCGGACAGGTTTCTGGATCTCTCCACTAATACTGTAATAGAATCAAGAGACACTGTCTTCTTTGAGGATAAGTTCCTTAAGGACAAGAACCTGACACTGCCAGGTCTGCCAGCCACTAGTACTGAGCCTTTAGCTGAGCCAGGACAACGTAACTCTGACACTGAGCCTGTAGACACGAGTGGTTTAGATACCAGAAGGCTATCTAGTAGAGAGAAAATGCCTAAAAGCTTCGGTACAGATTTCGTGACTTACCACGTTGAATTTGATCCATCCACTTATAAGGAAGCGATGCGATCTAGAGACTCTCTATTATGGAAAGAAACCATAGACGAAGAGATGAACTCTCTCATGCAGAACAACACATGGACTTTGGTTGATCTGCCCAAAGGGGCTAAAACCATTGGCAATAAGTGGGTTCTGAGGAAGAAGCTAAATCCTGATGGGAGTATCGCAAAATACAAAGCACGTCTAGTTGCCAAAGGCTTCACTCAAGTGAGTGGTGTAGACTACTTTGATATATACTCACCTGTATGTCACTATGCGACTATTAGGATTCTTCTCGCACTAGCATCTATTGAACACTTCACTGTTCATCAGATGGATGTCAAGACTGCATTTCTGAATGGAGATCTGACTGAGGAGATCTACATACACCAGCCTGAAGGGTTCGTCATAGAAGGTCTAGAAAATAAGGTCTGTAAGTTGATTAAGTCACTATACGGATTGAAACAAGCACCCAAAATGTGGCATGAAAAATTTGACACCTGTGTAAAAGGCTTGGGTTTCAAATCCAGTCTATCAGATAAATGTCTGTACGTTAGAACAAGTGCAAATAAAGTAGCCATCATATGCTTGTACGTTGATGACATGCTAATTCTGGGCACTGATCAGTCTGAGGTGAAAGACGTGAAAGTTGCATTGACGGCACAATTTATCATGAAAGACCTAGGTGAGGTGAAAACCATCCTAGGAATGGAAGTGAACTTCACAAAAAAGGGTATTACCCTGAGTCAGAGTCACTACAGTAGGAATCTACTGGAAAAGTGGGGTTATGATCAGAGCAAAAAGGCTGAGACTCCATACGATTATAACAGTAGACTGAAACCGAATGAAGGTTCAGCTATCAGACAGTTGGATTATTCCAAACTCATAGGAAGTCTCATGTACGCCACTACCTGCACTAGACCTGACATAGCCTTTACAGTCGGCATGTTGAGTAGATTCACCAGTAACCCTGGGAAGGACCACTGGGACGCCTTAGACAGGCTAATGAGATACTTAAAGTTTACTGAGAAGTATGCTTTATGTTACAGTGGGCATCCTCCAGTGCTTGAAGGGTACTCCGATGCATCTTGGTGCTCGGAAATAGCTGATTGTCGATCCACTAGTGGCTTTGTGTTTACACTAGGAGGAGCTGCTGTAGCTTGGAAGTCTAAGAGGCAAACGTGCATTGCACTATCCTCTATGGAATCGGAACTCTATGCTCTCGCTTCAGCTGGAGAAGAAGCTGAGTGGATAAGAGATCTGATATTGGACATTCCAATGACGAGTCTGAAAATGCACTCTATTTCGATTTATTGTGACAATCAGGCCACAAAGACCATTGCTACAAATACGTTGTTCAATGGCAAGCGAAGGCAACTTAGGATGAAACAGGCCTGGTTGACCAATCTCACCAGTCAGGGGATAATCTCCCTATTGGACGTGAGATCAAAAGATAATGTAGCAGATGTCCTTACTAAGGGCTTATGTAAGGTTCTCATATCTAAAACATCGGGGGAGATGAGATTAACGTCCATTTAGGAGGACTTAATACCTAGCTTATGTTTTAAATTTAAGAACCGTTGTCTGCTTACATTCAAGCATCTACGTTGAGCACACTAAAGTATTTCAGATGCTATCTGATGAAAGCTAGAGGTGAGATAGTTGCCAGTCATTCCAAACTTGATGACTTACGTAACTATTCTTTGCCAAAGGCTGAATTGGGTATCATTCCAAAAAGGAGTACTGAGGTTGCTGATATGTGTCCTGATATTATGATTATTAGTTATATCATTCCAAACTTGATGATATAATAGTCACAGCTTGTTGTATCATTCCAAACTTGATGATATAGCACAATTGTGGAATGTTAATAATAATCTTAATAATCGAATGAACATGATTTGATTCTATGAAATCAATTAATCTAATTTTGTGTAAATTAGATAGAGATGCTGTTTTTTGGGATTCTTTCCTCCCAGTTAGAGTATTAAGTTCACCCGCTGTTAGAACTAATCACTTTATTTCTGCAAATGTTTGAATTCATAGAGATTTGTCTCATGACATTCTTGTTGTAATTGTTTGCAGGAAAAGTGGAGATTGGAGGAGAGACAGTTGATTTTGACCCAGATGATGATGATCTGCTTTTCGCTTAGATCAATTATCGGTTTGAGATTTCCAGTTTATTGCTTTTTCATGTTTGGAACATTTGGTTTGAGTTTAGTATTTTGTCATCTAAAACTTATATTTGTTTTTCTGGAAAAACTCTTGTTTGTTTGGTCATTATTAACTTTTGGATAAGTAGCACCTTTCTTATGCTAACACTTATATACAATATAGGAGGAGATTGTTGAGGTATATTTATATTAGTGTTTAATGGGCTACTTAACGGGTTGGTTAGGATCCGATAGGAATCCAAACCCGTAGTCGGGGATTTAGGGTTTCGCCTATAAATACCCCGCTGGGGGCAACGTGTAGGCCATTCCAAACTAGATGGTCACGCGGATGCTTCGAGCACTCGAACAGTAACCACATCCCAAGTTCGCGGCACCTCCGGCGGCCGGCGCAACGCAATGTATCAAAGCTCAATTAAGACCCTTGAAAAATGGGTGCCTCTTGATCTCGGCCGCTCCTTTAGCCGAACCAAGCCTGTGGTCCGGATCCTTTGCCAACAACCGTTCGATCATGTCCCTCGCATATATGCTGATCGCCGGAGTCTCCGGGAACTTCAATCCCTGAGACACCAGATTGGCAAGAGTCTCCTAATTCCCGGATCCTTTGAAGGGTGTTCTTCCATAGAGTAACTCGTACAAAAATATCCCAAAAGTCCACCAATCAACCGCACTTCCATGCCCGTCGCCTTTGATGATTTCGGGGGCGAGGTACTCATGGGTGCCGACGAAGGAGTTTGCCCGGGCGCCCGTTGGCTCGGCCACGAGCTGCGGAGTTGCATTGGACATTGTCTCGTTCGCCGTGGACGAGGATGAGGAGATTAGATGAGGGGTGAAGCACGAAATTTGAGGCCATGATTGATGAAGGCAGTGAGGATTTGAAGCTTCTTCCCTCGCAGCTGAGCAGGACCCGAGTAGGGTCGGAGTCACGGAGCATCTGAGCGAAAGATCAAAATCTGAGAGCATGATGTGACCGTCCTCTCTAACCAGAATGTTTTCGGGTTTAAGATCTCGGTATATCACGCCGAGCATGTGAAGATACTCCAAAGCAATGAGGACCTCGGCGACATAAAAACTGCAGATGCACACAAGTTAGAGCAACTCCAACCGTCCGGCCTTTCTTAGAAATGCTGGACGGTTTCGCTCCAATGCATCGCCATTTCCGCCTCTAAATATAGAGGCGGCTGCATTTTTCATCTCTCATCCTCTAAATTTAGATGAGGAAGAACCGGCCTGCATTTATTTTTTTAATGTTTTTTTTTTAAAAAAAATTAATTATTTAATTTAAGAAACTTTGATATTATTTTATAATTCCTATAATGATTAAAATAATTTTTCAATTATAACATATAATATATCAATAAAATCGTCTTTTCGAGACCTACAAAATGAGCCTAATATTGAATATATTCTAATTATTATTTGTAATACAAAAAGAAGGAGAAGATATTTTTACTGATTAAACTCGTGTAAAAATAAAACTACATTCAAAATAATATGCATAAAATATTCAAAATTACATTGGTTCATTGTCATGTCGTTCCCACAAATGTTCAACTAGTGCATCTCGAAGTGCAAAATGTGCATCTCTGTCTTTGATCTTTTTATGCCGATTTAGGAACTGCTGAAATCGTTCGGTTTCACTTGTATTCAACTCTTCAACATTTCGAGTTGGTGATGAAGCAGAAATAGTGACATAGTCATTTTCATCCCGCTCGTCTTCGACGATCATGTTGTGCATTATAACACAAGCAGTCATGATATCGTGTAAAACATGTTTATCCCAAAAACGGGTTGGCCCCTTAATTATCGCAAATCTTGATTGAAGAACTCCAAATGCCCGCTCTACATCTTTTCGGCATGCTTCTTGCATCATTGCAAAGTGTTGTTTTTTTTGTCATGTGAATGAGAAATAGTCTGAACTAGTGTTGACCACTTCGGATATATTCCGTCAGCTAAATAATAACCAACGTCATATTTTTTTCCCAAAATTTCATAATTAGTAGGAGGCGTAATACCTTGTGCTAAGTTAGCAAACAAAGGAGATGATTGCAGGACATTGATATCATTATTCGAGCCTGGTAAACCAAAATATGCGTGTCATATCCATAAGTCATAAGATGCTACTGCCTCGAGAATAATTGTTGGCCCACCGTGTCATCCTGAATATTGTCCTGCACATGCTGTTGGGCAGTTCTACCACTGCAAATGCATGCAATCTAGACTTCCCAACATCCCTGGAAATCCTCGTTCTTCACCTTTCCGTAACAATCTAGCAACATCATTGACATTGGGATATCTCAAATATTCTTCTTTGTATACTTGTACAATTGCTCTGCAAAATCTTTTCAAACATTGAATCACGGTTGACTCACCGATTCAAATATATTCATCGCAGCTATCAGCTGCTGTTCCATATGCCAACATACGGAATGCTGCCGTAATTTTTTATATAGTTGACAATCCAAGCTTTCCAAGACCATCCTTTTTTTGAATGAAGAAATTATCGTGCTCCCGCACCGCGGCAACAATACGAAGGAATAAATTCTTTCGCATGCGAAATCTTCTTCGAAAATATGTTTCCCCATATGTGGGATGATCAGAGAAGTAGTCATTCCACAATCTAGTATCACCTTCAATCTTGCCCCTGTTGATTACCGCATGACCAGGTGTTGAACCTCTGTGCCTCGAAAGTTCATCTCCATGAAATTGAGCTGCAATTTTGGCTTTGTTTGACTCATAAGCACAAGCCAAAATTTCCTCTTCTTGCTCCCATTCAGCTGTCTTCTTCCCACTGTTGAATTTGTTGAGAAAATAATTCATCATCCGAAGACGATGAAGATCGCAAATGAGATGACCCTGCACCGTAGTTCATTTTTTGTATGATGGAAAGATAGTTAGTTTGCCGGAAGATGATAAGGGAAGTGATGATTATATAGGATTTTTGGATTCTTATCACCAGCATTGGATTCTCTTCACCCGCATCGGATTCCCCACCAGCATCGGATTCTCCACCAGCATTGGATTCTTATCACCAGCATTGGATTCTCTTCACCCGCATTGGATTCCCCACCAGCATTGGTTCTATAAGTACTATGCTATGCAAAAGAAGATCAATCACTCTTTCTCCACCATAGTTAAGAAGAGCACTCCTTCTCTCCTTAACCATGACTTCCAGTCGGGGAACAGCATTCTCAGTGAAAGAAGATCAAGCACTATGCTATACATGGCTTGAGGTCTCTGAAGACCCAGTTATGGGTAGCAATCAAAAGGAGCATAGGATGTGGGAAAGAGTATCCGTCATTTTTCACAAGACAAGACCCGCAACTTGTTTAGGACAGAGAACCCCTAAATCTCTCTCATGTCGTTGGTCCTTGTTAGCAAGTAAGACTAGCAAATTTCGAGGATGTATTCGACAAATTGAGTAACGAAATCCGAGTGGTGCATCTGAACTCGATATTGTAAGTATTAATTTATATTTTAAATATTATATTAAAGAATCGCTATATTATAATTATTGTTTGTTTGTTTGTAGATCAATCAGGCCAAAATTTTATATGGAGAAGATCCGAATGAGAAAAGAGGCTTTTTGTTTGATCATGTTTGGTCAATCTTGAAAAATACAGAAAAGTAGATAGAGTCGTTCGGGACTACAGAAGGTAACAACTCTCAGCATTTTGACATATCGCAAGCTTTTGATTCTAACTCTCCCACTCAATGGAGACGAATAGACCTAAACACAGACAACAATGAAATGAACCTTAATAGTACTGGTGATGAAGAATCTTCAGCCTCAATTTCAAATACTCGCCCTACTGGAAGAAAGAAAGAAAAGGAGAGAAGAAGACAAGTTAGTGGTAAGAGTTCTGATATTGAAACTCATACTAAAGCAAATGAAGAAATCTTAGAGATTTTAAAGAGAGGACAAGAACAACGAGCAAAAGATAGGTCTTCTATGACTGAACTCTTGAAGTTAAAGGTCGAAAATGAAAAAAAAAACTAGAGCTTCAGAGTACTAAACAAGATCATGATATTATGATGATTGATTTGGAAAGCATAAAAGGAACTCCAGAGCGGCAATATTTTCGTCAGAAAAAACAAGAAATTATGAATAAAAATGTAAAACAATCCTTGTTTAGAGGATCATCATCACTCGAAGCAACCAGGTATGGAGGAGGCATGTATGGAGGTAGTGGTGATGGAGAAAGCCATTATGGAGGAAACTAATATGGATGAAGCCAATATGGAGGAAGCCATTATGAAGGAAGTCATTATGGAGGAGACTCACATGAAGGTTATCAATTTGGAGGGTCTCAATTTGGTGGACCTCAATTTGGAGGGTCTCAATTTGATGGACCTCAATTTGGAGGACCTCAGTATGGAGGAAGCCAGTATCGAGAAAGCCAATATAGAGGAAGCGACTATGGAGTACCCGGGTATAGAGGAGAACAACAAGGGGGAAGTGCACACGGAAGTCTTAACGAACCTGCTGATGACCTCCCCGAATTTTAGAATTATTTCCAAATGTAATTTTTTATTTTGAATTATGTTATGCGTGTTTTATTTTAATTATGTAATGAAATTTGAAATTTTAAAAAAAACTTTAAAATTAATATAATATAATAAAATAAGATAAGAAAAAAATATCATAATAATATTATATTTATTTATTTATACATATTAATATATAAATATTATATATATGTATATATATATATATATATATATTAAAATAACATGTTCTCTAAATATAGAGAACATGGTTGGAGTTGCTCTACCCATGTTCTCTATATTTAGAGAACATGGTACAATGGGGATCTCTAAATATAGAGATCCCCATTGGAGTTGCTCTTAGCCTAGTGATATGAACAACAAAAGTAATCATCCGCTGATGAAGATGAACATAATAATCTCTTTCTAATAAAAGAATCACATAGTGGAAACAAAAAAAACTACAAGTGAAATAAAAGTGCATTTTTTGGGGTGTTATAAGAGAAGGCGAAAGTTGTATAGGGCAAAATATCGGACTTTTGGCACTTAACACCATTTAATTAGGGTGTTTGACACATTGCACCCCAGGTTTAAAATTTTAGCACATTGCACCCTCCAATTGGATTTTGGGGTTTTAGAGGGTGCATTTGGGGTTTTAAAATAAATGATTTTAATAAAATGAGGGTGCATTTGGAGTTTTAGAGGGTGCAAAATGCCAAAGATTTAATATGAGGGTGCAATGTGCCAAACAACCTCAATTGGAGGGTGCTAAGTGCCAAAAACCTCAAAATATCTATCGACAAAATTTTCTGTGTATATTATTAAGCCTCAAATTGGGTTTAAATACCAACACTCTCTCTCAAGATGGACGAAAGATATCCACAAAACTCATCTTGTTCCACAATCTAGAAAAATCAAGTGAGCTAAGTCGCTTGGTGAGACATTCCGCCACTCTCTTTAGAAACAACATGTATCAGCTTCAGTGCACCAACACCGAGCTTTTCCTTGATAAAAAATCTGTTGAAATTGTTGAAGTGAAAGTGGGCAGTTTGATTGGGCAGACTACAGAGTCCGCCACCGATTAAGCGGCTAGGTGTGGCGGATAGTCGGGTTCTGGCTTTTGTTCTCTGTTCTGCGGTCTGGTTCAGCAAGCACCCTGAAAGGTACCCGGGTGGTTAGCATTGGCTAACTGCGGCTGTCGTGCTCTGGGTTGAGAGACCGTGGAGTCCTCTTGGAGCTAACAGGTTATTTGGCTTGCGTAGAGAAGGATGGTTAGCGCGGATAGCAGAGGCTAACCACACAATTCGCTGTGATCTGCTCGCGCGGTTTGGAGCCAGAATTCGCTGGAGTTTGTATACTTGGTCACGGTGATGTGCCAAGTCCTTGGTGTTGCCTAGTCGCAGTGATCGCTGGTTGCGCAGTTTGCTTTTGGAGTTTGCAGAGACCGCTTATGCTGCGCGGTCTGGATGTGCAGTTTGCAAATCGTGTAGCGCGGATATGGCTCAGGTCGCGTGATTGTCGACTTAATTTCTTAAATCCACGCAGACTGAGGATGTTGTCCCCTTATCTATGTGAACTGGTGGATCTTATCGCGTGAGCGGATAGATGGTTTATCACTCGCGGTCTGACTCTGGTATCTGCACTCTTGTGCGGATAGGTGGTGTTAGTTGCAGGATGACAGACGATTATCCTATCGCTATGGGCGGTGACCACACTCCCCTTACCGCCTATAGATAGGGGTCCCCGGTTCGTCATATTTAACATGAACAGTGAGAACGCAACTCGCATTTTGAACTTACGGTTAGTTTTTTCTAACCAGCGGCTAATTGAAGTTGACTTATGATGTGCAGGCTGTGCGGCTAGCACCGGGCGACTAGGCAACTAGTTGGGAAGCTCAATGTGGAACAGTTTGCGGATTGCAGTCTGTGGTATACAACATGTCGAGTTTAGTGCGACCAACATTCTTCTTCCTCGGGGTCGTGGATAGTTCAATAGGCAGTTCGCCCGGTCTCAGTGGGTAAGTTGTTTCCCAATTCGGTATTTCTGTTCGCGGCAAACTTCAGTGATCAGGCGACTAGAAGCAACGGACAGATGTGTTTTTTAGTATTCAATAACAGGCAGTCCACGCGGCTTGAGTTGCGGTCTGAAGACTTGGCGGATTCGATGGACAGGCTTAGCGGTTAGAGGCTTGGGCGGTTAATGTTGTCAATCCACCAATTTTCTTCTTGATTGCATTTTTTGCTTCCATTGGGTGCATTGTGAATCATGTCTCGTAATGCATACCACGCCCTATAAAGAAGTTTTTTGATTCCATATTTGCTCTTGTGCTTTTGTTGTTACTGGTTATTACTTGGCTTTAGTTTAGTTGAGTGTTCTTGCGATCTTACTCAGCTTCCAAGAAATTATCACAGAACGAGGTTATTTGCAAAGCTAATAGCTGACTTGTTGTCATACCATAATGTCATCTTCCCATTGATCCATCTTGAGTTATGCCAGCAGGGCATTCACCCATAACATCTCTCCTACAACTAAGGTCATGGCCTTGTACTCTGCCTCAGCTATGGATCTCGCAATCACAGTTTGTTTCTTGCTCTTCCTGGAGACCAGATTGTCCCCTACAAACATGCAATATCCTGACGCGGGCCTCCTGTCATCGGCGCAACTAGTCTAGTAGAACGACAATAACCCTCAATGTTCAAATGTCCATTCTTCCAGAAGATCAACCCCTTCCCTGGTGCACTCTTCAAGTACCTTAGAATCTAATACACAATATCCATGTGACCTCCTTAGGGTTGTGCATATAGTGGTCCCCACACTCACAACAAAAGATATATCGGGACAAGTGTGACTCCGACCTACCAATCTCTGGTACCTCTCTCTATTGACCGGCTCTCCTGCATTAAGATTGATCCTGGGCTTCTAGTCAATGGGAGCAACCGCAGACCTGCACCCCAACAGACTTGTTTATGCCAACAGATCTAGCACATATTTCTGTTGAGATAGAACAATCCCCTCTGCACCACGAGCTATATCAATCCCAAGGAATTACCTTAGTGATCCCAAGTCCTTTACCAAACTTGTGCCCAATCTCATCTTCAGTGGGGCAATTTTACTCTCATCATTAATAGTGATCATCATAACATCAACATACCCAAACATGCATTGTAGTGCGAACTCCACATCCTCTAAAGAACATTGTATGATTAACATTGGTCTATCGATACCCCATGCCTACGATAGCTCGCATAAACCTATCAAACTAGGCTCAAGGAGACTGCTTCAGCCCATAAATAGACTTCTTGAGTCCACACACCTTACCAACTGTTTGTTTCGTGCCAAAACCTGACAGAACTTCCATGTACACCCCCTCCAACAAATCACCATGAAGAAAATCATTCTTCATGTCGTGCTGGTGTAGTTTTCATCCTCCACTCGTTGTCAAAGATACCATCATCCACACTGTGCTCATCTTTGTCATGGGTGCAAAGGTCTCAGCATATAATGTCATAAGTCTGACTATCTTTTTGCTACCAATCGGGCCTTATAGCGCTTAACCCGAATTTATGGGTTTTGTTTGTCAGTGAAGACCCACTTACATCCAATTGCCTCCTTGTCTGATGGTAGTCGCACGAGCTCCCAAATTTTGTTCCTTTCCAGAGCCTCAAGTTCCTTTAGCATTGTAGCTTTTCACTTTGGATCTACCTTAGCAACCTCTCAACACTTATGAATAGAGACAATGTCTAATGATGCAATAAAAGCTCCATATACACGTGATATGTGAGATTATGAAACAAACTGAACAGTATCATAAAGGAAGCCATATCGATCAGGTAAGACTCCTGCATTATTGCGGGAAGACCTCCTTACCGGCAGGGGAATGAGAGTAGAGAGGAATCATATCACCTGTGCGTTTGGAGATTGAGGAGGATGGTGTAGGTGTCTCAGGAGTCGGAGTAAGCAAGGGCAAGGGGCTTGGCACAAATGACGATGTAGGCACGGTTCCCTCATTATGCTTCCTTCTCATACACTTTCAGCTCCCCCTAAGCCTGAAGTCCGCCATTCTCGGATTCATTCCCCTCATGCGTTGACACCACAACCAACTCCACACTCACTACAAGAGCGCAAAAGATACTCATTATCCCCCTCTCATCACTACTGTTATCCTCCCCTCTCGCCTCATAGTACTTGTAACGAGTGAGTCCCAAAACGGCGAGTCAACCTGAGAGTAGTATGACTCAAACACTCTAAATGTGACATCCATACTAAAGAACAATCACTTTTTTGTCAGACTCCACTATACATGCTCCTTTTGAATAGTTGAATACCCAACAAAAGCGCACTTCACAGCCCTTGGATCCAACTTTCCAACATTTGGTCTAGATCTTGCATGAAACACACACAACCAAAAGTTTTGAAAGAAAGAATATCTCCCTTCTTACCTTTTAGCATGACATGCCATTGATCAAAAAGGCCATTGTCAGGACTGCTTGTCACCACAGATACTTTGGTATCTTCATCGACATCATGATACTCCGGATAACCTCAAGAAAGTACTTGTTCTTCCATTCAGCAACCTCATTCTGCTCTAGTGTGTATGAACACGTGATTTGATTTTGTATTCCCTGGGATGATAGGTAGTCCCCAAACGCCCTGTTAGTGTACTTTGTCTCATTGTTAGATCTCAACGCCTTCACAATTAGATCGCATTGGGTCTGAAATCCTTCGTGAAATTTTTTGAATCAAGCAAACACATCACTTTTATTTTTCATCAAATAGATTCATGTTGTACAATCCAATATTCGTCGAGGGTAGGCCTAGCCCAGCCACGTTAGCAAAATTGGGAATATGGCGGAATGATTGATCAACTTCAGAGGGGCAAGACCCATTTTTGATGATGTGCAAATGCTTGTAATTGTGTGACCAAGAGTGCCCTTAATCTACTTGATGATGTGTGAATGATATGATAAATTCATACAAAGTACTAGGGGTTGTGGCGAGTCTCCGTTTGAACCCAAACATCATACATGATGCATATTATGCTCAATGTTATTTATTTTCCCAACCTAGAAAGTGTATGATGTTTGAGATTTTGCTTGTGTAGAGTAGTTACTGCACTTTACACTTCTTTGATTGCCCCATTTACGTACTTGCAGGGTGTGCGATAACTCACCCTGGAGTCTGTTAGGACGATCGGGCGGAGTCGTTACACGGTATATTGTCTGCTTATGTTGAACCTTGTTTTCCGCTCATGTATATTTGGTTATGTTAGAAAAAGACAATGTTAAGGCCCATTTAGTGGCCCATTATAGGCCATCTTCCTCTTTATGTAATAGTCCCACATCTTGAAAAAAGGACTCCTCTCTCTTCTCTCTCTCTCTATATATATATATGTATTCATACTTGTAATTATGTATTGAAGAAGTATATACAAGGTTTCAGCATTCTTCTACATGGTATCAGAGCCAGGAGATCCGTCTACGCGACCTGACTTTTCCTAACCGCCCACCTCCTGCGGTCTCGAGCAAGATGCAGATAGCTGTGATCGGCAAATGGCAGTGTATGCGGTTTTCTTATTCTTGGACTTCAGGCAGACTGTTAGTTCTAGTACGCAGGCCACTCAATGCGCTGCCCTCCCTCATTTTCTTGGGCCTTCTCTTGGTTTTATAGATTTGGCTGCTGGGTCCTACCATCCTGTCCTAGTGCGGTCTGTTTTTTTCTTCCCACCGCAGTCTACCCGGTTTGAGGTCCCCGTTCCTACTCGCGCGATCTGGTCGTGTAGTTTGCTCTTTACTCGCAATGATCTGCTCCATTTGGCTGCAGTCTTCTCGCTCATCTGCGATTTCTTGTATCTATTGCGGTCTTCTCACTGCTTGGTAAAGTTTTACCTCTTGACGTTGTGGTTGGTCTCTCTAGTTGCTTGCTCTCTCAACGCGGTCTCTCTTCCCGCTGCTCTCTCAATGCGGTCTCTCTAGCCGCTACTCTCTCAACGCGGTATCTCTTGCCGCTGCTCTCTCAACGCGGCCTCTCTTGTCGTTTCTCTCTCAACGCGGTCTCTCTTGTCACTGCTCTCTCAGCGCGGTCTGCTTGCCCCTGCGAGTTATGGCCTGCTTTGCTTGTCCGCACGAGTTTGCCTTTGTGGTCTCTTGCGGTCTATTCTCAAGGTTGTCTGTCGCGGACGACCGATATTCTTCTCCTCTAGCCGCATCTTGCTCTTACCGCAGGCCTCTTCTCTAGTCCGCATCTTACTCTTGTTACTGCCGACCTCTGCCCTTACCGTGCAGTCTCAACTCTGTGTTCGCCTATAGTTTCCCGCTTGCTCTCTTGCCCGCTTCTTCTTCTGATGTGCGGACACTGCCATGGGGACTGCCTCTCTCCTTAACCGTTGCTCTCTGTCCGTAGTCTTCTTGTTGTGTCTGCCTACCCACCTTGGCATGGATTCTTCTAGTGTCTTCTCTCTTCCAACTAGGGTCGTTGTCCCTGTTCCTGAACTCTGTGACGAATTAAGAATCACCACCATTTCTCTTACTAGGAAAAACTTTGTTGAGTGGGTGCATTCCGTTCTCTATGTTCTTCAGTCGAAGGGGCTTTTGTATAATTTAACTAAGGCGGTTCCTTCTACACCCACTGATGACTGGCTTCGCAATGATGGTCGTGTTCAGACGTGGCTCCTAAACTCTCTTGATGATGAGCCTTACCGCATGATCATGTATCACGAGACAACCAAGACGATGTGGGATGTGCTACATTCCCTTTACTTCAGCAAGGACAGTCTCCAACACCAGTACGACATCGTCACCGATCTTCGGTCCCTTGACTCTGGCAGTGTTGTTGACTTAACCTCCTTTATTGCTCGGTCCAAGACGATGGTAGAAGCTGGATTTAGCATCAGCCCCCGACTACGGATCTCGCTGCCCAACGTGCTCAAAAGGAAGTAGTTGGTATTGCCATGATAATGGCTCATGTTCCGCCTCATCTTCACAGTATTCGGGCTCGAATCCTCTCCTACGCTACTACTCCCTCCTTATCTGATGTGTCTTCAATGCTTTTAAAGGTTTCACCGCCTTCAGATACTATCGACCCTCCTTCACCGGCCCTTCTCAAGCAATCTCCTGCACCATTACTATCTCTCCCTGCCCCTACCCGTGGAGGACGTTTAGGCTCCCGGGGGAGGGGTCGCGGTGGCCGACCCTGGCCTAAGTATTCCTTCTGTGGTAAGGATGGACACCTTGGGGCGACCTGCTATCGTAAACATGGTCTTCCTCCTCGTTCAACTACTGCTGCTGTTACACACAACCCTTCTGCCACTCGTATTGATCTTGATGATGTTCGCCTCCAGCTCCAACGACTTC
This sequence comes from Platanthera guangdongensis, assembly GCA_039583875.1. Lineage (NCBI taxonomy): Eukaryota > Viridiplantae > Streptophyta > Magnoliopsida > Asparagales > Orchidaceae > Platanthera > Platanthera guangdongensis. The sequence continues at coordinate 32,768,790 of CM077157.1, forward strand.
AAGGGTTGCTCCATAACTCGCCTGTCTCTGTTTCCTTCGTCTCTTATGAAGGTATCACTTGTTTATCAACTAGTCCGCGCTGGATAGTGGATTCAGGTGTTACTCACCATATCACCTCCCTAAAGCCACCTCGATACTTGAATTCTTCGCATCCAAAGTTTATCACTATAGCCAATGACAACACCGCTCCTGTCTCTGGTTCTGCTGATATACCCATCAATCCCTCTATTTCTCTTCGCTTGGCTCTCCATGTCCTGGGCTCTCCCTTTAATTTACTTTTTGTTAGCCGCCTCACTGTTGATTTGGATTGCTCTATCACATTCACCTCTTCTTCTTTTCTGATACAGGATTGCGGGATGCAGAGTATCATTGGTAAAGGATGACTGCAAAATGAGCTCTACCTTTTTGATGCTTCTCCTACCATTATCTCATCTATCTCCTCTGTTGACTGACATCGGCGTCTTGGGCATGCTCCTCTTCCATTTCTCCAGAAGGCTTTTCCTGGTGTTACGCTTCCGGCTTTTACATGTGATTCTTGTATTTTGGGAAAACAACGTCGTTCCTCTTTTCCCCTCATTGTACACGGAACTCTACTCTTTTATGTTAGTTCATTTTGATGTTTGGGGCTCGTATAAAATAGCAAGTGTGTCTGGTTATCATTATTTTATTACTTTTATTGATGATTATTCTCGAATGACCTGGTTATATTTACTTTGTGATCGTTCTGAGCTTCCTCGTGTGTTCCGTGCTTGAAACTCACATACAGTTTGCAGATAAATTCAAAACACACCAGACGAATAATGCTCGCAAATACACTAGTCATGAGTTCAATAATCTCTGCTCTGAATTTGAGATTATTTATCAAACTTCGTGTGATTATACTCCTCAACAAAATGGTGTGACTGAGCGTAGAAATATGCATCTTCTTGATGTTGATCGTTGCCTCATGATTCAAATGCATGTTCCCAAGGCGTATTGGCATTTTGCGGTTTTGATGGCATCACCTCTTCCACTACCATCATTACCATGGCTTGCCGTCCCAGCTACGCCCCCTCCACCACCACCACTTCCCACCAACGCTCTTGTTCTCCACAAACCTCCTCTTCTTTGTGTCTACACTCGTCGACCTCCTCGTTCCGCTGCCCCACTACATTCAGCTTCAACCTTTGGCACTCTCAGACCTGATGATCCAACCCCTGCCTCCGCAGCCCATCCTATGGAGAATTACGTATCCTTACATCGCCTGTCCCCGATTCTTCAGAACTTTATCACTATATTATCCTCTATTTCTGTACCTAACTATGTGCAAGAGGTTCTCCAACATCCGGGCTGGTGGACGTCCATGGATGAAGAAATGATAGCCCTCTAGGCTAATCACACGTGGGATCTAGTCTCTCTTCCTCCAGGATAGACTCATGTTAGCTGCAAATGAGCCTTTGTCATCAAGCATGTTCCTCATGAGACAATTGACCGTCTTAAAGCCCATCTGGTGGCTCGCGGCTTTACTCAACAACAGAGCCTCGATTATGAGGAAATGTTCTCTTCCGTGACCAAGCTCAATACGGTTCGTGTACTCTCCATGGCTGTGCATCGCTAGTGGCACTTACATTAACTAGATATCAAAAATGCCTTTTTAAATTACGATCTTCAATAGACTGTCTACATGCAACAGTCTTCCGGGTTTGAGACCGCGGGGGATTCCCGAGTTTGTCACCTCAAGAAGTCGATCTATGGTCTCAAACAATCTCCTTGAGCATGGTTCGATAAGTTCAGTAGGGTTGTTCATGAAGTTGGCTTTATTCGGAGTTTAACAGATTTTTCTCTGTTCACTCGATATAATACATTAGGAACGGTTCTCCTTGTATATGCTAATCAAAGGAGATGATGCAAAGGGAATACAAGCAGTCAAACAACATCTTAGTTTTGTGTTTCAAACAAAAAATCTGGGAAACCTTCGATACTTCCTTGGCCTTGAGATCGGACGACGTCCTGATGACCTTGTCCTATCACAACGGAAGTACTGTCTTGACTTTCTTCAGGATGTTGGGTACTCTAGTTGCAAGGTGATTAATACTCCTATGGATGTCAATCACAAGCTTCGTGCACATGCCTATGATGAAGATCTTCTCCTTCCAAATCTAGAATACTATCGATGTCTGGTTGGCAAACTGATTTATCTAACTGTCACAAGACCAGAGTTGTTAGGGTTGTCAGCCGGTTTATGCATTTTTCTCGGATGTCTCATCTACAAGCCGTCGAACGAATTCGGAGATACGTAAAAACAACCATTGGTCAAGGACTGATATACAAAACTTCTTCCTCTTCTAATCCTACATTAGTTGCATATTCGGATGTTGATTATACTGGTTCCTGGATGATCGGCGCTCCACCAGCTGATTTTGTACATATTTTGGAGGTCATCTTGTTACTTGGCGCAGTAATAAACAGTCTGTGGTTGCTTCTTCAGTCCATATTTCTGGATTTTGAAGAAGTCCAGAAATCTGGACTTCTTCAGTCCAGATTGCTGGACTGAAGAAGTCCAGAATCTGGACATCTTCAGTCCAGATTGCTGGAGGCACTTCATGGCAGAAATGACAACAGATATTGATTTTAGTTTTTGCTGTGATATTACTTTTGTGGAGTAGCTCTGATATCACTTTTTGTGGAGGACCTCAAATATCTGTTGCAACAAAAGAGACTAGTATTTTATTTGAAAATAGATATTTTATTCTAACTTATGATCAACTCTGGACTGTTTAACTATATCAATATACTTAATGATTCATTCCTATAGTGTTGTCTAAGATATTATGGACTGTTTATTTTTTTTGTTTTTTTAAATGATTTGCGAATAACAATTTTATCTGCGAATAGTAATTCTGAGTCCCTTTGGATCTGCGGTTAGTAAAAATCTGCGAATAACCAAAATAGGTCTGCGGATAACAATCGCCTAACATAAATATCAAGCTTAAAACCTATTGTTTGTAAATAGTTAAATGCGCAAGACTACGTGAATTTCTTAATGTCAGACTAAATTCTCATCAATATACAATATTACATCATCCCTTCAAAAATCATAAAAGGAAGTACTTCTAGCTATTGACATCAAATAATGTCCCCAGAGAGTCAAAGCTCTGTTTGGCACGGTGGCAGTGGTCGTAAATCCATGGGTTAAAACGTCATTCGTTAAGGATCACCAAACAAACATCATCCATTTGAACATAAAAGTGGATGAAATTTCTTAGATGAGCGTTAACAAATAACAATTTAACCCCGTGTTCATGATCGCCGCCACCCATCAGCCAAGTCCATAGACGAACCTTTGAAAAGCGTGTTTTTTTATAAAAAGCGTTGGATCTGAGGATTGGTGGCTTGAAATTCACCAGCTCCCAAAGCAAGAATTGCTACCCGTTCCTAAAAATTGTTACTTAAATAGAGAGATTCAGATTTCCTCTACTCAGATAGGGACAATACTCAAGTAAAACGACCATCTAGAAGCTTCCAGAAAGATTGAAAAGTTCATAAATCAAGCCTAAATGATTGATGAAGACAGTAAGAGACAAATTTTATTTTTCAAAAATTAAAATAATAATTATGAAGGCTGAAAAATAATGAATGGAAGTGCAAGCTGTCTCCTTCCAGTGAGATCCTCTTGGATCTTGGGCCATTGCAGGCCTGATTTCTTTCTTTATTAGTAGCATGTGGGTTGTTAGGAATCCCACAGAGCAATTAACAGAGCAGGTGAGGCAATTGCCACTTCTTTCTAATTATACTATTTGAAAATGTGAAGGAATTACATGAAGAAATTATGCATTGAAACAAAAAACTGTTGAGCTATATTGTATAGATGTAATAGGTGCTTAACGGATTTTATTAGGATCTTGATGACATCCAATAACCCGTCGTCGGGGATTTAGAGTTACGTCTATAAATACCCCTGCTGGGGGCAACGTTGAGGTCGTTCCAAACTTGACGGCCACACGGGATGTTTCGAGCGCACTAACATTCTCGAAGTTTTCGTTGGTGTTGCCCTAGCCGTCCTCCCATAGCCGGTCGCTCCTGTGCGAAATCGCGAAGAAATTTTTTCTCCCCGCCGCTCTCTTCTCTGCAAAATTCCACCGCGTGAAAGGATTCGGCCAACGCTCCCGATTGCGATAGCCGTCGCTCTCTTTCATCGGCAAGGAATCCCGCCGCTGGAGTTGTGTACGTTCACGTCGTCGTCCGCCGTTCGCGAGTTGTTGCAGGAGAAACCATAAATTTGCGTCGGATCCTGTGGGCCGCTCCTTCGTTATCGCCGATCGCGAGTTTTCCGCCGCCGCTAGACAGATCGGGAAGAGGATAGCTTTCTGTCGCTGGAAATTTCGCCGCACTGAAATTTCGTCGCACTGAAATTTCGTCGATCTTCGCGATCTACAGATCTGGAAATTGGGAAGAAGAGAGGGACAAAGCTTTCAGTTGCTACATCGCGAATTTGCCCGTTTTCCCGTCTAGTCAAGATCGCAATTCATCACTGTTGTCCGATTGAGGAAGAGGAGATTAGGGAGTCTCCATTCTTGTGATCTCGCTGATTAATCAAAGGGACAAAGATCTTGCTTCATGCTGCGGATCATTGTGATGCCTCTGCACCTTTGCTCTGGTCTGGCCATCTCCATATAAAAATCCAGTCATAATCTGGATCTCTCTTTCTTGCTGTTGATTATTGTGACTGCAAAAATAATTCTAGTTGCTGATCTCTCTTTCTGCATTTGACTAATCGGGAGCAAGAACGAAAGCCGAAGAGGAGCAAACAATTTTCTGGATTGGATCCGAAGATTTTGTCATCTCCACACGGCTCAGGTGATCTCTTTCTAGTTTTTTGCTTGTGTTTTAGGTTGCTAGTAGAATTCTACTGTTTGGGTAGAGACACACAATATCGAAGGGAAATTCTCCCGTCCCGATGATCAAGTTGGAGAAATTCTCCAACTCTGAGTTTAGTGCCTAGAAGCTGAACACGCAGTTCGACATGAATTACTTGAATATTTTTTATATTGTGCAGTCCGATTTTGAGTCTTATAGAGGAGGAGAGGACGAGGATAACTGGATCAACGATGAAGATTTTTGTCGTGATTACCTCCTCAATTGCCTCTCAAACAGACTTGTAGAGACGTACATCACGATGAAAACTACCAAGAAGATCTGAGACGCCCTGGAGGAGTCGTTCAGAGAAGAAGAGAACATGTCCAAGACACACCTGGTGGACAAGTTCATGACGTTCACCTTCACTAAAGACAAGGAGATACTTCCTCAGGTTGCAGAATTATAATCTCTCGTGGACAAGCTGAACAGTGAGAACATCCCTCTGTCAGATGGGTTTATTGCTGGAGCTATAATTTTCAAGCTGCCATCGGCTTGGTACTCCTTCAAAATGGAGATGTATCAAAAGAAAACACAGGTCAGTCTGAAAAATCTCAAGCATTTCATCTGCATTGAGGATGAGAATCAGACTATGCACGTCATGGAGACGGTTAACAAGCAAAACGATGTTGCTAACATGGTCACGCATCCTAAGTGTATGCCTAAGCATGGAAAGACTAGACCACACCTCAGTGCACCCGCAGTTGCTGACACTAGCAGGAAGGCTAAGAAATTTAAAGGCAAGTGTTACAACTGTAATAAGTGGGGTCACTATACTTTCGAGTGCAAGCAACCCAAGAGGGGTGAATCCAGCACACCAAAGATTGATAATAAAGCTAATATGGTTTATCAGACTGTGTCTGCCGACTTTGTTGCGATGGTTGGTAATGAGAAGGTCAGTACAAAGTGGTGGCTCGATTCAGGTGCTACCTGTCATGTCTACAACAATTCAGGGCTTCTAGAGGACGTCACTACAGTAAAAGAGATAGTCATTATTGCAAATGGTGGAGTAACAGACGTGTTGAAGGTGTGAAATGTCACTTTGGTACTTTCCTCAGGTACGCGTTTAATTTTGAAAAATGCTAAATTTATACTTACATTAGCTGTTAATTTAATTTCAATTAGTTTGTTATGCGATGTTAGTATGTCATTTAACATTAGTGGTAGTGAGTAACCTTGATGGTTCACTCAGATTATTTTGGTTATGTGTATGTAGAAAATTGGATGTATATGCTGTGTAATACCCCCATCCGTCGTATGACATATAACAGATGGTCCAGCTGGAACCCGATGTCATATACCACGGACAGTCGGAAGGGTTACATAAGAATACCAAAACATACCGACTAAGACTACTCGTCCTACATAGAGCATTCTAACGGAAGCTTTTAAACAGTTATAAAGAACCCATAATTGAATTATCAACTATCATGAATGTCCACAACTACCACAAGAATGAAATTACAAATACAAAGAAAGTATTCGGCCTTATGGCCTTACAAGAGTTTCACTTAACAAGTAGTGTTTTCCATACATCGGCTCGCAGGCCGGCCACACATGATAGAAATAAAATACAACTATTCGCTTTGGCCTTCGAGAGCCAGCTCAGCAACTTGGGCTTCAGCCTGCTATTTAGTACTCGGCTCCGCAGCACCTGCAAGCAACATTCCACCGCACGGTGGCAAACAAAGCAACGGTCAGCCAAAGCCGACCAAATTATAACGACTCTGCCCCTTACTCGGGACGGCGGTGCTCCTTCCTTGCATTTCATTAGCCCAGTTAAACAATAAAAGTGCGAATATACTACGTCATAGGTGTAGGCTCTCACGACCCAAACACCCCGTGCACTCGGGGAACATTATCGGCGAATCCGGTCAATTCTGTGGCTTCACCACCATCCCCGGGATGGCAACAACGTGAGCATTTTAGCCTTTCTAACCAACGTCTAGGGCTCCTGACTATGCCAACGGACAGTCCCTCTTTGGGTCTCTCACACCGAACCACATAGCCCAGGTCTGATTCCACTTGCCCGTTGCTCACACCGCGTAGTCCACCTTAAGGCGTACGCACGAGCCAAGCTTCTCTCGGATCCCGCAAAAATACCAATCAACACATAATTCAGTTATATACAAGGCCGGCTCCCATGCCGCCAAGTTAGCAGAATTACGTTTCCGCTCAGTTTTCCGGGTGCGCCTTTGAGTTAATCCCCAAGGATCCCTGCTGCAATCTACCGTGTAGAAACCCGAAAACACAAAACACATAGTCTTCTCTGGCAAACCATACAAAATGCAACATCGTCGATCCAGACCAACATGTCCGGGTAGGCTTCACACACAATACCTATGTACATACTTCGATTCCGGACTCTATATGCAACACAAGGGGGACTATTTCCGTCAACCCCAAGGAACACCGCACACTCACCGCACACTCGCGGGAGCGGGTTTCCTTATGCAAAAGAAGGAGAGCTTCACATGCTCAAGTAAAGAATCGTTACCCTTGTAGTACGCTTTTGCGCCATGGAAAAACTATACTGATAGAAGGCTTCGCAATGGAATTTCCTCCGCGGATTCGCTCTCGGTTCTCAAAACGGTGCTCCGATGCTCCGCCGACGGCTGGAATACTCCCTTTCCTTCCTCCTCTCTCAAACTCATTAGAAAGAGAATGGTAAAGATCAAATGAGGAGTTTAATCTCCATTCCCGGCCTTATCAGAGCAGGAACACATCTGGGCCATTGGATCTTAATTAGAGAAAACGAACGGCTCAGATCCGCCCAAAAATCCTCAAACCTGGGCCGAACACGGCCTCCCACACGGCCGTGTGCCTCGATCCAGACACGATCGTCGAGCACAGAAGCTGACACGGGTAGAGACACGCTCGTGTCGGTTTCCGACACGCCCGTGCACTAGGGCCGTGTCACTAGTAACTGCCACGCCAACCGACACGACTCTTGGGAACACGGGTGGTGACACGGGTATGCACACGCCCGTGTCTTTTGACACGCCCGTGTCACGCTGTCGAGTCTCTTGTCGTGTCCTTCTCTGGACACAGCCGGCCAACACAAATAACCACACTGCCTTGGACACGCCCGTGTCCTAGGCCGTGTACCCCTATATAGGCACCAAAAATTCTCTTGGACACGACCAGCTCGATTACAATTTTTGGGGCGTTACAAATCTCCCCCACTTAAAGAATTTCGTCCCAAAATTGTGTAAAGGAACACAAAAATTTAAATGTTACCTGAGTGGAATAACTCAGGGTATTCTTCCATCATAGTCTGCTCTCGCTCCCAAGAAAGCTCCTCACGTCCGCAGTTATCCCAACGGACTTTAACCATTCAGATTTCCTTATTGCGGAGGCGTTTAACCTCCAAGTCTTCAATGCGTACTGGCTTGACATTCATCGTCAACCCATAATCAACTGACACTTGATCGACCACAACGACCTGCGAAGGCTCTTGCACCACCTTCTATAACACCGATACGTGGAACATATCACGTAGCCCACTCAACTCCACTGACAGCTTCAATCGATACGCGGTTTTGACAACACACTACAGGATTTCAAACGGTCCAAGGTATCTCGGACTCAGCTTCTTCAAGCGTTGAACCCGCAAGACACCCTTGAACGACTTGATTTTCAAATACACCCAGTCGCCAACACCGAACTCCACGTTCCTATGCATGGCGTTATAGTATTTTGCCTGCCTGTCCTGAGCGATCTTCAACTATTCCTGAACTGTACGTATCATTGAAGTGGCGTCTTCTACCGCTTGACATTTGTATAGCTTCGATTCGCCTGTCTCCAACCAAGACAACGGTGTGTGACACTTCCTCCCATACAAGACCTCAAAAGGTGTCAATCCAATACTCGCTTGATAACTGTTGTTATATGCAAACTCCATCATGTATAGGTGATCCTCCCACTGCTTTCTGAAATCCAAGACGTACATACGAAGCATGTCCTCCATCGTCTGGTTGACCCTCTCGGTCTAACCATCCGTCTGCGGATGAAAGGCTGTGCTGAAACTCAACTTAGTTCCCAACAGATTATGCACCAGCCTCCAGTCGTTCGACGTGAAGCATCCATCTCAGTCACTAACAATACTGCGGGGCACACCATGCAATCGTACAATATTATCCGAATAGAGTTTGGCTAACTTCTCCACCAGATCTTCCTTCCTGTTCGGAATAAAATGCGACACCTTTGTAAATCTATCTACGACCACCCAGATGACGTCATTTCCCCTCTGCGACTTTGGCAAACCATGCACAAAATCCATAGAAATGTCATCGAATTTCCACTCCGGGATAGGTAGGGACTTCAAGAAACCTCCGGGCTTCTGACAGTCCGTCTTTACCAAGGCACACGTCTGGCACCTGGCCACATAAAGTGCTACATCCTTCCTCAATCTTGGCCATCAGAACAACTTCATATCTTTAAACAAAAATCACGATAAGACACCTTACAAACTTCTAAAAGGCAGGAAACCAGCTGTCTCATATTTTAGAATTTTTGGTTGTAAGTGCTTCGTGCTTAACAATGGTAAGTATCATACTACCAAGTTTAGCGAAAAGAGTTTTGAAGGTATTTTTGTAGGATATAGTAGTCATAGTAAGGCATACAGGATATTCAATAAAAAAACCTTGATCGTAGAAGAATCGATACATGTTGTATTTGATGAGACGAGCTTGCTACAAGCCAACTCTTCTAGTGTGCTTACTAAAGATGCAGGTACAAAGTTGAAAGAACTCAGCTTGGATGAAGCATCTGAAGACAAATGTGAAAAGTTCATCAAGATCACCACTCCAACCCCTATTGGAGAGGTTGATGATCCAGATGAAGAACTTGTGCAAGATGATGAAGTCACTCTAGTGATTGAAGAGAATCCAGATACAAGGACTCCAGAGCTCAGACATCTGAAGGATCACCCCATGGACCAGATCATAGGAGATCCCCGGGATGGTGTCAGAACTCGTAGAGGTACAACTAACGAAAATTTATATTTAAGTTTTCTCTCGCAGGTTGAACCAAAGACGTTTGAGGAAGCGAACTCAGACGCATCATGGATAGTGGCAACGAAAGAAGAACTAAATCAGTTCAAGCGCTGCAAAGTATGGAAACTTGTTCTAAGACCCAAGGATAAGAACGTTATCGGGACAAAATGGGTCTATAGGAACAAGATGGACGAGGATGGAACGATCATAAAGAACATGGCCAGACTTGTCGCGAAAGGTTATCGTCAAGAAGAAGGAATCGACTTCGACTAGACATACGCTCTAGTGGAAAGGCTGGAGGCAATAAGGTTGTTCCCAGCATATGCTGCACTCAAAAGCTTCACTGTCTATCAAATGGACGTGAAGTCTGTCTTCCTTAATCGTGACAAAAAGGAAGAGGTGTATGCGAAACAACCTCCAGGTTTCGTTGACTCTAACTTTCCTGATTACGTTTATTTACTGCACAAAGCTTTATATGGTCTGAATCAAGCTCCTCGAGCTTGGTATGAGACGTTGTCTAGCTTTCTACTTGAGAACAAGTTCGCAAGGGATAGATAGACAAGACATTATTTTTTATGGAAATAAAAGGCAAGATTTTGCTAGTGCAAATCTATGTCGACGACATTATTTTTGACTCTACTGATCACAACCTCTGCAAGAAGTTTTCAAAACTTATGCAAGGGAAGTTTGAAATAAGTAGTATGGGCGAGCTGAAGTATTTCTTAGGGCTTCAAGTGAAACAATCTGAAGATGGAATTTTCATCTCGCAGACCAAGTTCACTAAAGAGCTAATTAAGAAATTCGGAATGAAGAACGCAACCTCGATGAGGACTCCAATGGGTTCAACAATGTCTCTAGACAAGGATGAAAAAGAGAAACTTTTGATGAAACAAAGTACAGAAGCATAATTGGATTCTTGCTCTATCTTACCGCCAGTAGACCTGACATAATGTTCTCAACATGTGTCTGTGCTAGATTTCAGGTGAACTCTAAGGAATCTCACTATGCTGCTGCAAAGCATGTTTTGAGATACCTTAAAGGTACGCCAAATCTTGGCTTATGGTACCTAAGAAGTAAAGATAGCGAGCTAATAGGTTTTTCAAATGCAGATTTTGCAGGGAGCAAAGACGACATGAAAAGCACTTCCGAGACATGCCAATTCTTTGGAAGAAGACTTATCTCCTAGAGCAGTAAGAAGCAGAACTGTGTAGCAATCTCAATGGCTGAGTCAGAGTACATCTCTGCTGGCAGTTGCTGTGCACATCTGCTATGGATAAAGAATCAATTTGAAGATTATAACATGAAGTTCCAGAAGATTCCATTGTTTTGCGACTCTTCCAGCGCAATTGCAATAGCCAACAACCCTGTCTCGCACAGCCGGACAAAGCATATAGAGCTAAGATATCACTTCATCCGTGAGCATGTTGAGCATGAGGACATAGACCTTCAATATGTCTCTACAGACATGCAGATTGCAGATATTTTCACGAAGCCGCTGGACGAGACCAAGTTCTCGTTCTCCAAAACGGAACTTGGAATGCTCAACAAAGAAGAGTAGAGAAGATGGACTTTCAAGAAGGCTCAAAGTTCAAGGATTTGTCAAAAGTTGGAATTATACAAAATTCTAACTCCTTGACTCGAGTAAGAATAATGACTTACTCGAGTAGTCCCCTTAACCTACTCGAGTAGCAGAATGGCCTACTCGAGTACCTCAACTCACCTACTCGAGTACTTCAACTCACTTACTCGAGTACTTCGAGACACATCTACTCGAGTACCTCATTTCATCTACTCGAGTAATATCAACTCACTCGAGTATATGCCAGGACATTTCTCCTCCTGATTCAAATTTTCATATACGCAACCCGAGGCTTATGCCGCCACTTCTAAGGTATGATTTCATCATTTCTATTTTCTTTAGACATAAAACTAAGGTTATATAAATAAGAAATTCCATCAATGTCCTACACGAAATCATTTTCGCTCTCGAGTAGTCGTCTGTCTCTTCGCCTTCCATCAACAAGTTGCAGAGTCGTGCCATTTCTTTCTCCCCATCGAATTTTCTAAGGGTTTTTGAATCATGGACGCCTCCTCAAAAATTGGCGTTGGTTCCGAATTGGTTGCCGCCGGGATTGCCGAACTTTCCGACGAGTTTCATAACTTGATGATCCTACTCGACACCGTCGGACTCACCTTCATTCTCCAAGAACCCTGTAGAATCCTCTTTCCAGAAGTTGCCGAGTTCTTTAGAAATGTCAGGGTTAAGCACCATGGTGCCATTCTCAAATCAAAAGTCAAAGGTATCAAAATCAAGCTTACTAAAACTCCAGTTTCTCAACTTCTTCGATTGTCGGTTATAGATGAAGACGATGATCTTGGGGAAGAAGAATCAGACAGGACTTGCTTATTCTGTGGAATTTCTACAGCTGCACAGTACATCAAGAGGTCAGATATGAATGCTAAAGGGAAGTTATTGGTTGATATAATTGGAAAGGTCCTTCTATGCAGAACCAACTCTATCAGAGACATTCCTCTTTACTTCTTTGACATCATGCAAGCCATAATCTGCAGGAAGAGTTTCCAGTTTGGCATGATGATCTTGGATAAGATTAAAGACAACATTAAAGCCCCTAATTATGCCAGAATCATTTCTCTGATCCTCCATGAAATCAACCCAGAAATATTCAGTTTCTCCAAAGGGACTATTCTTCAACACATGAAGAAAGTCTCTATTTCCTCCATACACAGATGAGAATTCAAGCTGCAGAATCCAACACAAGCTTCAAAAGGTCAAGAAATTCCAGCCATAGAGGACAGGACCCCATCTCCCTCTCCATCTCAGGTCCCCAGCTCCTATGGTGCACCTTTTGAGGGGGAGCCTGCTCCTTCTATCCCAGTAAGGATTCCTACACCCCCAGCAGTAACTCCTCCACCTCCTCAAACTCCAGAAGAGATTCCATCTAATCAACAACTTCAAGAAACTCTCTTCTCCATAGAAGCTGCTATCAATGAGATGATAGAAGAATTGACTACAAATGATCTTCATCCTTCTCTCTCTCCAAAGGAAACTACATCTGAAATTCCACCAGAGTCTCCAATACAATCTCCAGCACATACTCCTTCTCTAGAAAAGTCTCCTGCTGCACATCAAGAGCAGGTTGAGACCGTTCTCATTGATGATGAGCTATCCACTGAGCCAGCTAAAGCTCCTCTAAGGAATCTGGACTTCTCCATACCCTCAGTCACTGATGAAGGGGATGCCCTACTTCACACTACAAGAGTAAAAATCTCTGTCACCATTACAGAAATAGCTCCATGGGTAGCCCCTCCTCCTCCAGTTCCCTCTTCTAGTGCTCCTCCTGCTTCTACAAATGATTTGATGACTCAAGTTGTCCTTCTGATTCAAGAATAGAGAACCTACTTTGATACTTCCCTCAAAGCTGTTACAGATAAAGTCACTGCTCTAGAGACTGAGATGATCAGAGGATTTGCAGAAATCCAACATAACACTGACCAGCTAAAACACCTTTTCCAAATTGGTGGGAAGGCTCTAGACCACACTATTACTAGTGTTAGTCAAGTGATGGAGCAAAGGTGTAACCCTTGCTGGTAATCAAATTGAAATGGATAAAAGAGCTGAATCTACAAAGATGAAGATCTGTGAAAAGGTTGGTCTTTTCAAAGAAGATGCAATCTCTCAGCTATCTGTTGAAGTCAGAAAGGGGGAGGGTTTGGTGAAAGAATACTTATAAAAATCAGATGCTGCCATGCAAGGGCTTTGGAAAGCCAAACTGACAGAAATCCATGATGATGTCTTAGCACAAATTCAGAGTGTCAAATTTCATACATATGACACTGCTGTCTGGATGCACAATCAAATCCTTCCTTAATTTGCTGCTAATCCAAATATCATTTCTCATCATCTCAACCCCCTAGTTGCTGCTGCTCCTGCTCCTCCTCTGCAACCTACTTTCTCTCCCAGACCTGAAGTCCAGGAAGGCCCTCCTCCAGACTCTTATGCTCAAATCTGGGAGGATGACTCTGCAGATATTTTTCTCCAAGCTCCTCCTGAGATACAAACTTCAAGAAAGAAAAAAAATATGGTGAAGGTCCCTCTGCCAGTAGGTCCATTCCAGTATCTGATGCTGATAAAAGAAAAGCTCCAGAATTTGCAGAGATCTGGTCTCCTACCTCTAAATCCCTCATCTTGGATACTCTCAAGCTTGTTATGGACTTCCATGAAAGCAGGAACATTCATTACAGTTCACAGGAATGGGAGTTATATGAGAAATCTATGACCAAGAGGAGACTATATGACAGAGAATTTGGGAGAAATAACCCTGCTGCTCCTCCAAGACCTCCTAAGTACTACCTCAAGCTTTACAGCTATCAGAGGAGATAATAAGAGAAGCAAGACAGACAGCACCACCAAGTCTGAGCTATAAGGGCATATGAGATTGTGGAAATGATCTTGTTGTAGAAATGACATTTTTGGATAATCACATTTATATAATTCTAAGTTTTTGATCATGTTATCTTGTTTCTAGTTTTATGCTTGCTTACACTAATTTATCTATATAGCACTTTTTATGTCCATAATTCACCTTAGTGTAAAAGGTTCTGACTTCTACAAATAGGGGGAGATTGTTGGGTATTGTATCTACATTAACCCAGATTTGATGAAGTCACCCTTGAACTAAGATGAATTAAGTTGTATTTGATGTTTTGGTTGAGTTATGTATTTGCAGGAATCTAATGACAAGGGTAGACCAATGTCAGTCTACAATGGGTCACCAAACACAAGACCATACAATGTAATCCCTCATTGTGTGATCCAAGGTGTTGACTCATGTGTAGTCTCTCTATTGGGATACACTTCATATTCAAGCACTAGAACTTATTGGAAAAGACTTGATGTTGGTCTCACCAAAGAGAAGAGAATTCTATCTAAGAAAATTTTACTAAGTGTTTTACTCGAGTAGTTCTATATCTACTCGAGTAAATAGCTCAGTTTATACTCGAGTAAAATTACTCTTACTAGAGTAAGGATGACAGATCCCGAGTAGTCAATTTATGACTCTCGAGTAGTTAAGACAACTACTAGAGTAGTTTCCATCTTATTCTCGGGTTTTCAGATTACCTTCTCCAGATATATTCTAAGTAAATTACTCGAGCAGTACTTTATAGTACTCGAGTAGTTTATACCTTCTGTCTCGAGTAGTTAAGTCATGTACTCGAGTAGTTCATCTACTACTCGAGTAGTTCAGTATTTATACTCGAGTAACCAGAATTTCTTCCCTCACATTTTCTCTAAGTTAATTACTCGAGTAGCTATTTCCATATACTCGAGTAGTTCTTATCCTCTCGAGTAGTTCAGCTTCACTACTCGAGTGGCCCAGAATTTCAGTTCAGAAAATATTCTAAGTCCCTGACTCGAGTAGTTCATCTACCACTCGAGTAGTATTTCTTATACTCGAGTAGTCTAACTCCACTTCACGTGTAAATCTTTAAGTACTCGAGTAAGTCTTTTTGGTACTCGAGTAGCTGATCAACTTCTCAATTTTCTTCAAGATTATACTCGAGTAGTTCTCTTCAGGTTACTCGAGTAACTGTCTCTAAGTACTCGAGTAGTTATTTTCATCTCTCTCTCGAGTAGTTCTGAAAAGTACTCGAGTAGTAATTTCTTCACTCGAGTATGTCTCTTCAGTTTTCTGAAAATTTCGTTAAGTCCAATTTAACAGATTCGTTAATGAGCCTTGACGTGATTGGTCCACGTGTCCCTCATTATGAATTAATTATGACAAATTATTTCCGATCCTATATAAAGTCTTGTCAAACCGACAAACCCTAAGAAGTTTTATCAGAAGTTTTTGCAGCTGATTTACTCTCTAAGTTTTTTGTTCCTCTCTCTCTCTCTCCAAGAAGCCACCGCCGTCGTTTCTCATCCGGCTAGGGTCTTCATTTTCAGAGGATTCAGATTAAGAAGATTTTACAGATCGAGATTGTCGCACAACTTCTCATCTTCTATTCGATCGTGTAAAGTCAAGAAGATTCAGATCTGATCTTGCCGAGATTTTCTTCACCTCTCTGATAAAGCCGCAAAGTCTAGAAGAAGAAGATTCAGGCCGATTCTTGCAGATCTGACAAAGACTCTCTATTTGTATTTCATACACATTTTATTTCATTATTGTAGGAGAAGTTTTATCCGAGTGTAGGAACTTTTGACTCCGAGATTATAGGAAGTTTCATTTTCCGAGTGTAGATCCGCTTTGTGGATCGAGATTATAGGAACGTTGTTCCGAGGCGGTTTTTCAATCTGAGATAGTGGAGTAGCCGAGTCTAGTTTATTGCTAGATCGGTCAGGGAAAGAGGATGTACCCAAGATTGGGGAGCCACTATAAATCTTGTTTCATCTGTGAATGCTTGATAGATAGTTCTGTGCATAGATCTAATTTTTTATTGCGCAAAAAGACGCACATATCACCTATTCACCCCCCTCTAGGTGATTTAGGCAGACAACTAATTACTTTCACACCGGTATGCACACGCCCGTGTCACGCTGTCGTGTTTCCTGCCGTGTCCTTCTCTGGACACCGCCGGCCAACACAAAGAACCACACGGCCTTGGACACGCCCATGTCCTAGGCCGTGTACCCCTATACAGGCACCAAAAATTCTCTTGGACATGACCAGCTCGATTACGATTTTCGGGGTGTTACATACTGAGTCTAGCAAATGAAGTAATAAATCAGGTTAGCTCAAATATGATAGATCCTAAGACTTTTCATGCAAGACTAGGACACGTGAACTATAGAAAACTACTACTGCTAGCTAAAACTCACAACATACCCTTAGACACAGCAATTAAATTTGATAAATGTGAAATTTGTGTTCAGACAAAGATAACTAGAACACCTTTTAGTCAGGTTTGTATGAGCACACAATTACTAGAGTTAATACATTCTAACACATGTGACCACAAAAACATTCACAAGAGGAGGTCGGAAGTATCTGATAACATTTATCGACGATTACTCTGGGTTTAGCCATATTTATCTCCTTAAATCCAAAGATGAAGCTTTTAAAAAATTTCGTATATTCAAAAATAGGGTTGAAAACCAACTAGACATGAAAATTAAAAGGCTAAGAAGTGATAGAGGACATGAATATATCTCGGGGAAGTTAAGAGATTTTCTTGCCAGCAATGACATAATTCCTAAAACGACTGCTCTGTATTCACCATAATCCAATGGTATCGCCAAAAGGAAAAATAGGACTTTAACAAAATGTTGAATTCCATGTTATTAATTGATGGCATGCCTGCGGCCTATTGAGGTGAAGTCGTCCTCACGTCTAATACCATTCTTAATAAAGTTCTTCATGCTAAGTTGAAGCAAACACCCTATGAGCTTTGGTTTAAGAGACCTCCTAGATTTGATACTATTAATACATGAGGATGTATCGCTTATGTTAGGATACCTAACTCTAGAAGAGCTACGATTGGACCTAGGATAAACACATGTGTTTATCTAGGATCTGTAGAGGATAGTGCTGCAGACGGGTTTCTAGATCTTTTAACTAATACTGTAATATAATCTATAGATGTAGTTTTTTTTGAGGATAAGTTCCTTAAAGATAAAAACCTGACGCTTCTAGGTCTTCCAACATTTAGTACTGTGACTACCGTTGAGCCAGAATAAAAGATCTCTGACACTGAGCTCATAGAGAACGAGTGTCTAAAAGCTTCGGTACAGACTTTGTAAATTACTAAGTAGAAGCTGATCCATCTACCTATAAGGAAGCGATGCGATTTAGCGATTATCTATTATGGAAAGAAGTCATAGATGATGAGATGAATTCTCTATTGTAAAACCACACTTGGACCTTGGCTGACTTGCCCAAAGTGGCTAGAACCATTGGAAGTAAGTGAGTCCTGAAAAAGAAGCTTAATCCTGATGGGAGTATCGCTAAATACAAAGCACATCTAGTTGCAAAAGGCTTCACTCAAGTGAGTGGTATAAACTACTTTGATATATATTCACCTGTTTGTCACATTGCGACAATTAGGATTCTTCTCGTGTTAGCATCTATTGAACATTTTGTTGTTCATTAGATGAATGTCAAGACTGCATTTCTTAATGGAGATCTGACTAAGAAGATTTATATGCACCAACCTGAATGGTTTATCGTAGAAGGTCTAGAAAATAAAGTCTGTAAGTTGATTAAGTCATTCTACGGATTGAAGCAAACACCTGAATTATGGAACGAGAAATTTGACACATGTGTTAAAGACACGAGTTTTAAATCTAACCTATCAGATAAATATCTGTACGTAAAAACAAGTTCAGATAAAGTTGCAATTATATGCTTGTATATTGATGATATGCTAATTCTAGACACTGATCAGACTGAGGTAGAAGACGTGAAAGTTGCCTTGATGACATAATTTAGCATGACAGACTTAGGTGTGGTGAAAATCATCATAGGAATGGAAGTGAACTTCACTAAAAAGGGTATTACCCTAAGTCAGAGTCACTACGTTAAAAATTTACTTGAGAAGTGAGGTTACGTTAATATCAAGAAGATTGAGACTCCATACGACTACAACAATAGACTGAAACCAAATGAAAGTTCACCTATTAGACAGTTGGATTACTCCAAACTCATAGAAAGTCTTGTGTATGATGTAACCTGCACTAGACCTAACATAGCTTTTACGGTCGGCATGTTAAATAGATTCACAAGTAACCCTGAGAAGGACCACTGTGATGACTTAGAAATGCTAATGCGATACTTAAAGTACATTGAGAAGTATGCTTTATATTACAGTGTACATCCTCCTGTGCTTGAGGGATATTCTAACACCTCCTGGTGCTCAGAAATTTCTGATAGTAGATCCACTAGTGCCTTTGTGTTTACACTAGGAGGAGCAGCAGTAGCTTGTAAGTCAAAGAGGTAGACGTGCATTGCATTATCCTCTATGGAATCAGAACTCTTTGCTCTCGCTTCAGCTAGAGAAGAAGCATAGTGGATAAGAGATCTGATAATGGACATTCCAATAATGAGTCTAAAAATGCACTCTATTTCGTTATATTGTGACAATCAAGCCACAAAAACCATTGCTACAAATACATTGTTCAATGAAAAGCGAAGGCAACTTAGGATGAAACAGGTCTAGTTGATCTATCTCACCAGTCAGGGGATAATCTCCCTTTTGGATGTGATATCAAAATATAATGTAGCAGATGTCTTTACCAAGTGCTTATGTAAGGTTCTAACAACTAAAACATCGGGGGAGATGTGATTAAAGTCCATTTAGTAAGACTTAATACCTTGCTTATGTTTTAAATTCTAGAGTCATAGTCTGCTTACATTCAAACATCTAGAGTTGAGTACACTGAAGTATTTCAGATGCTATCTGATGAAAGCTAGAGATGAATATTTACCAGTCATTCCAAACTTAATGACTTACATAATTATTTCATTCAAAAGCTGATTTGGGCATCATTCCAAAAATGAATACTGAAGTTGCTGATATGTGCCATGATATTATGATTATTAGTTATATTATTCCAAACTTGATGATATAATACTCACATCTTGTTGTATCATTTCAAATTTGATGATATAACACAACTGTAAAATAGTTAATAATAATCATAATAATCGAAGGAACACGGTTTGATTCTTTGAAATCAATTTCTATTTTTTGTAAATTAGATGGGGATGTTGATTTGTGATTCTTTCTTCCTAGTTAAAGTATTATGTTCTTTTACTGCTAGAACTAATCACTTTACTTTTGATAGCAAATGTTTGAATTCATAGAGATTTGTCTCATGACATTCTTGTTGTAACTGTTTGCAGATCAAATGGAGATTTGAGGAGAGAAAGTTGATTTCGATCTGGATGAAGATGATCTACTGTTTGCGTAGATCAATTATCAGTTTGAGCTTTCTAGTTTTGTTTTTTTCCTTTTCATGTTTGGAACCTTTGTTTGAGCTTAGCTTATTAGTTATCTAAAATTTATATTTATGTTTTCTAGAAAAACTCATGTTTTGATCGTTATTAACTTTTATTTTAAGTAACCTGTTTTTTGTTAACATATGTATACAATATATGAGGAGATTGTTGAGGTATATTGAATATATGTGACAGATGTTTAACGGATTTGGTTAGGATCCGAATGACATCAAATAACCCGTCGTCAGGGATTTAGGGTTACACCTATAAATACCCCTGTTGGGGGCAACGTGGAGGTTGTTCCAAACTTGACGGCCACACGGGATGCTTCGAGCGCGCTAACAGGATCAAGTTATAAATATTCACAAATGATGAGGACCCCTTTAATTTTTACAAGAAGTGGGATGTGGATAGCCAAAAATCTCATCTCCCCCACTAACTTTGTGGGGAAAATGGGGGCTAAGGGGAGTTAATCAAAGTCAACCCACTAACCTCACTCACAACCAACACCGCCCGGTCCACCACCCGGCCGGACCACCGTACTTCGCCACGCGGCCACATGACTGCACATGCCCTTCTGTGCTCGACCAACTGCATGATGTCATTAGGTTAGTAAGATCTTTAGCCCCCCCCCCTCCCGGAGAAATTTTCTGTTATGTGAAGATACATAAGATCTTCAGGTCCCTCTCGGAGTTTAGTGATGGAAGCTAAGTAAAATCTTCAAGTCATCTTTAGAGCTTACAACTGAAAGCTAAAATCTTCAAGTCGTCTTTAGAGCTTGCAACTGAAAGCTAAGTAAAATTTTCAAGTCACTTTTGGAGCTTAGAATTGGAAGCTAAGTAAAATCTTCGAGACGCCTTAGAAACTTAGCATTGGAATGTAAGAAAATCTTCAAGTCATCTTTGGAACTTAGCGGTGGAACTAAGTAAAATCTTCAAGTCGTCTTCAGAGCATAGCGCTAGAAGCTATGTAAGATCTTCAAGTAATCTTCAAGGGATTTTCCAACTTCAAAGAAGGTCTTCGAGTGCTCAAGGAGATCATTAAGCGCTAGAGGAGATCTTCGAAGGGATCTTCAAACGTCAAATGAGATCTTCAAAGAAATCTTCAAGCTTCAAAGGATACTTCCAAGCTTCGAAGGAGATTTTCAATCGTCGAAGGAGATCTTTGAAGAAATCTTCAAGAGCTTTCTCAGCCGTAGAAGATATTGTCCTCTCAAATGAGAGCTCTATGTCCCTTTTATAGATTTTGAGATGACTTTTTGGTAATTAAGTTGCTAGGGAGTCTTGCTATCCGCACACCCATGATCATTAATTTTACTAAGCGCACCCCATGATGGGGGATTTCGCTATGTGCACACTTATGATTATAAATTTGGCTATGCGCACCTCTGTCATAGGGATTTTACTGTTTGCACCCATTTATAGGGGATTTTACTATCTGCCACCCATGGTGGTGGATTTTACTATGCACACCCCCAATGATGAAGGATTTTACTATCCACACCCCATGGTGGACGGGGGAGGAGGAGGATTTCACTATGCGCACCCCCGTGATGGAGGGTTTTACTATCAACATCCCATGATAGTGGATTTTACTATGCGCACCCCATAGCCATATTGCACAGCGTCCTCACACTTATTTTTGTAATGTGCACTATTGATCGAGCGTGGTAGCGTGTGTGACCTCATTTCCTTGAGGTCACGGATGGTTTTGGTGATTTCCTCCAGTATGGGCGATAAGTGGTCCAACTTCATACATTATGAGCACCCCTCATAATGAAAGGGGTTTCGCCTGTACTAGTGAAGACTCGGACTTTGGAACGACTCTGAAGCCGTATCAGCCTGTTTGTGTTAATTTTCTCTCATTATGGTACAGGAAGAAAATTAGGGGAGGTAAGCTCTGGAAAATCAATTTGCATGCCTGGATTTTATAACCTTCCAACTATTTCTCATTTGCATTCAATACCTTATGTTCAATTTGCTGCTGGAATCGGAATCGGTGTTGATACTATTATCTTTCTTTGCCTGTAAAGATTCAATTTTTTTGGAGTCAACACTTTCTCATTATGAGAGACTCACTAGAGCTGTACATGACACTTTGGGGTACAATGAATTGTTTGTTAGTGCTCTATGTTGACGTTATAGTTACTATTTTTTAAATTACAGCCATTAATCCTGCCCTCTTCTCTCTATTTGCACCCATCTCATTTGCATATATGTATATATATTTATGCATGTTTATATTACTATAAGTTATTCACTTACACAAATATATATAACTATATAAATATATATATATATATGAGGCATTTCTACTTATTCTGCCTGAACTCTACTTTATCCATTTCAATCTTTGTCGTGTCACTGTAATATTAAATATTGGACTGTGCTTCTTCTCTGGTGGTATCAAGAGAAGAATGCTTATGAGCATTGTAGGAAACAATGGACAAACCTTGTATATCCTTCTTTCATATATCAAATACAAGAGAGAGTACAAATATATATGAGAAGAGAGGGAGGAAGAATCCTATACAATAGATGTGGGACTAAAGGAGAAAGAAGAAAAAGGCCTATAAATGGGCCTTTACACGATTTATCCTTATGTCTTCTAAAGGCCTATAAATGGGCCTATAGCTTGAGCGTACAAGTCGTAGGCACCAAGCTTGGACAAGAATTGTAAATACAATTTGCGAGGTAATGCCTTGGTAAGGATGTCAACAACTTGCCTAGAAGCAGGAACATGTTCAATCTTTAGCACCTTTGATTGAATCATTTCTCAAACAAAGTGACAATCATCCTCAATATGTTTAGTCCGCTCATGGAACACAAGATTGTTAGCAATATGTATTGCAGCCTGACTGTCACAAAACAACATTGATGGTGAGGACAACCTAACTCTCAAATCCATTAGAAGACTTTCCATCCAGGTTAGTTCAGATGTTACAGCTGCCATCGCACGTTACTCAGCCTCAGCAGTCGAGTGATCGAGCAACCACCGTCTGCTTCTTACTCTGCCATGTGATAAGATTTCCTCCAAAGTATGTACAAAAACCAGTAGTAGAGCGTCAATCATCCAACAAGCCCGCATAATCTGCATCAGAGGATGCAATAAGAGAAAGGGAGGAAGATAGCTTATACACAAGTCCTTGCCCAGGGGCATTCTTCAGATATCTGAGAATGTTTTCCGCTGCAGCTCAGTTGGTGATGAGGACTGTGGAAGGTGCCTTATCAAGGAGGTGCTGAGTTCGAAACCTGGCATGCTCAAAAACCCGTCGTGTTGAGAAACAGGCCGGAAATGGGTTTGGGTGGCACGAACTGCAGTCCTGTAGCGGGGGCATAGGGGCGAGACAAGCTGCACGGTTACGCCGTGGGCCTCTGAGCTCTAAACCTAGAGCGTTACATAAAAAGTGCATTTTTTGTAATGACCCGGGTTTAGGCCCACTGGGCCGCCCCACGGCATCGCCGGCCTACCAGCAGCCCGGGTTTAGAGCTCAGAGGCCCGCCACAACCCTTTCTACGCCTAACAACTTATCTCGCCCCACGACACCACTGGTAGTAAGCCTAAGCATCAAGGTCTGCATGCCTAATGCACCCCAACCCATCTTCGTGACTGTTTCTCACCACAGTAGGTTATTGCTGGGGATCGAACCCACAACCTTGATAAGAAGCTCTTCCAACAAGCAACCATCACCAAATGAGCTTCTTATCAAGGTTGTGGGTTCGATCCCCAGCAACAACCTGTCGTGGTGAGAAACAGTCATGGAGATGAGTTGGGGTGCATCGGGTCTCTAGGCCTTGATGCTTAGGCTTACTACCGGTGGTGCCGTGGGGCGAGACAAGCCGTCAGGCCCAGGAAGGGTTGTGGCGGGCCTCTGAGCTCTAAAACCGGGCTGCTAGTAGGCTGGTGACGCCGCGGGGCAGCCCAGTGGGCCTAAACCCGGGTCGTTACAAAAAAAGGAAGGCTTTTTGTAATGACCTAGGGAGGACCCGAGCCCTTGATAAGTAGCGGTACTAAAGGCTACTTATCAAGGTCTCGGGTTCGAAACCCCATGGCAACAATGCACCATGCTGATAAACAAGCTGGAGATGCTTTGGGGTGTACGGTCTCGAGGCCTTGTATATTCCAGCTGTACCGCCTGTGGTGCCATGGTCCTCCTAGCTGCGTGGTGGGCCGGGCGGCGCTAGGGGTCCTCCCTAGGTCATTACAATCATGCATACTCATATTTCGTAATGATAATTACTTATGTATTCTAACCATAGTCCAACATTGAATAACCACCGCCAGGATTGGTTATACGTGTTGTAAGATCAGGTACGTAACACAGACACAACTATAAAATTGCAGTAAATAAGAACACAAAATTGTCCCGCAAATTTATATAATGATCAAAAATATAAATTTAAATGCATGAATAAAAACATGATAAAATGTGACACGCATGATCCGGGTGAGAGAAGTAGATCTGAACTGCAATCCGCCTGGAGGACACACAAGGTTCATCAAAACATTCAACGTCCAACCGCACCACCGAAGACTACATCACCACCGGAGAGGGAATCCAAGTCGGATCTGACCACACTTCTCCTCTCCACGACACCACCTCTTTCTTTGCCCCACCTTTCCCAACGTCAGCGGCTATCTCCTCCAAGATCTGCGACAATGTTTTTCTCCAATATTGTTGGCAAGACTTGAGGCTGGCCATTCCTCCGAGTGCACAAGATAGAGAGAAATTGGGGGGAGAACAGGAACAACTTTTCTTTTCACGATACCCGGAGGGGGGAAGACATCAGGCAGAGGCTTGGGACATATGAATAGGGGAGGATACAGTTTTTATCACAGGAATACAAGGTTCATTTCTCCCTTAGATCACAAAGACCAATAATAAATGAAGTCTTAGGGCCTGTTTGGGAGAGCTTCTTACCTCATTTTCATTTTCTGGAAAACGTCACCACACCAAAGAAATCGTTTGGATTGTCAACCGGTGGGAAAAGCTACCGCCGAAAACTACATTTTCTTCACTTTTTGAAAAGTCACTTTTCTCCTACTTTTCATCCTTTCGAAAAGCAATTCTTCATTCTGATACATTGTTGCACTCATTTTTTCGCCCAGGCGTAAGCACCCGGACGCACTTTTTTTTTCCGGGCGTGCATTTTCCTCCCGGGCGTGCATCCCCCCCCCCCCCCACGGGCGCGCATTTTCCGCCCGGACGTGCATTTCCCTCCCGGTAGCGCTTTTTCACACGACGCGCATTTTCCGCTCAGACGAGCATTTTCCACTCGTGCGAGCATTTTCCGCCTGGGCGCGTATTTTTTCACCCGGGCGCGCAATTTATATCCGTGCTCACAATTTTTCGCCCGGGAGCGCATTTTTCGCCCGGGCGCGCATTTTTCCCCCCAAGGCGCACATTTTTCGATCGGAAATGCTTTTTCTGTCCGGGCACGCATCTTCTGCTCTTACACGCTTTTTACACCCTGACGTGTTTCTTCTGCTCGGGCGTGCTTCTTCCGACCGGACGTGCATTTTTTTGCCCGATTGCGCATTTTACGGCCGGGCAGAAATTTTTCGCCCGGGTGCGTATTTTTATGCCTCGGCGCGCATTTTCTGCCTGTGGCCCTCCTTTTCCACCTGAGCGTGCATTTTCGGTCAGGCAAGCATTTTCCGCCCGGGCGTGTATTTTCTGCCAAGGTGCCTATTTTCCCCTAGGTGAGCATTTTTCTGCTCGGACGCGCATTTTTCTGCTCGGTCGAATATTTTTAATAAAAAAGTCATCGCAACAAAGATTTATCAAACGGTTTATAAAGAGCTTCTCTTTTCTGAAAATCTTTGTAGAAGTAGTTTACTCAAACTTGATGGGGATGAGATCCCTCTTAAAAAGGAGTGGGCTGCATATAACCACACCACCCGTGATCTCCACCCAAAAATAGTGGGATCATGGGTTTGACCACACACGCGATCACCGCGCCCGATCCCCCCGCGCGTCGATCCCATCACGTGAAACAACAGAACCGCCGCGGACGTCGCCTCGCCAGCGTCAGGTGGTCAACGTCATCCCCGAACATCGGTCACCCCCTCCTCTCGCCTCTGCCGGCCGTCCCCTCAGCCGCTGGCACACAGCCGAGGGAGCAGCCAAGCCGGATGCCCCTCCTCGGCCGCTGACGCGTGACCAAGGAAGTGGCCAAGCCGGCAGCTCCCCCTCGGTCGCGGGCGAGCGACCGAGGGAGCGGCCGCACCGGCCACTCCCCCTAGGCAGTCGAGGGAGCAGCCACGACGCCCACTCCTCGGTCGTCGGTCGTGGCCGAGAGAGAGGCTGAACCAGCCGTTCAACCTCGGCCGCCGACGCGCGGCCGAGGGAGCAGTCGCGGCGGCCACACTTCCTCGCATGCCGGCCGCTGCCGAGAGAACGCCCGCCGGCCGCTCCTCCTCGGCCGTCGGTGCGCGACCGAGCCAGCTGCCCCTCCTCAGCCGTCGCCTACGGTCACCCCCTCGCCGGCGAGATTGGCGGCAAGTTCGTCGGTCGCCCGTGGGAGGCTGTCCCCGTTGTCCGATCGTTTGGGGTCTTTCCTCACCGTCTGATTCACGTATAACCACCCACTAACTATCAGGTTAGTGGGAGAATTTTATTATTAATTTAATAGGTGTGTAAATATCAGAATTAATATGCACCCCAAACTATAACATAATATTTATAATGGTGGTTATGGTGTGCGAATAGCCGTGTAACCACCATAACCACCCCTTGGAGGCTATAAAAGGAGCCTTAGGCCTCCTCATTTTTGTTGGAACCCTACTTGTGATTTGGGCTAGGTTCACTATTATGATTGATTAGATGACCCAACATGTATAATCTATGGTCATAAGTTATTTTCAGGGTCAATGTCAGCATAACATACTTAGATTGTCAGTACCCTCCTTCAGAAGACTTTAGAGACAGAAGACATCATAAGAAAAGCAGTTAAAATGAATGCAGAAAAGTCGTTCAACGATAGCTAAACTTAGCTCGACGATCGTCGATCTCAGATCGACAAACTCAGAGTTACTTCTCTGAGTTGAGCTCGACGAAAGTCTAGCTGAGATTGACGAACTGTGATCTCATATCAGAAATTCAGCTCAACGAAGGACTATCTCAGTTCGACGAACTTGGAGTTTAGGTCGACAAAATGAAGGCTCAGTTCGATGATTTCCGGGTAGTGTCTTAGGCAGTTAGTTTAAGCAGAAGCAGAATATTTCTAGGCTCAATTTTAGGATATTCTGAAAGCAGAATATTTAATATCTTAATTGCATGCAACTATAACTCTGATATTTAATGCTAAATATTCTATCGAATATAGTCGTTTAAAGGCAACATTAAATACGAATTTAATCACAGAGTTCTTATTTCCATTCTAGTAAATTTCCAAGGCAGTTACCTTCTCGGGAATCCTCCAGCCATTTCCGGATTAATGAATTCAAATATTTGAATTCTTCTCATGATGAATAAGGGTCTGTTTGGCCGAGCGGCACAGCAGCGGCATGCAGCCGATTTCCATACCGCTCCGCCAAACAAAAAAACACACACTAGCGGTGGCAGCCTTGCCACCGGCATTTCCTGCCGCGAGTGGGCACCCGCGGCAGGGGCAGCGCTGCAGCCCTGAAAACAGGGCTGCAGCGCTGTTTTAAAATATATATATTATATAATATTAAGTATTATATAATATTAAATATTATATTATATAAATTATTTTATAATTAATAAAATACAAAATATTAAATATATTGAAAATAAATATAATATAATATATATATATATATAAATTTATAATTACATAATTAATATTTATATACATAAATTTATAATTACGAGTCGAGCTCGATTATGAGTCGAGCTCGAACTCATCTTGTCTTGTTCATGAACTCACGAGCCGGCTCCTGAGCTTTTTATTTTTACATTTTTTTTAAAAAAAAGAAAGAATAAGAAAATACGTGCGTCTTGAGTGAATCGAGTGCGCATACGTGTGTCTTGACGTCCGTTAGGAATTGTAGCGTCGAACCGGACAAGATCGGGAAAATAATCTATGGCTCGTCCGAACATATTTTGGGGAAACCTATCAATATTAATATATTTACTTTTATAATTAAATAAAATTAATGTCGAACAAATTGTTTGTTTATTTTTAGATTTCGTAAATTCTACAGGTTGTTTAATTATTACTATCTCTGTTTAATTTTGCACCACTGTTTCACACAACACTGCAAATACAGTTTTCCAAACAGTTTCATAAATTTTTCCACCACTGCAAAACAGCTGATTCCCGCACCACTGTTTCTCACCACTGCTTTCCTGTACCGCCACAACTTAGCCAAACATGGCCCTAAGAGATTCTCAGAACTTTTCCAAAAAAAAGAGACATATACATCTTGTTCTTCATCATCTGCTTCAAGCTTTTCTTCCAGCAACAGATCTTCAATCTGAGACCAAAAAGTTCACATCTCTCATAAACATTTACTGGAGGAAGAAGTTTTCAGAAAAGGCCTACACTCTGAAACAAAACTTCCACTCCTGATCAGATCCATACAACTCAGGGGGAGTTTTGACATCATCAACAATCCACTAGTCTTCTTATATATTTGAGACAGAGAAGACAACATCATTTTCATCTTTCTTTCAATGTGTACAGAGTTATAACTCCCTTCAAAAGTTAACTTTTTTTTGTTCACAAGTCACCTGATCAAAAGACTTGGGTTTTGTTTTTGTGCACCTGATCAAAATTTCAAAGGGTTGCTAGATCTCCCTTAGAAAAATAGATCTTCTGGTTGCTAGATCTATCTCTCACTTTCAATTGGTATTAGATGGCTGGTTCTTTGGTTTCACAGGCTAACACCTGAACCAAAAGATCTTTGATAGATCCCAACTACTCTAGTTTGTTTTTTATATCATGGCACAAAATAAGGAGTATTCAAGCACCAGACCTCCAGTGTGCCATCTGAATAAGCTTGCACTTTGGAAGACAAGGATTAGGTTTTACATGAATTCCATTGATGAAGATATATATAATTCCATTTTGACATGTCCACCACTACCAGTGGCAACTACAAGTACCAGTGTAGTGCCACCACCTGAGTGGACTGATGCTCAGAAGAAGGCCAATATTGCTGATGCCAAATTAATGAACATTCTGGCCCAAACTATGTCTGATGATATATTTCATAAGGTTGCTGAATGTACTTCAGCAAAGGCCATTTGGGACTCCCTAAATGCTATGGTTGCAGAATCTGCTGATGAAAGGAAAGATAGGAGATCACACTTGATCTCTCAGTATGAGAATTTCAAGAAGGAAGAGTCAGAATCAGTTGCAGACATGTATAACAGACTCAGTCTCATAATAAATGGGTTGAAAACTCTGGACAAGAACATCTCATTAACTGAGATAAATGACAAGATCCTTATGTGCTTCCCTAGCATATAAGACTCTAGGATCTGGCCAATCAAGGAAGCCAGAAGCCTAAATGAAATCTCTACTGAAACTTTGTTGGGCAAGCTCAAATCATATGAGCAGCTCATCAAGACCAAAGAAGCTGAACACAGAATCTCTTCTTCAGTAAGGAAAGAGAAAAGCATTGCTTTTAAAGCAACTGAAGAAGTAGCAGCCATTCCAGAAAATGAAGATTTAATGAGTCTCTTGGATAAGAGATTCTACAAGATGGCTATGAAGGATTTCAGGAGAAGATCTGCCAGAAGTGATGATAAGCCAAGGTATGACAAGACTCCTACTAAAGAGATTGTCTGTTATGGGTGCGGGAAACCTAGACATATACTTCCAGAATGTCCAGAGAACCAGAAGAAAGAGAAGAAGAAGGAGAAGCATTCTAAGAAGTATACTCACAAGCCCTCCTCTAGCAAACACAAGAAGAATGAGAGGGGCTTTGTTGCTAAAACATGGAGTGAATCTGAGGATTAATCTTCATCCAGCTCCAGTGAGGATGAAGAAAGAGGCCAAGGCTAGAGAGATCTGCTTGATGGCAATCAATGCATCTTGCAGTAACTCTGAAGCTGTTAATTCAGAAGCTGACAACTCAGAAGATGAATCTATATCATAAGAAGATCAGGTAATTTTTTCTTTTGATTTTACTTCAGATCAATTTAAAACTGAATTAAAATTGTTATGCAATGATTTAATTAAATCTGAGAAGAAAATCAAATTTCTCAGAGAAAAGCTAATTGAGTTTGATAACCTATTTTTTGAAAATATTAAACTCAAAGATGATCTAGATAATGCTTCAGAACATATAATATCTTTGAAAACTAAATTATCTGAGGCTAAAGGAATTTGAAGAATCCCTTAATAAGAGAAGTATCAAATTGATGAACATCACAAGCTCAGTGAATGTCAGACTGAATGACAAACTGGGCTTTGAGAGCTTCATCTAGTCAGCCTCCTCTATTACATAAAAATACTTTATCTACTCCTATAAAATTTATTTCTGAAAAAGGAAAAGAAAAATTAGAAGACACTAATAAAGAAACAGTAGTTTTATGTAAGACTAAGAAAAAGAAAAAGAAAAATTTTAATAAAAATTATGTTCAACATATTTCCTCGAACCAAGCTCGACGAAATAAATATTGTTCGTCAAACTCAGATCGACGAATTATAAACGCAGACTTTCAGTATAATTATTCGTCTAACTATGCTCGACGAACTCAATATGGTTCGTCGAACCGTGATCGACAAACGTGCGGCGCAGAGAATGAATACTTTATTCTGTGAACGGAGTTTGACGAACTCATCCCTATTCGTCGAACGCAGATCGACGAAACTTATTATAATTCGTCGAACCTAGTTTCTTATAATAGAAACTTTAATTCTTTTCAAAACTTTAATCAAACTAAAACCTTTATTAATCCTTTTACTTAGTGGATTATTCCTCATAGGAGATATCAACCACTAGGTTATAAGGACCAACCTGAATTTTCTTATATCTCTAGCTATAAATATGAAAGAAATCAAGGACCCAAGGTTACTTAGGTCAAGAACACCTAACCTATTTTTATGCAGGTGAAGAACTATCCTACCACAGAGGAACAATGGTCTCTGGATACTGGTTATTCAAAACACATGACAGGAAGTAAAGACAACCTAAATGATTTCAAAGCAAAGCTTGGACCAAAGGTGATATTTGGAGACTCCAACTGTGGACAGACAGAAGGATATGGAAATGTCAAAATTGGAGTAGTTACCTTCAGGAAGGTAGCCTATGTAAGTGGTCTCATGCATAACCTAATATTCATAAGTCAATTATGTGATGAACGGTTATCAAGTATCATTCAATCAATCTTCTTGCATTATTACTTCTAATGACAATAAAACTATTTTAACCGGAATTAGACAAGACAACATATATGTAGTAAATTTTAAATCTGCTAATTCAGAAATTTGTCTATTTAACCAAATTAGTTCAACCAATGAGTTATGACATAAGAGATTAGGTAATGTAAATCTTAGGAATATTGCTAAATTATCTAGGGACAACCTTGTTAGAGGACTGCCTTCTGGTTCTTACAAGAAGGAAGAACTCTGCAGAGCTTGTCAATTAAGCAAGCAAACTAAAAATAGTTTCAAATCCATTAATAAAAGTGATTCACCTAGTATTTTGTACTTGCTATATATATACCTTTTTGGCCCTATAGCTGTACAAAGTTTGGGAGGAAAGTCATACACTCTAGTTATTATTGATGACTTCTCTAGATTAACTTGGATTTTCTTTCAGAGAAATAAGTCAGATAACTTTAAAGTTTTTATAGACTTTCTTAAGAGCATCAAGATTGAGTACTCTACTCTAGTTGCATTGATCAGAAGTGATCATGACACTGAGTTTGAATCTCTTCTAATACAAGAATTCTGTGAGAAGGAAGGTATCAGACAATATTTTTCTACTCCTATAACTCCTCAATAAAATGAGGCAGCTGAAAGGAAAAATATAACCCTGATTGAATCTGCTGGGACATTACTTGCAGATGCTCACTTACCCCTATCCTTTTAGGCAGAGGTAGTAAGCACAACAAATTATGTTCTAAATAGAAGTCTAATTCATAAGCTAAAGGGTAAGACCCCCTATGAATTACTTAAAGGGAAGAAATCTAAAGTTGATTACTTTAAAATATTTGACTGTAAATGCTATATTCATAATAATAATAAGAAACACTTAAGAAAATTTGAAGTCAAGCCTGCAGAGGGAATTTTCCTTGGATATTCCGAAATCAGCAAGACTTATACGGTATTTAACAAATCAACATTGAAAATTGAAGAATTTGTACATGTATCCTTTGATGAAGCTAACATATTTTACAATGAGAAGTATTCTTCTACCAGAGACACCGTGTCGGTACCTTATCTGTGTGAGAAGTTGGATGATTTAAACCTTACCCAAGAGGTTACGTTGCATCCTTCTCCACAGATTGATGAAGACAGTGAAGAAGAAATTGTTGAAGCAGTTGAACTCACAACAATAAATATAATTCCACAAGAGGAATTAATTCCACAAGTTATTGATGAACCATCTCCACCTGCTGATCTTGTCACACTTAGAGATCATCTCATGTCTCAAGTGATTGGAGACATATCAGCTAGTGTGCAAACAAGACATCAACTTAACCAAGATCTGATGCATGCTTGTTTTATTTCTCAAATTGAGCATCAATCCATAAAAGATGTAGAGAAAGATCCCCACTAGATTACTACAATGCAAGAGGAACTCAATCAATTTGAGAGATGTAAAGTTTGGTATTTAGTTCCAAGACTCAAAGACCACCGAGTCATTGGAACCAAATGGGTCTTTAGAACAAATTGGATGTTCAAGGATTAGTTGTAAGGAACAAAGCAAGATTGGTAGCCCAATGATATTCACAAGAGAAAGACATAGATTATGACCAGACTTTTGCACCCATTGCAAGATTAAAGGCTATCAGGATATTTCTTGCATATACAACATTCAAGAAGTTCAAGGTATATCAAATGGTTGTCAAAAGTGCATTTTTTAATGGATAACTAAAAGAGGAAGTATATGTTGAATAACCACCATGTTTTAATTTCTTCAACTCATTCCTCTTATATTTTTAAGTTGCATAAAGTCCTTTATGGTCTAAAGCAAACTCCAAGAGCTTGGTATGAGACCTTGGATAGTTTTCTTTTAGAACATAAGTTCATTAGAGGTATTGTAGATATGACTTTATTTATTAGACATCATAAGTCAAAAATCTTGCTAGTCCAAATATATGTAGATGATATAATATTTGGCTCTACTAATTCCAAACTTTGCAAAAGGTTTTCTGACCTGATGCATTCAAAGTTTGAAATGAGTAGCATGAGTGAACTATCCTACTTCATTGGTCTTCAAGTGAAGCAAACCCTTGATGCTATCTTTATGCCTCAGCCAAGAAAACACTCATGCCCTCCAATGCTGTAGTTGATTCTGATGAACATAGGGCAAACCAGTTGATCAGAAAATATATAGGGCTATTGTTGGGTCTTTATTGTATCTTACAGCTAGTAGGTCTGATATTATATTTGCTACTTGTATTTGTGCTAGATTTCAAGTCAAGCCTAAAGAATCTCACATTATTTTATTAAAAAGAATTTTAAGAAATATAAAGGGTTGTCCTAATCTAGGACTCTAGTATCATACTGAGTCAGAATTTGAATTAACTAGATTCTCAGAGGCTGACTTTGCTGGATGTAGAGTTGACAGGAAAAGCATATCAGGAACTTGTCAGTTCCTTGGTGATAGGCTTGTGTCCTGGTTTTGCAAAAAGCAAACATCTGTGTCAACTTCAACAGCTGAAGCTGAATACATAGCAGCAGGTAGTTGTTGTTCACAAATTCTGTGGATTCAAAATCAACTCCTGGATTATGGTTTTAACTTACATAATTCAACTATCTTTTGTGATAATACAAGTGCAATTTCCATTGCCCAAAATCTAGAGCATCATAGTAGGACCAAAGCATATAGAGATTAGAAATCATTTCATTAGAGATTGCGTGAACAAAAATAAAATTAATCTTGCCTTTATCTCTACTGATTTACAAAGAGCAGATATTTTCACCAAACCCTTAGATGAAAAGAAGCATCTGTTCTTCCCAAATCAG
Source organism: Platanthera guangdongensis (assembly GCA_039583875.1). Lineage (NCBI taxonomy): Eukaryota > Viridiplantae > Streptophyta > Magnoliopsida > Asparagales > Orchidaceae > Platanthera > Platanthera guangdongensis. The sequence goes on from CM077157.1 coordinate 32,802,756, forward strand.
CTAGTTATAATTAATGGAGAAGCTTTAATTTGATTTTTTTGTGGCGACGAACTGTCCATTTTTCGTTGAACTGAGATCGACGAACTATGAAATCTTCGTGGAGTGTTCGTCGAACGGAGATCGGCGAACCTTCCTTTGTGAAATTCTTCGTCGAACGGAGATCGACGAAGTTTGTTTCAGAAAATTTTTTCGTTGAACGAAGATCGCGAAGTTTGTTTCAGAAAATTTTTCGTCGAATGGAGAACGACGAAATGTTTTCTTCTCTTCAAACTTAGATCGACGCTTTTATTTTTTTGCGAAGATTTTTCGTTGAACTGAGTTCGAAGTTTTTATTTTTTCGTTGGACAGAATTCGTCTTTTCATCTTCTGAAAACTTATAATTAAGTTTTCATCGAACTCCATCCCGCGCTTTTCCATTCCCCTCTGCACTTGATCTCTTGTTTTTGTAGAGCAATGACGGTTTATCTAGTAATCCTCGCAGCAATGAAGTTTGACGCCGATTTTGATATAGACTTTGAATCCTTCAGTCTTTCTGACCAAGTATTCAAGGACATCTTACAGCTATTTGAGATTCAGAACCTGCGAACCTTCATGACAATAAGGATAAAGCTTCCGGTGGCAGAGATTAAGGAATGGGTATATACATCAAAGATTCAGGATACTCCAGTTCTTATTGGATCTATCTCAGGACATCAGGTTCCTCTTTCACCAGAAATCTTATCTGAAATTTTTGGGTTTGTTAATGGTGAAGAAGAAATAAAATTATCTAGTAGTTAATTTAATGAAATGCTAGATAGGTTGGGTCATACTGAAGGAAAACCTAACCACCTTCTTAAGAAAAAACTTTTGATAGAATATAGATTTTTAGTCGATATTGTTAGAAAAGTGATGTTGGGCAAGCATTCTGCTCACGATCACATAACCAGGCACCAATTTCATCTGATGTGTGCCTTGGTAAATCATAAAAGAATTAATTGGGGATTCATTCTGTTTGATTCTATCAAGAAGAAGGTAAATAAGAAGGATGTTGGGTATGAGAGAATTCTTGGGCTTTTCTTACAAGCCAAGTGCCCAGAACTTTTGGTCTCACAGACCATATTTATTAATGCTTCCAAGAGGCTCACATCAGCCCTCTTTGGAAGATGGGAGAGGGTTATCTCCAAGCCCTCCAGGTCCTCCTCCAGAGCTTCTGAGGACACAAGGATTGATACAGTCACTCCTCCAAATCCAGAAGAAGTTTATGCTCCACCTCTTCAACAGCCATCCACTATTATTACAGGCACACCTTCTACTCCCATCCATCCTGCCTCACCATCTCGACCACCAATCTACATTTCTGAGGATACACCATCTCCACCTCCTCAATCACCTTTACCATCACATCTTGATGATATACCATCCACTTCTCTTAATACAGATCCACAACTGTCATCTTCAAATTTTGATCTACTGTCATCTCAATCTACCCCTCTTCCAACTCCACCTCAATCTCCTATCCAGGAAGAGATCATACCTAATATCATTCCCCTTACCTTCAATCCTCAGGATGTATCTCAGTCATTTTATTTGTGTCAAAACTATTCCACCTCAATTCCATTTTCTTCCAATCCACCCTCTACATCTACTCAGTCTTCACCTGAGTTTATATCTGTGGATTTCTCATCCATTTCTTCTAATATTCTTGCTTTTATCACTCCTACCCTTAAGAAGCTGATAGAAGTAGCAATTGCTCCTCTTGTAGCTACCATATCTGACCTTTCTTCTAAACTAGCTTCCTCCTCCACTGTCCCTTCTTCTGGGGGCCTGGGTTTAGGTCTCTCTGAATCCAGACAGGGGGAGATGTCTAATGAAGAAGCTCCAGTAGTTCCAGAGGTTGCAGCAGCAGATGCAGAAATGATTTCTGTTTGTTCAGATGAACAAGCAGTAGAAATCATCATTGTTGGTGATTTTATCATTAATCCAACAGTTGATATTCCTTCATTACAACATTCTTTCGATACAGTTTATAACAGCAATTTTCCAGTTTTTGCATAAGATTCTTCTAAAGCAATAGTATGTTACACGACCCCAATAAGTCCTTTAGGTTTGGAACAACTAGGGACAAGCTTTGCAGTTATTGAGAATATTATAGAGCAAATAACTGATATAGAGCCACAGGCTCTCTCCCCACCAACATATGCTTGGGTTGAATCCCACATGCCAGATATGGATGAATTTATGTTTGAAGACATAGATACAGTAGATACTAATGTACAAGTTAATACAGAAAATATAGAGCCACAACCTCTGGCTGAAAAGGAAGATATAGTTGTATAGCCACAGACTGAAATAATAAATACAGATATACAGCTACAGGCTCCTCCAACAATTTCTACTGAGATACTAAAACAGATTGATGCTCTCTATGATAATCCTGCTAGTGAATCTGATGGTGATGAAAAGTCAGATGACTTAGAAGATTCTGGGTCTAAGAAGAGAAGGTTTAAGAAGAAGGTTCCCTCTAGGGATGCTCCTAAACCATCTCCTATAGCAGATACCCCTTATTATATTCTGCACAATATTACCCTTACTCGAGACTCCCCTCACTGGATGAGGTATTCTAAGAATGAGTTGAAAGCTAGAAAGAAGAGTAGGAGATACTCTCCACCCCCACAATTTAGGAGAGGTCATCCTCCTCCTGTAGTAGGATCAGCAGGAAGTGTTTCATAAGCTCATAGGTCTACTTCTCATTCACATCAATCAAGACCTACTCAAAGTAGCAAAGACAGACCTTCAAGGTCAGAATCTCAGTCCAGCAGGCAGCAAAGAAGACAGCAACAACAACATAATAATCAAAGTAGCCAGCAGACATCTCAAGGTAATCAGTAAAAAAAATCAAGTCTAGAGAGACCTTCTTCTCCAACCTATGATCCAGAGTTGGATCCTAACTACAGAATGACTAGGTTTAATGAGCTGATAGCTCTCTCTCAGATTAATAAAGCCAAAGTTGAAGGGAAGGATTCTTCTCAATTTTCAACAATGTCATCTTATAGAAAGAAGGAATTGGATAAGTATCAGGTAAAAAAAAAATTTAATGTTGATGAATATATGCATCTTCATCCACAGGTAGTAGTGCCCAGAGCTACATCAGTGAAGATTCTTGGTGCTGAAGATATGAAAATGACTCAAAGAGAATCAGAGGACCCCAGAAGAATAATGGTCTTCACAAAACCTGCTTCAGACCCTTCTTCAGATGCTCCAAAGAAAGATTTATAATTTTTTGCTTATGCATTTTGAACTTTATTATTGTTGTATATATATATATATTCACAAGGCATAATTGTTTATAACTGCCGAAGTTCTATAATTCTGTCAGATATTTTTCATGCTTTGTGATTTTCTTTATTTTTTTAGTGATCTCACCCAAATAGGGGGAGATTGTTGGAACCCTACTTGTGATTTGGGCTAGGTTCACTATTAGGATTGATTAGATGACCCAACATGTATATTCTAGGGTCATAGGTTATTTGCAGGTTTAAGGTCAACAACACATACTTAGATTGTCAGTACCCTCCTTCAGAAGACTTTAGAGACAGAAGACTTCAGAGGAAAAGCAGTTAAAAAGAATGCAGAAAAGTCGTTCGACGATAGTCGAACTCAGCTCGACGATCGTCGATCTCAGATCAACAAACTCAGAGTTCCTTCTCTGAGTTGAGCTCGACAAAAATCTAGCTGAGATCGACGAACTGTGATCTCATATCAGAAATTCAGCTCGACGAAGGACTATCTCATTTCGACGAACTTGGAGCTTAGGTCGATGAAATGCAGGCTCAGTTCGACATTTCCAGGCAGTGTCTTAGGCAGTTAGTTTAAGCAGAAGCATAATATTTCCATGCTCAATTTTAGGATATTCTGAAGGCAGAATATTTAATGGCTTAAATGCAGACAGTTATAACTTTGATATTTAATGCTAAATATTCTATCGAATATAGTCGTTTAGAGGTAGCATTAAATATAGATTTAATCACTGAGTTCTTATTTCCATTCTAGCCAATTTACAAGGCAGTTACCTTCTCGGGAATTCTCCAGCCGTTTCAGGATTAATGAATTCAAATATTTGAATTCTTCTCATGATGAATAAGAGATTCTCAGTACTTTTCCAAAAAAAGAGACAGATACATCTTGTTCTTCATCATCTGCCTCAGGCTTTTCTTCCAGCAACAGATCTTCAATCTGAGACCAAAAATTTCACATCTCTCAGAAACATTTATTGGAGGAAGAAGTTTTCAAAGAAGGTCTACACCCTGAAGCAAAGCTTCCACTCCTGATCAGATCCATATAACTCAGGGGGAGCTTTGACATCATCAACAATCCACTAGTCTTCTCAGATATTTGAGATAAAGAAGACAACATCATTTTCATCTTTCTTTCACTATGTACAGGGTTATAACTCCCTTCAAAAGTTAACCTTTTGGTCACAAGTCACCTGATCAAAAGACTTGGGTTTGGTTTTTGGGCACCTGATAAAAAGCTCAAAGGGTTGCTAGATCTCCCTTAGAAAAATAGATCTTCTGATGACAGGGCACCTGATCAAAAACCTGTGGTGGCAGGGCACCTGAGCAAAAACCTGTAGTGGATTCCTACCAGGGTGGTAGAAGAGTGGATGTACCCAGGTTTATTGGGGAGCCACTATAAATTCCTTTTGTCGTCTGGTTGTGCATTTACATGTTTATTTTTTGTGCTGTGATATTTCTCTTTATATATATATATCACTTATTTTTAATCTGCTATAAAAAAAATTATCTAAAATTTTTAGTACTCTATTCACCCCCCCCCCCCTCTAGAGTTAGTTAGATCTATCCCTCACTTTCAATTTCTCACCTTTTCTCCCAACCTTCTTCTTTCTCAGGTCGAAGCTCTGCCAAATTTCTCCTACGAGCAGCGTTTGAGTTGTACTCAAGCCACACTTGAGCCACATACGAGCCACGTTTGATCCGCCTAACGAAGCTCGATCGCTCTATTTCCTAGTGACCTTCGCAACCACAAACTCAAGCACTCCTCTCCTACGTTCAGAGCAAGCGGGACATTCAGTGAAGCTCATCGTCTCAATGCGCAATTTGTTACAAACGTCAGGTGCGATGGTCTGTCGTCCGCCGTGTCCTAAGTATTCTCTCACCTCAAAATTTTAATGAGAGGCGCCATGTCGCCCATGTTGAAGCCAAAAATGACCTATGTGGAGTTCGAGATCCTAGAAAGGGGTGACCACATACCTACTACACCCGGAGGAACGTCACGAACCAAAGATCAAGAAGCTAGAAACAGACCCTCGACTCTAGCGTGGAGGTCCCACCTCACACCCGGAAGACCTTTGAGGTCTCCCCCTCCCTAGCCAATGCTTGAGCTAGGGTGCCTTGAAGGATGAAGGGAGAATAAAGAAGTGATCCTCTCCAAGGCACCCCTAAGGGTATATTTATTGTTTTTCCAATCCCATGGACCAAAATGACCGAAATGCCCCTAGGTCCAAAAGACTTTAGGCCAATAGAAAACAGCCATGCCGGGGGGTAAAGGGGTAATTCCTCCCCGAGGGCAAGACGGTAAAAGCATGACCAAAAAGGGGTCCAAGGACGGGAGGAGCCAAACCCCTCATCTCCCCGGGTACCCGAGACGGGCAGGTGACCCCCGAAGAACCGGGGAGCAGGGGGCAGGGGCGAGACCCCGCCAAACCACAGGGCGGGAGGAGAACCCGGCCCCGGGCTGGTCTCGCCCCCGCCAAGCCGCGAGGCGGGGCGAGAACCCAGACCGAGCCGGTCTCGCCCCTGCCTAGCCGCGAGGAGGGGCGAGAACCCGGACCGGGCCGGTCTCGCCCCCGCCTACCCGCGAGGCGGAGCGAGAACCCGGGCTAGGCCGGTCTCTCCCCCGCCTACCCGCAAGGCGGGGCGAGAACTCGAGCCGGGCCGGTCTCGCCCCCCGCCTACCCGCGAGGCGGGGCGAAAGCCCGGGCCGGGCCGGTCTCGCCCCCGCCTACCTGCGAGGCGGGGCGAGACCCCGGGTCGTGCCGGTCTCGCCCCCGCCTACCCGCGAGGCTGGGCGAGAGCCCGAACCCGTGCCGGTCTCGCCCTCGTCAAACCGCGTCCACCGGGCCGGGGCGGGTGCCTACCAACTTGGCGCACCCGCTCCCCCCCCAAAAAAAAGGGGCCACTGGGAGGGAAGATTTTTCCTCCCCTAGTAGTATATTCCAAGGGCTAGGCAAAAATTGGCCACCAAGAGCTCAAACCACTCCAAAAGCTTAAAATCCAAAACATGTGAATACGAGATTGTACACAATCCCCGCTCTTTTCGAGGTTGGCACAAGCTCGGAAAGAAACGTCCAACCCAACGTATTCGCTGAGTGTAATTTTCTTGTGCGCCTCTCTGGGGAGTCAACCTGTCATGCCAGCAGATGAGAGCCTAGGTGACGAGACCCCCTCCGGGTAAAAAATACTTCACCCCCCGGAGGGGTCAACCTGCCATGCCAGCTATGGGAGCCTGGGTGGCGAGACCCCCTCCGGGTAAAAAATACTTCACCCCCCGGAGGGGTCAACCTGCCATGCTAGCTATGGGAGCCTGGGTGGCGAGACCCCCTCCGGGTAAAAAATACTTCACCCCCCGGAGGGGTCAACCTGTCATGCCAGCTATGGGAGCCTGGGTTGCGAGACCCCCTCTGGGTAAAAAATACTGGGCATCCACGAGAGGCACGCCTGTCTTGACAGCTAGTGAGAGCCTGACAGCAGAAACCACCTCGAGGTGAGACCTATCCACCCTCCGAGAGATCAACCTGCCCTGCCAGCTAGATGAGAGCCTGAAAGCGGAATCCATCTCGAGGTGAGACCTACCCCACCCTCCGAGAGATCAACCTGCCCTGCCGGCTAGATGAGAGCCTGATAGCGGAATCCATCTCGGGGTGAGACCTACCCCACCCTCCGAGAGATCAACCTGTCCTGCCAGCTAGATGAGAGCCTGATAGTGGAATCCATCTCGGGGTGAGACCTACCCCACCCTCCGAGAGATCAACCTGCTCTGCCAGCTAGATGAGAGCCTGGAAGCGGAATCCATCTCGGGGTGAAACCTACCCCACCCTCCGAGAGATCAACCTGCCCTGCCAGCTAGATGAGAGCCTGACAGCGGAATCCACCTCGAGGTGAGACCTACCCCACCCTCTGAGAGATCAACCTGCCCTGCTAGCTAGGTGAGAGCCTGACAGTGGAATCCATCTCGAGGTGAGACCTACCCACTGAAAGAAATTGTACGCTAATCACCTAGAGGGGGGGGGGTGAATAGGTGACTAAATCTTTTTTAAACTTTTAGGCAGATTGCAGATAATATCACAGATTTATAATTACTTCTTCACAACAAACAATTAGCAATCACAGAATAAACATACACACAGTGAACACACAGATTTATAGTGGTTCCCCAAGGTTTGGGTACATCCACTTTCCCCCTTCGCCTATCTAGTAGTGTACTAGATTCGGCCAAACTCCTCCACTATTCCTCAGATCCTCAGATCTTACACTCAGAACCCCAAATGGTTCCTACAGCTCAGGCCCAAGGCCCTGCAACTCAGTCTTCTCCAAAGACCTACACTCAGCCACAAGGCCTACACTCAGCCACAAGGCCTACACTCAGCCACAAGGCCTACACTCGGAGATATGGATCTCCTACACTCAAGCACACAGGCCCTACCACTCAGCCTTTATAATTACAGGCTTACAACTCAGATCCCTAAGGATCCTACAAGATATAAAGAATACAAAGTATATACCTACAACTCTGAATAGAGAGAAGAGTTGACAGGTTCTTGATGAGTTCTTGGAAGAACTCTGCTGAGATCAACCACACTTGACTTTCTTCAAAGCTTCTTGAATGTAGAACACAATTGGGTTGATACTCTCTACAGCTGATCTTCAATCACTGCAACTTAAGAATCAGAACTAGGTCTAAAACTTTCTTCACAGCCTGGTTCCAACAGCTGTCTTCTTGGAAGGAGCTCTCTCTCTCCAACTACTTAGATCTTCTGATCACTTCAACTGATTTGTGTTAATCTGTGTTGAATCCTCTTCTTCTATTGACAGAATAAGCCTATATATAGGCCTTCTTCATGGTGACCGGCTAATCCAGTTTCTAACAGCTTTTTGACATCTCTGACAGTTGCAGTAGACTGGCTGGAATGGCAGCTGTCATATCATCCAGTCACTTCTTGAAATATCTGTAACTGTCTGAAAGTGTCGAGACAGTCTGTCTTTAAGTGTCGACACTTATAGACTAAGTGTCGACACAAGTAGACTAAGTGTCGACACAAGTAGACTAGGTGTCGACACTAGCCTTCAAGGTGTCGACACAACTCCTTGTGTTGTAGAAATTTCTTCTCGACACTGCTTCTTCATCATGTGTCGACACTGATATTGTGTGTCGACACAACTCCTTGTTCTTCAGTACTTAGTTGATTTCTTGTAAGTGTCGACACAAATCCTTTGTGTTGACACATCTTCTTGTGTTGAACTTGTTAAGTGTCGACACATCTTTTTGGTGTCGACACATGCCTTCAGTGTTGATACTTTTGCTGAGTGTCGACACATCTGCTTGGTGTCGACACTTGTACTTAGTCTTCATAGAAATTTGCTGAGTGTCGACACAACTCCTTGTGTCGACACTTTCTTCATGTGTTGAGACTCCTGCTGTGTGTCGACACTGATCCTTTGTGTCGACACATTCTTCATGTGTTGAAACTTTGGCTGAGTGTCGACCCATCTCCTTTGTGTCGACACTTGTACTTAGAATTTGTTGAACTTTGCTGAGTGTCGACACAGCCTCCTAGTGTCGACACTTTCTGATGTAGACAAAGTTCCTCTAGGTGTCGACACTGCTGCTAAGTGTCGACACAACTTCACTGGACTTTTCTTCATTGAGTGTCGACACAACCTGTATGTGTTGACACTTTCTGTCTGGTGTCGACTCTGCATCCCTGGTGTCGACACAATTACTCCAAGTGTCGACACTGCTTCTCTAGGTGTCGACACAAGTCTTCTTAAGTGTCGACACTTTGTTCCTGGGTGTCGACACATGGACTTAGAAACTTTTCAGCTTTCCCTGTAAATACTTGACCTGCACAACTAAACTCAAAACACATCAAATATATTTTGATGTATATCATTGAGTAGGGTGAGGCTTCTTCAAATCAGGTACATTTATTCCAATGTACTCAACAATCTCCCTCTATTTGGAGAAGTCATAACCCTTAGTCAATGATATACACCATACATAACAAAATTACAGTATGATGTAAAACATGATTATATAACAGGGTAAATTCATAAACATGTAATAAATAAAACATGTATATATAGATATCTCTGAACAATTATGTAATAGATTTATCACACATCATATTGTTCTAACAACTTTGTCATATCCATTATACAAAAATTTACAGAGTGTTTAAAATCAAAAGAATATAACTGTAAACTAAAGATAAATTCTATTCAATTTCTGTTCAGCCTCCTTGATAATTATGCCCTTTCCAGATTGTATCTTTGCTTGGACAGAGGCTTCAACATCTTCAGCAGCAGCAGGCTTCTTGCCTTTAAGATCCTTCTTTGTCTGCTCTCCAGCCTTGATCTTTTGCCTCTCAAAGTAATGATAAGGCTTGGGAAAGTACTTGCTAGGCTCCTGGGCAGTAGGAGGTAGCTTTCCCATCTTGGCCTTTCTTCTGTATTGCACAATGGCTTCTTGCTTGTTCTCATGCTTCCTCCACTCCACATCAGAATACCATTTGCCTATATCCACAATATTATCTTTGGCAGCCTTCCATGCAGTCAGAATGATATTCCTTGAAGTGGGGCTCCACTGTTCAAAATCAGGACTTTGTTCAGCTTGATATCTGAACCTTTTCTTAGACAATTTGGCTTCTTGTTCTTTCTGCAAAGCTTCTTGTATAGCCTCAGATACTGGCTGAACCACTTTTCTATGATGACATTGTGCTTTCCCTCAGGAGGGCTATACATTGATTGTATGTCTGTATGTATCATATCAAAATCTGGTAGAGGGTAAATGACTTGAGCCACTTCAGCTTGCTCCCCTCCAAGATATGCAGGATGAATCCCTGACTCTGCTACATTGTCATCATCACACAATGGAGGATATCCAAGGGTGGCTCTGATGGAATTGGAAATCCATTTTGTATGATCAGAGCTGGCTTTGACTAACACCCTCTCCCCCTTTATGACTTCTCTAACAATATGATCCCTTAGATCATCTTTCTGAAACCTTATTTGGGCATCCAAATAGTTTACTCCATCCTTAAAGTAAGGTTTCAACCTTTGGAGTTTTTCAGTGATCAGCTTCTGAGAATCCTGAATTGCAGAAGTTACAGCAGTGAGGCTCTCTTGCAATGCTTTGTCAAATTCCTCTTTGGCAGTGGTCAGGGCTGCATTCTGGCCAGTTGCTATATTCTTTAGTTCAGTTACAATAGCATTGTGGGAAGTTGTCAAATTATCATTCATCCTTATTTGATTCTCCAGAACATAGCCTTGCTTCAGTGCAATATCATCCACTTGAGCTTTTATCTTCTCCTGATGAGTGGCTAGATAGACTACTGCATTCCCTCCCTTGTGGAAGCAGTCAGTCATCTCCTTCTTATTTAGATTCATTTCAAATCTAATGGACTTAATGTCTTGTGCAAGATCAAACTGTAAAGACTTATGCCCCTCATCCAGATATGTTTCTATTGCTTTCCTTTGCTCATCAAGCTTTATCTGCATTACAACCATCAGAGAACTGTAATCTACAGATGGTGTTGGTTGTGGTGTAGGCTGTGGTGCAATGGTTTGCAGAGCTTTCTTATAATTTTGGCTTCTCCTCTTGAAGACTTGAAACTTTCTCTTTTTAGCTCTAGCAGCCTCCTCATCTTCAGAAGCAGATGTGCTTGCAATATCAACCCTGTCCTTAGGGATTGGAGGTAACTCCTTCTGCACTTCAGGTTCCTTCCTTGCAGTTTCCTCAACAATAACTACTTGCTCCCGCTCAACATGAGCATTCTCCCCCTCAGCAGCAGCACTTTCTTTCTCAAAGTCTGTTTGGAGTAGGTCAGGGAATAGCTCTTCTAGGGTGAATTCTTATGGAAGATGGGGTGGAGAAACTCTTATCTCATTAGCAACTTGATCAGATATCACTTGATCTGCAACAGATGTGTCCTCCATAACAACATCTGGGGGTTGACTATGAATCTGAGGTTGCTGATTAACATCAGATAATTTGTCAATTATAACTTCACTCTCAATAAGGAAATCTAATTGATTGATTTTAGTGATTACCTCAAGAATAGTTTGAGTGGCTCTTTCACTTTCTAAGGGAGTTGGCTCTTCAACCAGTTGAGACTCCCCCTGGATAGAATCCTGGTGAAGAGGGCTAGCCTGTGGTAGCTCCCCTTGCCGCTCTGCATCATCTTGTCTAGCTGGAGACTTTCCAGCAATTCCAGTGTCTTCTTCATCAGGAGTGAACACTACTTGTTCCTCAGAACTGCTTGATGATACTTGAGCCACAGAGGCTGACTTCTTCTTCTTCTTTAGGGGTGTTTCCTTCTCAGGAGTGGGCATTTCCTTGGTTAAAACTCTATCCCATCTAGAGAAGATTCTCATGTCCATTCTTCTCATATGGTTGATTTTAGATCCAGCAGCTTGACTCATGACCTCTGGTATACTACCAGCAAGGTATAGACTGAGATTCCTACCCAAATTGGGTTTCTTTAGGCTCTCCTTAATCTTCTCAAACACTACTGTATACCAATCAGTTTGTAGGGTGAAGATAATCCTTGTCATTAGGCTGAACATATGAGCTGATACTCTGTCATGCCCTCCAGGCTTGCTCAGGATAACTTTTCCAACTATTTCAGACAATAATTTTCCTTAGCTGTTCATCCCCTTCCTATTGAAAACAGATCCTATTTTCATCTTAGAATCCAGTCCACACCATGTTAATGCTTTTCTAGTCTTAGAAGCAGAAACTTCATCTTCTTCCTTAGTCCTTGGTATGTTTAGTACCTTTCTTAAACTCTTAAGTGAGACCTTCACCTTTGCCCCATGTACCCTAGACTTTATCTTGAGTCCAGATTCGTCTAGGGTTGCTCCATTCAGGAATTCCAGAACTTCTTTCTTTCATATCTTGGTCGGCTCTAAAACAAGAAAATCTAACCCTGAGTTTGCAACTAGGGTTACCACATCTTTGATCTCTGGTTCTGCGTCATCAAACGCATGCCGCACTAGTTCATATCCTTCATTCACGTTCTTTTCGAGCTTGGGCACACTTAGGGTTTGAAGAATTTTAATTGAGAGAAGAGAGGTGTCGATACACAAGTTTGGTCTCGAAACTTTGGTGAGCGAGTCGACAGACAATGTTGAAACCCTATTTATACCTTTCTAGAGTTGAAGATGAAAGGGCACGTCAACAAACTTAAATTGTGTCGACACTGATGAAAAGTGTCGACACAGACTTATAATGTCACGACAACTATGTGTCGACACAAGTATAGTCGACAGAATATATGTGTCGACACTTGTTTATGTGTCGACACCACTTAGCTCGACACTTGGTCGAGACTTTTCTTCACTAATTCTACATAAAGTCTAAGTGTCGACACCACCTTGGATGTGTCGACACCTATCCTGTATGTGTCGACACTAATTTTCTGAAGTGTCAACACCAACTTCCTAGATGTATCGACACCTTTTCTCTGAATTGTTGACACCACTTTTCTGTCTTGACACAGACAACTCTGTGTGTCGACACTATTTTACTTGGCCATTTATGTAAACTTATTCTAAGTTTATCATACCTAATTCAATTTTAAACCTATTGAATTTGGTTTCTTCTAGTGGCTTAGTATACATGTCAGCTAGTTGATTATCTGTTTTAACATACTCTAGTGAAATGTCTTCTTTTTCAACATGTTCTCTTAGAAAATGATATTTTATTTCAATGTGTTTAGTTCTACTATGGGAAACAGGATTGTTTGCAATAGATATAGCACTAGTAGAATCACAAAATAGTGGTGTTCTACTTACTTGAATACCATAATCCTCAAGCTGATGTTGTATCCATAGAAGTTGAGCACAACAACTTCCTGCAGCCACATATTCTGATTCTGCTGTGGAGATAGCCACACTTGTTTGTTTCTTGCTACTCCAAGATATCAGTCTTCCACCTAGGAATTGACAGGTACCAGTTGTACTTTTCCTATCTTCTTTGCAGCCTGCAAAATCTGCATCTGAATAACATGTCATTTCAAAGTCTTCATTCCTAGGGTACCAAAGGCCTAGATAAGGAGTGCCTTTAAGATATCTCAGTATCCTTTTGACTGCTGTCAAATGAGACTCTTTAGGGCAAGCTTGGTACCTAGAATAGACACATGTAGCATACATGATATCTGGTCTACTTGCAGTCAAATACAATAGGGAGCCAACTATCCCTCTATACAAAGTCTCATCTACAGGTTTCCCTGCATCATCTTTGCTAAGAGACATACTTGACCCCATAGGAGTCTTCATGGTACTGGATGATTCCATACTATACTTCCTTATTAATCTAGGGTGAACTTAGACTGGTATATGGATAAACCATTATCAGTCTGTCTAACTTGGAGACCCAAGAAGAACTTAAGTTCCCCTATACTGCTCATCTCAAATTGTCCTTGCATAAGTTTTGTAAACTTTTTGCAAAGACTACTTTCAGTAGACTCAAATATGATGTCATCTACATATATTTGGACTAGAATGATCTTGCCTCTGGATTCCCTAAGGAATAGAGTCTTGTCTATTTTCACCCTTGTGAATTTATTCTCAATGAGGAAACTAGACAGGGTTTCATACCAAGCCCTAGGGGCTTGTTTTAACCCATACAAAGCCTTCCTAAGTCTATAGACATAATTAGGTTGAGTTGAATCAACAAAACCTGATGGCTGTTCCACATAGACCTCTTCCTTCAGATTACCATTCAGAAAGGCTGACTTAACATCCATTTGGTATACTTTAAATCCTTGATAGGTTGCATAGGCCAAGAACATCCTTATTGCCTCCAGTCTGGCTACTAGAGCAAAGATTTGATCAAAGTCAATACCTTCTTCCTGCCTATATCCCTTAGCAATCATTCTTGCTTTGTTCTTAATAATCACTCCATGTTCATCCATCTTGTTCCTAAAGATCCACTTGGTTCCAATTATGTTGTGGTCTTTTGGTTTAGAAACAAGCTCCCAGACTTTGCATCTCTTGAACTGATTCAGCTCCTCTTGCATTGCCTCAATCCAATGAGGGTCTAGGATGGCTTCTTCAAATTTCTTTGGCTCTACTTGGGATAGAAAACTGGAGTATAGTACTGCACTCAAGTTTCTGCTCCTTGTTTGTACCCCTTGTCTTAGATCACCAATAATTTGATCTGTTGGATGATCTCTTAGATATCTATTAGCTGGTGGCAGCCTGGCTTCAGGTTGAACTCCTTCAGCTTCTTCAACTTGCTGCACTCCATGGTCTTCTTCTGCATCAGGTGCATGTAGTACTCCGCCTGGACAACATTCACTATCTTCTACTTGCTGACTTGCAGTAGATCCTTCTTCAATAGTGAGCTTGTCCATCTTCTTAGTCACACCTGTAGAGCTGCAAATACTTCTAGATAACTCATGGTTAATAAGTCTAGCTTCATCAAATACTACATGAACTGACTCCTCTACAACTTGTGTAGTCAAGTTGTAGACCCTATAAGCCTTACTGTTATTGTTGTACCCGACAAAGATCCCCTCTTGGGACTTGGCAGCAAACTTGGTCAAGTAAGACTTACCATTGTTAAGTATATAGCATTTGTAACCAAAGATCCTAAAATATGATAGGTTTGATTTTCTTCCTTTCACAATCTCATAGGGGGTCTTATTGTGGCTCTTAGTAATGGTAGCCCTATTAATTACATGGCATGCAGTATTAACTACCTCGGCCCAAAAATATTCTGGGAGAGATGTGTCACTTAATAGGGTTCTACCAGCCTTAATCAAGGTTCTTTTTTTCCTCTCAAGAATGCCATTTTGCTGAGGTGTTCTTGGTGAAGAAAATTCTGGAAATATCCCAAATTCTTCACATAGTTTTGCCATACTATCAGACTGGAATTCAGTACCATGTTCACTTCTTATTTTGACCACTGTATTGTCTAACTCATTCTGAATTTGTTTGACAAAACTATAGAAGATACTAGGTGTTTCAGATTTCTGTCTAAGGAAGAACACCCAGGAAAACCTTGAGTAGTCATCTACAACTACAAATGTGTAGACCTTCCTACCTAGGCTGTGAACTGGCATAGGACCAAAGAGATCCATATGCAAGAGGTATAAACACCTCACAGCATCTTTGTTCTCAATGCTATTAAAGGTGGATCTAGTCTGCTTGCCCTTTTGACAAGCTGAATATATTCCATCTTTAATACACTTAACTTGAGGACCATTTCTCACTAACTCTTTACCATAGAGTTGACCAATTGTCTTGTAGTTAAGATGGGCTAGCCTCTTGTGCCATTTGACACAATGAGAGACTTTCTCATCAGCTACAAGATACACTGGAGAAGCATTGTTCTCACTCATAATGTCTATACAATAGACATTTCTTTTTTTGTAACCAGTCAAAATGATCTCTTGATCATTTGATCTCCTGATATGACAACCATCTTTGACAAATGAGATGTCATATCCTAAATCACTCAATTGACTTATACTAATAAGGTTATGTTTCAAACCTTTAACATAAGCCACTTAAGTAATTGTTATATGGGTGCTAGAAATGTTACCAAAACCCTTGATGATTCCTTTTTCAGAACCACCAAAGGTGACTTTAGGACCATCCTTGATTGGTGTGAAGTCCTTTAGCAATCCCCTAGTTCCAGTTATGTGTCTGGAACATCCACTGTCCAAGTACCATATTAGGGCATGACCACTTAGACTCACCTGCAAAACAGATTAGTTAACCTTAGAACCCAAAGAATTCTTGGGTCCTTGGTGCTGGTTAGTTTGCCTCTTAACAAAGCTACTCGTAGATCTTCCAACAGGCAGTTTGCTACTCATCTTGGCACTAGAATTGTACCAGCAGTCAATGGCAAAGTGGTCTACCTTGCCACAGCACCAACACTCAAATTTATTGTACCTTTGCTTAGGTACAACCCTAGCTGTTCTATCTACAGCAGGCTTGTTGAGTACTGGGGCTTTGCCCTTAGACTTGGACTTTGCAGTCCTAGCAGGTTGTGTAAACCCTAATCCAGTTTTACCCTTGTAAGGTATAAACTCATCTATCAAAGGTAGAACTGATTTTGGTTTAGAGAACCTTGCTACTAAATCTCTCTCCTTCTGAAGACTAATCTCCAGATTTCTGATTTGATCATTCTTAAATGTTATAGTCCCCATCTGAATCACAGTTATGTGCTTCAGTCTGGCTATTTCATTTAGTTTTTGATCAATCAACTTCTCAAAATCTATTGCAGCATCTTTAAGATTAACAATCTCCTTAGCCTGACTTTTGGCCAAGGATTTGCTTTTCTTAAAAGCATGTAACAGTACTCTATATTCATCAATCAACTGATGAATATCCCCTTCAGATTCAGATCCACTGGCATCACTTGATGCTGATGTAACTGAATCTGAACTAGCACTAGAAATTGAACTTAAAGAATAATTTTGTACCTGACTAGGTCCAGGCTGCTCCTGGATTTTGTCACCTTCTGTTAAGGCCATCAGTCCTTTGCACTGAATGTCCTCTTGCTCATATATAGAGTTCATTATCTGGATGAACTCCTTTTCCTCTTCTTCAGCAAACAGTCCTATGTATGCTTTAGCTTCTGACTCAGTTTCTGAAGAAGATATGTCTGACAGGCTTTTGTCCTTCTTGGCAACAAAGGACCTTTCCTTTTTGCCCTTGTTTTGAATCTTCTTCTTACCATTAGACTCTTTCCTTTTCTCAGGACAGTCAGCAATAACATGTCCTTGTCTGTTACAGCAATAGCAAACAATTTTTGATAAAGTTGCTTTGCTTGACTTGGTCTTTCTCCTGTCTTTCTTTGATGACTTCTTGTTCTGATAATAGTCATCTTTTCCCTGTGAAGTGGATGTCTTTGACCTCCACTGTTTCTTCTTTAGAAACTTCTGAAAGTGTCTTGTGAAGGCTGCAAAATCCTCATCACTCTCACTGCTTTCAGAATCCTTGCATTATGCCTCATCTGACTCAGTTCCAGCAACCCTTGGAGGTGGAGATGAAGACTTACTTTTGTATTTCCTGGTGGCTTCTGTCTTGAATGTCACTGTCCTTTCTTTATGCTCACTTCTTGTAGTCTTCTCATATTCTTTCCTCACCATCAACTGCATCTCATAGGATAGCAGTTTTCCAAACAATGTTGGAGGAGGGATATCCGCTAACTTGGTCATTTCCCTTATGACACAGATCTTGGTGTCTCAATCCTTTGTTAGAGACCTCAAGAACTTATCATTCAGCTCATAGTTGCTGAATTCTCTTAAATAAGACATCAACTCATTGACAATCCTATAGAATTTCTTATAGCATTCTGTTATGCTATCAGACCTGCTTTGCCTGAAACTTTCATATTCCTGATTTAACAAAGACTTTCTGTCTTGCCTAACTTCTTCAGAACCCTCCATATACACTATCAAAGTATCCCACATCTCCTTAGATGTCTTACAGTGTATCAAGTTCTGAAATGTAGCATCATCTATAACACTCACAATGATATTCTGAGCCCTCTTGTCCATGGTGGCCAGAATAATCTCTTCTTTTGTCATTTCAGAAAAGCCCTTAGGTGTTCTCTGATTTGCATCCAGGACTGAAACCTTCATAGGCACATATGACCCTTCTTTAACTGTGATATATATTCTAGGGTCTGAACCTTCCATAAACAGTCTCACCCTTTCTTTCCAGATGCCAAAAATCTCTTTTCTGCAAATGGGCAATTTCATGGATCCAAGTTCCTTATGATTCTCTGTTGAACCCATTTTCTTGATTTTCTTGATTCTGCACTTTACTTATACTGAATCTGCCAACAGGATCTACTCAGACAGTTATGTCCTTTTTTGAGCAACCTCGCTTTGATACCACTTGAAAGAAATTGTACCCTAATCACCTAGAGGGGCGGTGAATAGGTGACTAAATCTTTTTTAAACTTTTAGGCAGATTGCAGATAATATCACAGATTTATAATTACTTTTTCACAGCAAACAATTAGCAATCACAGAATAAACATGCACACAGTGAACACACAGATTTATAGTGGTTCCCCAAGGTTTAGGTACATCCACTTTCCTCCTTCGCCTATCTAGTAGTGTACTAGATTCGGCCAAACACCTCCACTATTCCTCAGATCCTCAGATCTTACACTCAAAACACCAAATGGTTCCTACAGCTCAGGCCCAAGGCCCTACAACTCAGTCTTCTCCAAAGACCTACACTCAGCCACAAGGCCTACACTCAGCCACAAGGCCTACACTCAGAGATATGGATCTCCTACACTCAGGCACACATGCCCTACTACTCAGTCTTTATAATTACAGGCTTACAACTCAGATCCCTAAGGATCCTACAAGATATAAAGAATACAAAGTATATACCTACAACTCTGAATAGAAAGAAGAGTTGACAGGTTCTTGATGAGTTCTTGGAAGAACTCTGCTGAGATCAACCACACTTGGCTTTCTTCAAAGCTTCTTGAATGTAGAATACAAAAGGGTTGATACTCTCTGCAGCTGATCTTCAATCACTGCAACTTAAGAATCAGAACTAGGTCTGAAACTTTCTTCACAGCCTGGTTCCAACGGCTGTCTTCTTGGAAGGAGCTCTCTCTCTCCAACTACTTAGATCTTCTGATCACTTCAACTGATTTGTGTTAATCTGTGTTGAATCCTCTTCTTCTGTTGACAGAATAAGCCTATATATAGGCCTTCTTCATGGTGACCAGCTGATCCGGTTCCTAACAGCTTTCTGACATCTCTGACAGTTGCAGTAGACTGGCTGGAATGACAGCTGTCATGTCATCCAGTCACTTCTTGAAATATATGTAACTGTCTGAAAGTGTTGAGACAGTCTGTCTTTAAGTGTCGATACTTATAGACTAAGTGTCGACACAAGTAGACTAAGTGTCGACACTAGCCTTCAAGGTGTCGACACAACTACTTGTGTTGTAGAAATTTCTTCTCGACACTGCTTCTTCATTATGTGTCGACACTGATATTGTGTGTCGACACAACTCTTTGTTCTTCAGTACTTAGTTGATTTCTTGTAAGTGTCGACACAACTCCTTTGTGTCGACACATCTTCTTGTGTTGAACTTGTTAAGTGTCGACACATCTTTTTGGTGTCGACACATGCCTTCAGTGGTGATACTTTTGCTGAGTGTCGACACATCTGCTTGGTGTCGACACTTGTACTTAGTCTTCATAGAAATTTGTTGAGTGTCGACACAGCTCCTTGTGTCGACACTTTCTTCATGTGTTGAGACTTCTGCTGTGTGTCGACACTGATCCTTTGCGTCGAGACATTCTTCATGTGTTGAAACTTTGGCTGAGTGTCGACACATCTCCTTTGTGTCGACACTTGTACTTAGAATTTGTTGAACTTTGCTGAGTGTCGACACAGCCTCCTAGTGTCGACACTTTCTGATGTAGACAAAGTTCCTCTAGGTGTCGACACTGCTGCTAAGTGTCGACACAGCTTCACTGGACTTTTCTTCATTGAGTGTCGACACAACCTGTATGTGTCGACACTTTCTGTCTGGTGTCCACTCTGCATCCCTGGTGTCGACACAATTACTCCAAGTGTCGACACTACTTCTCTGGGTGTCGACACAAGTCTTCTTAAGTGTCGACACTTTGTTCCTGGGTGTCGACACATGGACTTAGAAACTTTTCAGCTTTCCCTGTAAATACTTGACCTGCACAACTAAACTCAAAACACATCAAATACATTTTGATGTATATTATTGAGTAGGGTGAGGCTTCTTCAAATCAGGTACATTTATTCCAATGTATCCAACACCCACCCTCCGAGAGATCAACCTGTCCTGCCAGCTAGATGAGAGCCTGGCAGCAGAATCCATCTCGAGGTGAGACCTACCCACCCTCCGAGAGATCAACATGCACTGCCAGCTAGATGAGAGCCTGATAGCGGAATCTATCTCGGGGTGAGACCTACCCCACCCTCCGAGAGATCAACCTGCCCTGCCAACTAGATGAGAGCATGACAGAGGAATCCATCTCGGGGTGACACCTACCCCACCCTCCGGGAGATCAACCTGCCATGCCAGCTAGATGAGAGCCCGGCAGCGGAATCCATCTCAGGGTGAGACCTACCCCACCCTCCGAGAGATCAACCTGCCCTACGAGCTAGATGAGAGACTGACAGCGGAATCCATCTCGGGGTGAGACCTATCCACCCTCCGAGAGATCAACCAGCGCTGCCAGCTAGATGAGAGCCTGACAGCGGAATCCATCTCGGGGTGAGACCTACCCCACCCTCCGAGAGATCAACCTGCCCTGCCAGCTGATGAGAGCCTGGTAGCGGAATCCATCTCGAGGTGAGACCTACCCCACCCTCCGAGAGATCAACCTGCTCTGTCAGCTAGATGAGAGCCTGACAGCGGAATCCATCTCGGGGTGAGACCTACCCCACCCTCTGAGATATCAACCTGCCCTGCCAGCTAGATGAGAGCCTGGCAGCGGAATCCATCTCGGGGTGAGACCTATCCACCATCCGAGAGATCAACCTGCTCTGGCAGCTAGTGAGAGCCTAGCAGTGGAATCCATCTCGAGGTGAGACAACTAGGCATCCACGAGAGGTACCACCGGCCCTGCCCAGCTAATGAGAGTCTGGGCAGCGGGACCGTCTCAGAGCAAAAGGACTAGGCATCTCAATCGAACCTTACCAAATCTTACATCCTCAAACGGGGAAAATATATGGGTTACATGACCCCCCCCCCCCGACTCAGTTGGTCGGGGGTTGGACTCATTACAACATAAGATACATACAGGACTCTACCGGAGCGAGGCTTCCTCAGGGGGTCTGGGCCCGGTGGTCGTCATCCGCCTCCTTCTCGCTGGACACTTCCATCCTACTCAGGCTTTCCATGATCCTTTCCATCTCCTCCGCCCTGGCCAACCAAGTGATGGTGTTGACAGCCGTGACGTAGCACTGCCTTGCCATCCTGGAGTCTCCCTTGACTCTAACCTGGATCCCTCCAGAGCTGAACTTAAGGCATTAGTGGAAGGAAGATGGCACGCAACGAAAGGCGCTAATGAGGGGCCTTCCAAAGATGGAATTGTAGCTGCTTGGAGCGTCAACAATGACAAACCGGCAGTTCCTTAAAGCCCCTCCCAACTTTACTTAGAGTCCTACTCCACCTTCGACCTCCTTCCTTTCTCCTGAAAATCCGAACAGGGGTCCGTCCGAGGCCAACACCCTCCTTGGCTCTACCTTCATCTCGTCAAACGCCTTCTTGAAAACGACGTTGACGGAGCTTCCGTTGTCAACCAAGATTCGGGAGACGGTGTAGCCCTCGATGGCCGTCTGAATGACTAGCGCATCGCAAAACGGATCCTCATGATCCGGCAGGTCCTTTACCGAGAAGGTGATCTTCTCCTCCTTGGGCGGTGTCTGGGATGTTGAGGCGACGCAACGTCGGTACATGATATGGAGGCTTGCCTTCCGAGTGGCCTCGATCCCCACTCCACCATGGATCACTGCTATACCGCCGCGGGGTCCATCATTGACCCGGTCCTCACACACGTCATCCCCCCTTCTCTGGCAGAACCTCTTCAACCCGTACTGGTGGCTGTGGCTAGGCAGGGCCTCTCTCCCCCCTCACTTCCAGGAACTAGGGGCAGGTAGCTGTGGCGTGCCCCTCCACCTGGTAGAAGTCACATTACGGTAACCTTACCCTGATCCTTCTCCTTCCCTAGCAATTCCTCCTCTCCCTTCGACCAATCTCCATCGCTTGTTATGGTGGGGGAAGGAGCTGCCTAGGGGCTTGCCTTTGGAAGTTGAACCTCCCTTGGCCCCCATGGAAGTTCCCCCCATCTTGGACGTAACCTCTTCCTGGACCCTAAAAGGGTCCTCCCTGCTGCCTCCAACCTGGTTCTGGACCCTCCTAAGCTCTCCGCTCTTCTCACCTTCTTCCTTCCCGAGGCCTTGAGCCATCTTGCTCCTTTGCCTCCATCTTCGTTAGCTTTGCCAACTTCTTGACAAATGCCAGGGTGGCAGCCTCCATGGCTATCTCCTCAGCCGCCCTTTCCATCAGCTCCTCAAAAGAAAGGGGGCCTTTCGAGTCAGGCTCATCTTGAAGAACCCATCGCGCAACTCCACCGTGAACGCCATCTGGAGGGCATACCCTGACATCTCTTGGACCTCCAGGATCTCCTCTTGGAACCTGTCTATGTAACGGGCCAGCGACTCCTCGACCCCCTGCCTTATCAGGAAGATGGACTCAGGACTCCTCTTCTGCTTCTTGGAGGTGGAGAAGCGAAGCTAAAAGCTCCGGCTCAAGTCCTCAAACTCATAGATCGACCTCGGAGGGAGTTGATGGAACTAGTCCCTTGCCTTCTCCTTCAACGTGATTGCAAAGAGGCGACACTTGAAGGCATTCGTCATCGGCCTGATGGAGATGACATCCTCGAACCACTGCAGATGTTGGACGGGGTCATCCTTCCCGGTATAGTAAACCATGTCTGGCTCCCTGAACCCCTCGGGAATGGGAGCTGATATGATCATCTCGCTGAAGGGTGACTCCTAAGGGGTGGTCTCGCCACTTCTACTCGCATGACCTGCTCGCCTGGGAGGTTGGAACTCGTTGGGCTGGAGAACAACTCCCGACCGGTGAGGTCTCGCTCGACCCCATCTCCAATCCTCTCCTTCCCTGGCCTTCTTCCTGGTGCACTTCCTTCTCCCCCTGCTGGGGTCATCTCGCCTATACCCCTGGGAGTCGACTTATCGAGAGGGGGTGGGGGGGAGCTAGCTCCTGGGGGTTGGGGTGGAGCTGCCACCCTGAGGAGCGATACTTCGCAGCATCTCCATGATGCCTTGGATGGAGGTCATGAACTCTTGCCTCCCCACAAAGGGTCCTGGGCTGGAGAGCTCGCCGAGATCATCACTACCTCCCTGACCTCCATTCATGACACTCTCCCGAGAGCTTATGTGCTGGTCACTCTCCACGCTCATCGCACCAAAGTGTTGAAGGCAAAAATGACCTCTGTGGAGTTCGGGGTCCCTAGAAAGGGGTGACCTCACACCTACTACACCCGGAGGAACGTCACGGACCAAAGATCAAGAAGCTAGAAATAGACCCTCGGCTCTAGCGCGGAGGTCCCACCTCACACCCGGAAGACCTTTGAGGTCTCCCCCTCCCTAGCCAATGCTTGTGCTAGGGTGCCTTGAAGGATGAAGGGAGAATGAAGAAGTGATTCTCTCTAAGGCACCCATAAGGGTCTATTTATAGTTTTTCCAATCTCATGGACCAAAATGACCAAAATGCCCCTAGGGCCAAAAGACTTTGGGCCAATAGAAAACAGCCATGCCGGGGGGTAAAGGGGTAATTCCTCCCCGAGGGCAAGACGGTAAAAGCATGACCAAAAAGGGGTCCAAGGACGGGAGGAGCCAAACCCCTCATCTCCCCGGGTACCCGAGACGGGCAGGTGACCCCCGAAGAACCGGGGAGCAGGGGGCAGGGGCGAGACCCTGCCAAACCACAGGGCGGGAGGAGAACCCGACCCCGGGCCGGTCTCGCCCCCGCCAAGCCGCGAGGCGGGGCGAGAACCCGAACCGAGCCGGTCTCGCCCCCGCTAAGCCGCGAGGCGGGGCGAGAACCCGGACCGAGCCGGTCTCGCCCCCGCCAAGCCGCGAGGCGGGGCGAGAACCCGGACCGAGCCGGTCTCGCCCCAGCCTAGCCGCGAGGCGGGGTGAGAACCCGGGCCGGGCCGGTCTCGCCCCCGCCTACCCGCGAGGCAGGGCGAGAACCCGGGTCCGGGCCGGTCTCGCCCTCGCCTACCCGCGAGGCGGGCGAGAGCTCGGGCCGGGCCGGTCTCGCCCCCGCCTACCCGCGAGGCGGGGCGAGAACCCGGGCTGGGCCGGTCTCGCCCCTGCCTACCCGCGAGGCGGGGCGAGAGCCCGGCCCCGTGCCGGTCTCTCCCTCGCCTACCCGTGAGGCTGGGCGAGAGCCCGACCCCGTGCCGGTCTCACCCTCGCCAAACCGTGTTCACCGGGCCGGGGCGGGTGCCTGCCAACTTGGCGCACCTGCTCCCCCCCAAAAAAGGGGCCACTAGAGGGGTAGATGTTTCCTCCCCCTACTAGTATATTCCAAGGGCTAGGCCAAAATTGGCCAACAAGAGCTCAAACCACTCCAAAAGCTTAAAATCCAAAACCTGCGAATACGGGGTTGTACAGCCCTCGATTCAACAAACAAGTTGTAACAGCCAGAAAATAGTGGACTTTGACCATCACAGATCCCGTCATGTGATTTTTTTTCCCGGTTGAGGGGTTTTCCACGTTAAAACTTTGTGTGTATGATCAATCTACCTTATTGACTGTGTGTGCACTCGACCGTTTTGAGAGAAAAGGCGGTCCAAGTATTCCGGCTCGACCGGGACGTCGAGTTAGACCGCAATAGTTTGGCTGAGGAAATTAACCCTACAGCCTTACTTAAGGCTGATGGACGGAGGATTCTGGATCATAGGATCAAATTTTTAGAAGATCGGGCGGCCATAAATAACTAGTTACGAAACTATTTCTGCCCGCTACCGCCAGGCGGTAGTTAACTACCACGACGCGGTAGCTCACAGTCCCGCCAATCTCTACAGAATGCCACACTACTGCCAGCGGTAGTCATACCTCCGCACGGTAGCCTCTCAACGCATTGGTCTCGACACTTTTGTCTCGACACCCTCGACAAAAAGGGGCTACCATCGGGCGTTAGCTACCTAATGTCGCACGTTAACTACTCGACGATTCGTCTTGACGCTCCAGTCTCGACGAACGAAGACTACCGTCGGGTCATAGCCACCTACAGCCGCGCGGTAGCTCCTAGAACCTCAAGTTCAAGAAAAAATGGGGTGTTACACTCTGTGTAACACACCCTATCTGTTGCATAGCATATAGCAGTAGGTCCGGTCGGGGCCCGACGCCATATACCACAGACAGACCGGGTGGTTACTCAATGGAAACCATCCAACCAATCCAATGACCTACACAGAGCATTCTAGCGGAAGCAGTTTTATAAGTTGCAATTAAAAGAACCCAGCACCAAGCATGAATGTCCACTAAAACACCAAATAGGAATGTAGTACATACACAAGTACTAGCTTTAAGGCCTTACAAATGGTTTACTTCAAATTACATGTTTTACAAACCATGGCACACAGGCCGGTCATACATGAATAAAAGCAAGTAAACACTTCAATTAGGCCTTCAAGGGCCGGCTTCGCAATTTGGGCTTTAGCCCGCTATTGACCGCTTGTTCCAGCAGCACATGCAAGCAACAAACCACCGCACGGTGGCAAACAAAAGCAACGGTCAGCAATGCTGACCGAATTATAACGATTCTGCCCTCAACTCGGGGCGGCAATGCTCCTTCCCTGCACCTTATTAGTATCACCAAGAAATATAGTATTGTCACAACATCACAGGCGTAGGCACGCACGACCACACACCCCGTGCACTCAAGGCACATTCTCGGTGATTACGGTCAAGTCCGTCGGCTCACCACCATCCCTTTGGATGGCCAAACAATGAGCAATTTGTCTTCCCGGCCTGGGTCACGGTAATTAAAACCATAGACTGCCGAAGACCCTCATCTATGCCAACGGCTCTAATCCGAACGACATAGAACTGGTACAGTTCCATCTAACCCGTGCTCACATCGCTGCGGTAATTTAAATAATATGCGCAGGTCAAACTTCTCCCGAGTCTCGTTTCCGTCACACACTTCACATAATCTGGTTATATTCAAGTTCGCTCTCAGGCCACCAAGTTGGCTCTCAGGCCACCAAGTTGGCAAGATCACGCATCTGCCCAGTTTTCCGGGTGCACCTTTGGGTTAATCCCCAAGGATCCCTGTTGAAATCTACCACGTAGAAAAACCCGAAAACAAACATTCGCACGGAGTCTTCTCCGGCATTTATGCAATGCAACATCACCGATCCGGACCAACATGTTCGGGTAGGCTTCACACATCATGCCTATGTCCGTTCTCGAATACGGACTCTAAACAACGGGGACTTTACATATCTACCCGAAGGAACGCCTCCAACTCACCGTAAACTCGCGAGAGCGGGCTTCCTATGCAAAGAAGGAGTGCTTCACATACTCAAGAAAAGAATCGTTACCCTAGCGTTCTTCCTTGCTGCCATGGAAATGTAAGCGGATGAAAAGCACCGCACTCTCTTTGCCTCTGTAGATCCGAAGTCGATTCGCGATTTGGAGCTCCGAAGCTCCTCCAAAGACCGGATCTAAGCTTCTTCTTCCTCCTTTGCTCTCCTCTCTCACTATACTTTAGAAAGAGAACCTCTCAAGAGAAATGAGGGTTTCAAGGGTCCAATCCCGTGTATATTCAAGCACTAACAGCCCCCAGCCGTCGGATCCCGAATTAAAGAAATGAACGACCACGATCCAGATCTAAAATGCAGGATCTGGGCCGAACACGGCCTGTGACACGCCCGTGTCCAAGGCCGTGTCCCTCATTCGCCGTCAAAATCGACGCGTCTAGAAAAACACACGGGCATCGGAAATGCCTGTGTTCGACCTGACACGCCCGTGTTCCAACTGACACGGCCGTGTGGTCGGCTGTGTGCCTCCATCGACACAACCCCGAAAACAACCCGAGACTCACACGGGTCTTGGACACGCTCGTGTCCTATGTGACACGCCCGTGTCACACCCGAACACGCCTGGGCTCCAGGCCGTGTTCACGGTCTCGACACTTCGTCGAGCAAAGTTCGTCGACCACCCGACACGGCCTTGGACACGCCCGTGTCCTAGGCCGTGTGCCTTGTCTAGACACATCGTCGAGCTAAAATCGTCGACTTCCCTAGCCGATCGTCGACACGGGCTCGACACGCCCTGAGACACGCCCGTGTCTCAGGCCGTGTTCCCTGCTCGACGATCGTCGACTCCAAATTTCATCGACCTCGAGGCCAAATCGTCGACTCGAGCCTGACATACCCTGGGACACGCCCGTGTCCCAGGCCGTGTGCCCCCTGCCAAATACCAGATTTGGCCCAAAAAGCCTCCCGTCGCTCTTTTGAGTTTCGGGGCATTACACTCTGGTCCTGTCTCCACCCCGGAGGGTTGAACCGCCCTAACCCTTGCAGTAATTCTCCTCGTCATTAAATCCTCTCCCTTGACCCTGAATTGGTCCCCACTGGGCTCTCCAGGACAGCCAGTTATTTGGCTCATAATACCCCAAACTTGTTGCTGCCCCTGGAACCCCTGACCCCTGGGCTCTTCTCTCCTCATAGATTCTTGCTGCCAGTTTGTTCCCTGCTCCTTCACCTTATCCTCCGCCAACTTAGCCAGCTTTTTGGAGAACGGCTGATTTGTCGATTCTCCCTCTATCTCACTTGTCATCCTCTCAATCAGTTCCTCGAAGGATAAAGGAGGTTCCCTCTTCAACTCCATACTAAAGAATCTTTGTCGCAAACCCAGTGTAAAGGCAAACATTAGGGTGTACCCGGTACCTTTTGGACCAAAAGGATCTCCTCTTGGAACATATCTACGTAACTTCTCAGCATCTCTTCCGGTCCCTGCTTGACCGCGAACAAAAACTCCGCTCCCTTCTTTCTCTTTTTCGATGTTGAGAATCTCAACAGGAACCCGCAACGCAGGTCCTCAAAGCAATAAATCAACCTCGTAGGGATCTAGTGGAACCAGTCGCCAGCCTTCTCCTTTAGGGTGATGACAAAGAGTCGGCACTTGAAAGCGTCTGACATCTGCCTGATGGAAACAACATCCTCGAACCATTAGACGTGTTGCGCTAGATCATCCTTGTCTGTGTAGTAGGACATCGCTGGCTCTCGGAACCCCTCTGGGATTGGGGCCGAGACAATCAACTCACTGAAAGGGCTCCCTCCTCCCACCGGGCGAGTCGACCTATCTCCCGCAGTCAGCTCACTGATCCTTTTAGCACTCACCTAGACGGGGAATAACTCCCACCCAGCAAGATCTCTCACTTCTTTTGGTCGGCACCTCCTTCGTGGGTCGCTGACCAAGTGCGTTCTCGCCTAGAGATGAGGTTGTGACCACCGGGACAGAATGCGTCACTCACTCGCCTCTCACAGCGAATGTAAGGTGAATGGTCTGTAGAACTTCCCTCTTGAAATCTTCCAACATTTTGGCCGCGACACCACTCACCGGTGGTGGCACGTTGCCCGAGCCGGCTCCTTCTTCGCCCCAGCCATAAGACTTTTCATGAGATTTTCTTGAGCAAACTACACTTCACGCTCATCGCACCAAAAATGTTGAAACTATTACCCAGTCTCAAAGAGAGTTCAGACCCAAAGGGGGTAGCATGCACTTACTTATCCTAAGTTGAACTCTTGGCCAAAGACATTGAACAAAGGAACACACTTTGGGCTACTTCACGGAGGTCCCGCCACACACTTGGAAGATCTGTGAGACCTCCTCCTCGCGAGCCAAAGCTTAGCTAGGCACCTTAGAGGGCTATATAACCAGCCAAAGCAGACTAGATTAGGGAGAAAGCAAAAGATCGATCCCCTCCAAAGTTACTCTTAAGGGTCTACTTATAGTTTTTCTGACTTGGCTGCAAATAGCACAATCCCGCCTTTTGGAAATACTATGCGCAGCCCAGATGAGTCTACCAACATCCAAACTCTGTTGTTTGAAGGAGTTATTAGCAGGCCAATATGAGCATTCTGGTAAAAATGCAGTTGAACGAATGCTCCTCGAGCCTACCACTCGCTTGGGAGTGGCGACTGCCTTGACAAGGTCAACACTAGCCGCCACCCCTGGGTTGAAGGCGAGTGCATGCCTGACTACCCCACTTGCCTCTCCTCTACTTGAGCCATGGGCGAGTGCGGACCTATAGGACCCACTCGCCCCCCAGGCTAATGACGATTTGACCTCACGTGAATTGGGGAGTGCCTTCTCCACTCTTTTGAACCGGCTTGCCTGAGCCCATAACTATTCTTTATGTCTTGATCATCTTCTGGGGAACACATTCGGCGAATACGAGATTATACATGGGCAATCCGACAATGATGGTTGTCGTTGTTCGCCCTCGCGTGGGGTCTGCAATCATGGTGTGAGTGGGCGATGGAGTTAGTGGGCGGACTTTGATCAACCTCACTCACCCTCATTTCCCACACTATGACAATGAGGGAGGTGAGTCTCTTGGCTATCCGCAGGACAAATTCCCTATAAATTTAGGAGAATTTAGGAGGTTCTCATCAATTATTATTATATAATTTAAATCATTATTATGATGATTATTATTTATAGATTAGCAATTAAACACCGGTTGAATTGGTCAAACCGAATTAACCTCTCTTATTTACGATTCAATGTCCAATCTATAATTCTGTAAACAATGCTAATTTACAACATCCTCAAGCAGTTAACGGGTCGACCCGCCTCAGAACCTTCTAACAGGTAGACATAATTTGCAGATCGACCCGCTTCCGAAGCTTCCTTCTAACAGGCCGGTCATTAATACCTTCACCCGTCGCTCTCGCCTACTTGAATGAATCTCGCACGGACACGCCACAACCATGCGCCCACGTTAACCACAACAACTCCGCGGAGCAACGTACCGCCCGACATCTTTTCAATTCAATCTAAGCCGTCGATTTCTCACGCTAGTCCTCCCTCAAACACTAGAAGATCTAACAAGCCAAGCCGCCTCGTGCCATCGGTCAAAACCACGTGCATTTAATAAAATAGTCAACGCCTCATCGCCCCTTCTTCCCCGAAAGAGGCCCATGCCTATTTCTCTCCTCTGCTCTCCCCCCATTTAGCCTTCTCCGCCCTCCGCCGCCCCTGTTTTTCTCCCTGCTTAAACCAGTTTCTTTCTTTTTGTTTCTCTATGACTTCCTCTTCTACAGCCTTCACCTTCGCGTCTCCATACGCCACGTCGTTCTCCGAGCTCCTTTCCGGCGGCGGAGATGCTGCCGGCGCCGCCCCCGAAGAAAGCTCGAGGTCATCTAGGAGCTTCGGAGACAGGGGAGCAGGCGGCGGCATACCAAAGTTTAAGTCTCAACCACCGCCGTCGCTTCCCATCTCGTCGCCTCCAATCTCCCCTTCCTCCTACTTCGCCATCCCCGCCGGCCTCAGTCCAGCAGAGCTGCTCGATTCCCCTGTTCTCCTTTCCTCTAACAACGTGAGCATAATATATGAATATTTGATTAAGTTCATAGTATTGGATTTCTTAATTTTACTGATTTTTCTTCTGTGTGACAGATTCTTCCTTCTCCAACAACTGGGACTTTTCCTCCCAAGGCCTTTAATTGGAGAGGAATTTCCGGCAACAGTAATCACTATGAAAGCAGAGAAGATGAAAATACAGCATTCTCTGATTTCTCCTTCCAAACTCGATCCGAACCCAGTAGTTTACTGCAGGTCTTTACTGATTCTTCTTTATATGCCTCTCTCTCTCTCTCTCAGAAAATTGAAACTTTCATATGTTTTCAGCAACTCACAGTTTTCAAAGGAAGCGAGCAGCCATGGAGCTACAGAGAACCCAAAGTCAAAACAGAGTCCCCTGCGCCAAATTACAGGGAATCCATTAACACTGTAAAAGAGCAGAAGAAATCTGAAGACGGATATAAATGGAGAAAATACGGGCAAAAGCAAGTGAAGGGGAGCGAGAATCCTCGGAGCTATTACAAGTGCACATATCCGAATTGCCCGACGAAGAAGAAGGTGGAGAAGAACTTTGAAGGTCAGGTCACAGAGATTATATACAGGGGAACTCATAACCACCCGGAGCCGCAGCCCAATCGCCGGAACTCAACTTCTTCCGAATCATTAATCCAGCTGCATCCCGCCTCTGCTGCGGCGACGTCGGAGGCGTCGGAGCACTCCCACGGCGGCAGGTCGGAGACGGCCATGGAATCTGTTGCCACGCAGGAGAATTCCTCTGTTTCTTTTGGTGAGGACGAAGTTGACATGAATTCTCACAAGAATAATCCTTCAGGAGATGAGCAGTTGAAGGAGGAGCCGCAGGCTAAGCGATGGTATGTTATTTCCGATGGAATTTGATAAGAAATACACAGTTAATTGGATCTTTGAATTGAAATATTCACTGACAGATTTGAACTTTTAATTCTGATCAGGAAGAAAGAAGGAGAAAACGACGGCGTCTCCGCCGCCGGCAACAAGACGGTGAGGGAGCCGAGGGTGGTTGTACAGACGACGAGCGATATTGACATTCTTGACGACGGGTTTAGGTGGAGAAAGTATGGGCAGAAAGTCGTCAAGGGTAATCCAAACCCAAGGTAATTAATTACATAAATAACCCTTATATTGCTTAATTACATAAACTTCAATTTAATAAGTAATTAACTACATAGATCTCCTTCTATCCAATTTTTATATATATATTCGGATCTAAGTATAGCCCGATGTTACTGATCCTGCGATTTGGCGAGCCGCTCTGAAAGCTAGAGCGAAGAAGAGAGAAATGTCTACAAGCATATTCCAAGTGCTCGAACAGGGAGGTCTCACCACATACCCGGAAGTTTGAGAGAAACTTTCTCTCATCAACAAAAAGACTGGGCGAGATCTAACTTGGGGAATCTCAACATCTTCCAAAGTGTCATTCCTGGTACCCATGATGACAAATCTTGGGGGGAATACGTTACTGACTCATAGTCGCCCATGCTCGTGCCATGCTAGCTCATTGGCCCTAAACTCGCGAATAGACACTTCCATAGATTTTTGTTCTCGACGAATTACGGATAATACATTTATATTTGTATTTTCTTTATTTCTCTTCTCCATTTAATTTTGGGTGCTGATATCTGCACCGCAGTTTTGACTAATCGCACCACACTTTCTCATAATTTGTCGAGCCTTTTGAAAATCACCTCGTACAAGCATTTTTTCTAAAAAAGCATGTACAAAACGTATTTCCAAAAGGCACAAAACCTGTGCGTATTTTCAAAGTACGCCACGTACATACATTTTAAGGAAAAATGTTCAGCACTAAAGATCTATGGGATCCACAACTTTAGTGTTACACTTTTCCTTAAAATACATGATGCGCGAAAAATTAGGAAAAAGTGCGATGCGATTAGCTAAAACTGTGGTGCGGATCTGAGTACATTTTTATTTATGTTGCAGTTTCGTTTATTTTACTATAGTATTTATAATTGAATTATCCTGATTACTTTGACTGTATAGAAACTTTTTTTTTGCAATGAATTCTAAAAAAAATGCCCTTCTAAATTGCAGGAGCTACTATAAATGCACTACAGTTGGATGCCCAGTTCGTAAGCACATTGAGAGGGCTTCCCATGACTTAAGGGCAGTGATCACAACCTATGAGGGCAAGCACAACCACGATGTTCCCGCCGCTCGCGGCAGTTCTGGTCACTCCATAACTCGTCCATCACTGTTGGAGAGCGCACATTCTCACGTTACCGCCGTTCCTCCATTGTCTGTTGTCGCTACTGACTCCCGCTTTCATCAGAGACTCGACAATCACGACAACCACAACAACCTTTCAGAATTTGAAAACATTGCGAATTCATTCATGAATCATCAACAACATCAACAACAACAACAACAACAATTGAAGCAAATAGAGAATTTATTTCCCCGGGCAAAGGAGGAACCTCGAGATGACATCTTCTTCGATTCATTTCTATGCTAAAACTCGCATTTGGCGTAACTCGTGTGTGTACACTGATGTCACTCACATGACTCATAATATGTAGAGAAATTGTTAGATTTTTGTTACTGAACATGATTTTTTAAATGGAATTATGTAACATTTTAAGAGATGACTAAGTTCAAAAAACATTAGCTAGTTTGGTTCAAAAATATATCAAATGATAAATTTACGCAAATTCCTTCGTTCCAATACATTTGTGCGTAAATGTGAACATAAGCGATCCAAACTACATTGTTTATGAACTTACGTCGACTCGACAAATATTTGCATCATTCTATTTAAAAATATATGTAAAAAGTCATCTAACATTATGTTTGAGTTGCATGATACTTGAGTCATTGAACATAAGTACTTAGGTTATGTTTGGTAGGACTTATTTTCACCGGTCAAGCGGTTACGATCGC
This sequence comes from Platanthera guangdongensis, assembly GCA_039583875.1. NCBI lineage: Eukaryota > Viridiplantae > Streptophyta > Magnoliopsida > Asparagales > Orchidaceae > Platanthera > Platanthera guangdongensis. Next base: position 32,836,085 of record CM077157.1, read on the forward strand.
ATGAATCGGGTCATAATTAAAGTCCGGTTCATATGGTCGTAACCGCTTGACCGGTGAAAATAAGTCCTTCCAAACGGAGCCTTATACTCTTATCAAATATGTAAAGATACTACTATAGTTTTATGTTCATATTCTTTAGTAATGTAAATTTTAATGATATAAGGGGGACTGAAGAGCTCATAATTTGTTCATTTGTTTTGTAATAATAATTTTAATTACTGTGAAATAACATTGAAATGTTTTCATGTTTGGTTGATTTTCTTAATTATTTATGTTTACATTTATTGGACTTGATTATTGCTAAGGTTTAATTAATTTTTTTCTGAAATTATTTACTTGGGGCATTTGAGAAATTCAAATTTATTATTGCTATCTATAGTATAAATTTAACTATTTTGTTTTTAGCATGATGGTTGTCTTTTCTATGGCTCTAATCTTTATTTTTTAAAATTAATTTTAAGCGTAAGAATTAATAAGTGATCTAAATAGCATTATTTTCAAAGTATAAATAGACGATAATTGTTTGGGATTGCTCAACGGTTCGGTAGATTGGACGAAATTGGACCGTCATAGTCCGGGAGCGATTGAGCGTACAAACAGTCACGGTGAGTAAAAAGCTGAAAAAGAAATTTTTTTAACGTGAAAAACTCATCAACTGGGTGAAAAATCACGTGATCGGGTCTGTGCCGGCCAAACCTCCACTATTTGCTTGTTGATGTACAGAGCTTTCTTGAAGAACTCGAGTGCGACAGGTCGCCTCTCGTTACAATTATGGAGAGAGAATATGAAGAACTCAGAGGGTGACAGGTCACCACTCACTGAGCTATTTCTGCTTCCGCCACAATTGGGAGCTTTACATTGCGGAGGCTTTGGAGTCTTTGGCGTTAGCTTGAAGGCGAGAACAGCTTGTTGCGTTTATAAGTCTGGGGTTTGAAAGTTCAGCTGGCGTGCTTCGCGAGCCTAGTCCTCTGTGGTTTGTCTTCTATTGTGGTTAGAGGAGTCTGGAGTGGCAGACTTGACGCTACCCAGCGAGATTGTTGTTGAGCTGAGGGTGCTAGGAATGATGAGTGTTCTGTACGTCGGATTGCAGTTGAGCAGTCCTCGGCGGGCCCTATAGTCACTCTTGCAAACTGTTGGCGGTGCAGGGCACACGAACTCAGAGCGCTCTGGCAGGCTTGGTCTACTGACACAAAGGAGGCATGGTGGTCCCGACGGAGCGCACGGAGGCGCGCTTGGATGATCCGGACGGTAAAGCGCGCGGAGGCGAGCTTGGATGGTCTTAACGGCGGTGCGCGGAGAGACGCGCTTGGATGGTCATGACGGCGGAGCGCGCGGAGGCGCGCTTGGATGGTATTGACGGTGGAGTGCGTGTTGAAGGAGAGCACACAGAGCGCTTGCTGGCGGAGAGCGCACATGGCGCTTGATGGAGGAGAGCGCACGGGGCGCTAGCTGGCGGAGAGCGCACGGGGCGCTTGATGGAGGAGAGCGCATGACTCCTGCTAGAGGAGAGCGCACGGGGCGCCTGTTGGAGGAGAGAGCGGGGGGTGCTTGCTGAGGGAGAGCGCACAGAGCTCTAGCTGGCGGAGAGCGCACAAGGCGCTAGCTTGTTGGAGGAGAGCGCGTTGGGCGCCTGTTGGAGGAGAGTGTGCGCGAAAGAGGCGCGCGGGGGTGCGCGCATGGAAAAGGCGCATTCTGGAGCACATATGGAAGAGGCGCGAGCTGGAACGCGCACGGAAGAGGCGCGCGGGAGCGCGCACAGAAGAGGCGCGCAGAAGCGCATATTAAAGAGGCGCACGGGAGCACGCAAGGAGGGGGCGCGTGCGGAAGCGCGCAAGGAAATGAGGCACACACGAGCATGCAAAAAAAGAGACGCACAGAAGCGCACAAGGAAGGAAAGCAGTGAAGAGGGAAAATCATATGAGGATTTTCCGGCCGAGGAAGAGATGAAAATGAGAGAGAGACAGGTCTATTTATAAATTTTATGAGGGGCAGTCAGGTAATTTCTCCCAATAACCATCGGCCGAACCAATAGAATCGTCTAAAATTGGGCACACAGATCGTCGGATTTATGCAAATGACGAAAGCGCCCCTGGCCGAAAAATAACCGCCTTCGCCGGTGTTGAAGCCAAAATTTGACTTCAACGAAAGTTCAAAATTAGGGGCGTAGCCAACACCTACTTGTCCCAATCTCTGACCTTCGACTGGTTGTGAAGGACCGGAAACCGACCCAAAGTCTCAGCAGGGTGGTCCCACCGCTTACTCGGAAGATCTCTGAGAGCTTTCCCTCCCAAGACAAAAGCTGGGCTTGGAGCTCCTCAGAAAGCACAGAAAACTCTTCCAATGTCCCGGGAAAAGGTGCTTCTGAAGAACTCCTATGAGCCTATTTATAGTTTTCTAAGTTTGAACTGCCAATAACCAAACTGAACCGACCTGAAATTACCAAAATACCCTTAGTTGGGTCTGCCAACAGCCAAACTCCGCTGTTCTGAAGGGTTATATGCAGACTACTGTTGAGAACCAAGGTCCAGCGGGATTGGGTGTGTGTGGGACCGCATATTTGGGCTTCCCCATCGCGTTCAAGGTCTGGGTGTTGACCCCGGTGGGCCCCCCGTGTGGCGGAATATCCCCGTCATCCCGTGGATGGATTAGTCCCACATTGCCTGCAACGGGTGGTCCTTGGTGTTTATGTACCCTCGTCCCCCCTTCCTACAACCTCGGGGTTTTGGGAAGATGTGTGGTGACGGGTGGTTTCCACATGGTATCAGAGCCATCCCGCTGCGGGTTTGTGTTGAGAACCAAGGTCCAGCGGGATTGGGTGTGTGTGGGACCGCATATTTGGGCTTCACCATCGCGTTCCAGGTCTGGGTGTTGACCCCGGTGGGCCCCCCCGTGTGGCGGAATATCCCCGTCATCCCGTGGATGGATTAGTCCACATTGCCTGCAGCGGGTAGTCCTTGGTGTTTATGTACCCTCGTCCCCCCTTCCTACAACCTCGGGGTTTTGGGAAGATGTGTGGTGACGGGTGGTTTCCACAACTACCGAGGACAAAAACGTAAAATCACCTAGGGCAAAAAGGTAAACCGCCTTCCAACTGAATCTGCGCTTGGCGAGAGCACCGTCTCGCGGGCGAGAGCTCCTACCTACGAGGCTCGTCTCGTCTAAGAAGGCTCTCGCCTGAGCGGTTGGGCCCCTCTCTCTGGGTCCATCTCCCCTGGGAAGGCTCTCGCCATAGCCGCTGGGCCCTTCTTGCCTGAACCACTGGGGCCCTCTCGCCCAGCGAGCCGACCTTATCCCGGCGAGTAGCCCTTTTCCTGGTACCCACTCGCCAGTGAGTAGGCTTCTGTCGAGGAGCCCATCTTGCCTTACCTTCTCCTCTCTTCGAGCCCGAGGTTGTACACAATCTCCGCTCTTTTCGAGATTATTTTAAGCTCGGAAAGCAAGTCCAACCGAGGCTCGTGTCATTAAAGCGTATTTATGAGCTTATTTATGATGGAATCTTTGGTGAGGCCCCACACCGAAGCCTATAAATATAGGGTTCCTGCTTCATATAGAAATCTCCCTTTTTACACTCCTTCCTTCCTTTGCCATCATGTCTCATAGTCAGAGTTTTCATGAGCGTATTGCAATGGTGCTCAAGAAGAATAAGGCCAACGTGGCCGCTCTAACCATGACTCTGGTTCGTGCCCCACCCTCCTTACCGTCCTCTTCGCCTCTCCAAAAGAAGGTAAAGGCGTGTTGTAACAACCACATCCGTTCATATAATATATCCTAGAAGGTCCGGCCGGGGCCCCACAGCCTATACCACAAAACAGACGATGAAGCTACGGAGTGATACCAGAGTAGCGCAACGCACCTAACACATTGCAGTCTAGCGGAAGCCTATAACACTACACTTGAACTCCTCACTTGAATGTCCAACATATAAAAACTCCACATTTTATATATCATAAGAATGTCTTACAAAACACATAAAGAGTTGGCCTTATGGCCTTACAGGTCTTTCAAACAGTGGCCCAAATATTGGAACGCAGGCCGACCACATCAAAAGAATACATAACATTTACATCCACATTAGCCTTCGCAGGCTAGCAGTGGCAGCAGCAAAAGCAGTAGGGACTGCAGCCCTTATGCGTCCCGCTCGGTTCTTCAGCACCTGCACAGGTACATTCCACCCAAGGGTGGCAAACAGAGGCAACGGTCAGCATTCAGCTGACCAAATTATAACGACCCTACCCCTTTCTCGGGGCAGCGGTAATCTTCTCTGCAGGCATATTATATCACAAGCATGGCTATATATCTCATATAATGTGCTTTCACGCACACATGTCATCACAACCGTCAGCCACCCGGCCCAACGGTCCGTGCACTTAGGGCACATTCTTGGTGTACTGGCAAATCAGTTGCCCACCACCGTATCAGGGTCACAACCCAACGACAACTCACTTGAGCATTTACTTCATGGCGTGCAGCCGGAGTTTTATAGTCTTAGTGAACCAGGATTGGCCCGTAGCCCCCCATTGTATCACGGCGCGTAGGCCTAAGACTCTTGTTATGCGCTCCAACAGACCGCACCTTCTGGTCTCACGTCAGACGGACATAACGCAGGTCGGATCCTCCACCCCTTGTTGCTCAAATCACCTTGCCATCACCGAGTACGACATACTCGCAGATAAATAAAGGCGCGGGTAGGTCACACCGATCCTGTTCTGGCATTCAAGCCTGGGTATTTCTATTACACCCATTCATCTCACAACATTAGCGGGTCTTTTCTGGGCACACCAGTACTTCCTGTTATTCTCTTCGCAGGTGGACACCGCACATATCACAAATGTCAGGGGTCTTTCCTGGCTACCATGCCAGTACTTCCTGTTACTCTCTTTTCACAAGTGGACTCCCTATGAACGTTAAGCATTACAAAGGGTATTTCCTGGAATTCCAATCCAGTACTTCGTGCTACTTCCTTTCACAGGTCGAACCCAATAGCACAAGCAGCACAAGCATTCTACGGGTATTTTCCTGGACTACCACTCCAGTACTTTTGCTACTTCCTTTCACAGGTCTAACCCGTCGACTCCTAAACTACACATTTATCACGGAGTCTTCTCCGGTTCGTATGCAACATCACCAATCCAGACCAACCTGTCTATATGGGCTTCACACAGCATGCCTATTCCGTACTCTATTTCCGGATCTATATGCTAACAAAGGGGATTCCATGAATCAACCCAAAAGACTCTCAAAATCAGTCACCTTTTGGTGGGGGAATCACATATATATGCCAAAAAGGAAGCCTTCACATGGCTTGGAAGAAAGGTCGTTACCCTCGAAGACCGTTTCGGTGTCATGATCTCTTAACTGGCTAGGAAGATCCGCAACAGCTTTTCCTCTGCAACGCCGGCCTTGGATCTCTCGTCGGAAGACCGCAGCAACATCGGTGACCAGCCCTTTTCCTCCTCCTCCTTCTTCCTCTCCCTTTCTCTCACTAGGAATGCAGAAAGAGAAGACCAAATGCAAAATGAGATTTCCCTTCTCATCTACGGCCTTAAGGAAATAGGGAGGCAGCTCAGCTATTGGATCCCAGCTGAAGGAACAGACGGCCATGATTTTGCCACAAAAGCACAAATTATGCCTGACACGGCCTGTGACACGCCCGTGTCCCAGGCCGTGTGCCTCAAGCGGCACTCAACCGACTTATCCAATCCAGTGACATGCCCATGTGACACGCCCGTGTCACGGGCCGTGTCACCCGACACGCCTTCAAACACGCCCGTGTCTGTGGTCGTGTTCATCAGGCTGAAAAATCTCAAAATCACCCGAGACTCACACGGCCTGTGACACGCCCGTGTCTCAGGCCGTGTGCCCATACACGGCCCTAGACACGCCCCAGCTCAAATTCGTCGGGCAGAGTTCGTCGACCGCGCTGACACGCCCTATGACACGCCCGTATCACAGGCCGTGTCCTAAGCACTCGACGATCGTCGACCAAATTTTGTCGACCACACGTCGACTGTTCCTCCCGAACACTCGTCGAACGCAGGACACGCCCTAGGACATGCCCGTGTCCCAGGTCGTGTCACCCCAAAAACTTTGCCTGCTGAAAAATGGGTTGTTACAACCCTCCCCTCCTACAAGAAATTTCGTCCTCGAAATTCGTATACAGGAATGCAACCAGTGACCAAAAATTTTAACATTCAACGTTTATGGTATAACAAAATTTTACTATGCAATAGCTACAAAAGAGCTCGGGAAACTCCCCTCGCATGGTCTGCTCTCGCTCCCATGTAAACTCCTCACGGCCGCAATTGTCCCATCGGACTTTAACTATCCCGACCGTCTTATTCCGCAACTGTTTCTCAGCTCGATCCTCGATCTGAATGGGTCTAACTCTCGTTGTTAGCCCATACTCCACCGACACACGATCATCCGTGATTACTTGAGCTGGATCTTTAACGGCCTTCCGAAGCACCGTGATGTGAAACACATCATGTAGTCCACCCAAGTCTGCCGAAAGAGCTAGCGATACGCAGCTTCTCTGATTCGCTCAACCACTTCAAATGGACCCAAATATCTTGGACTCAACTTTTTCAAACGTCGAATCTGAGATACACCTTTGAGGGCTTAATATTTAAGTAGACCCAATCGCCTACCGCGAACTCTATGTTCCGATGCTTGGCGTTGTAGTACTTCGCTTGACGATCTTGGGCTATGAGTAGCTTCTCTCGAATAGCACGAATTGTTGAGTTTGCGTCATCGACTTCATTACGACTATAAACTCTAGCTTCGCCCACTTCTACCCTAGCCAAGGGAGTACGTCACTTCCTTCCATATAGAGCTTCATACGGTGTCATCCCGATGCTCGCCTGGTAGCTGTTATTATAAGCAAACTCCACCATGTAGAGATGATCTTCCCGTCTCTTTCCAAAGTCTATGGCGCACATTCGGAGCATGTCCTCCATCATTCTGTTGGTTCGTTCAGTTTGGCCATCAGTTTGAGGATGAAAAGGCGTACTGAAAGTCAACTTTGTGCCCAACAGCTGGTGAATGAGCCTCCAATCCTCTGACGTGAATCGCCCATCTCGATCACTTACGATGCTCCGAGGAACACCGTGAAGCCGAACAATCTATTCCACGTACAGCTTTGCCAAATTTTCAACTAAATCATCTCGCTTGTTCGGGAGAAAGTGTGCCACTTTCGTCAGCCGATCAACAATCACCCAGATGGAATCGTTCCCTCGTTGAGATCTCGACAACCCATGCATGAAATCCATAGAAATATCGTCAAATTTCCACTCTGGAATCGACAATGACTTCAAATAACCGTCCGGTTTCTGGCATTCCGCCTTCACCATATCACAGGTTTGGCATTTGGCCACATGAAGAGCAACATCTTTCTTTAGCCCTGACCACCAAAATAGCTTTTTCATATCCTTGAACATCTTCGTGCTCCCTGGGTGGATTGAGTACTTCGTATAATGTGCTTTATACATCAGTTCTTCCTCAATTTACCCACATTTGGGATGCACAAACGGCCTTCTTTTCGAAAAGACCGTCATTCCAGGAGAACTTTCCTTCTGGCCCAGCTTTCGCATAGCGTAGGAGATCTTCATCCAACTTCGTTGTCCGTCAAACTCGGTCCGCAAGGTCACATTGCACCTCCGTCTAGTTCAAACATGCATTGGCAGTGGCATTCTTGTCAACACAAGAAATCTCTAACGCTTCCAGCTCCTGGATAAGACGTTCATCATGCCTTTGCAACCAAGCTGCTCTTGCCGGAGTCCGCCGACTCAAGGCATCCGCGACAACATTCCCCTTCTCGGGAGTATAGTGAATCTCAAAGGTATAGTCCCCGAGGAACTCCAACCACCTTCGTTGTCGCATATTCAAGTCCTTCTGCTCCAATCTGTACTTTAGGCTCTTGTGATCTGTATAGATCTCCACCTTCACACCATAAAGATAGTGTCGCCACAGCTTTAGTGCAAAGATCACCGCCGCCAACTCAAGATCATGGACAGGATAATTCCGCTCGTGCACTTTGAGCTGGCGTGAGCCATAAGCAATCACCTTTCCATTTTGTAGAAGCGCGCAGCCTAAGCTGCTCCCTGAGGCATCACTGTAGATTATAAATCCATCGGCACCACATGGCGATGACAACACAGGCGTCGCGGTCAACCGAATCTTCAGCTCTTCAAAAGCTCGCGCGCACTCTGGCGACCAAATGAACTTCTATTCTTTTCGCGTCAACATGGTTAGCGGCTAAGCGATCCGTGAGAAGTTTTCAACAAATCTTTGGTAGTAGCCTGCTAGTCCAAGGAAGCTCCTGACCTCGGCCACTGAAGACAACACCGGCCACTCTTGTATGGTCCTGATCTTCACTGGATCCACTGCTATGCCCGCTCCACTCACCACATGGCGCAGAAAAGCCACCGACGATAGCCAAAACTCTCACTTCGAGAACTTGACATAGAGCTGATTCTGCCTCAATATATTCAACACCAACTGCAAATGCTTATCATGATCGGCTTCCGATCTCGAGTACACCAGGATATCATCAATGAACACTATCATGAACAGATCCATGTACTCGCGAAATATTTGGTGCATCAGGTCTATAAATACTAAGGGCGCATTGCACAGCCCAAATGACATGACCGTGAACTCGTAGTGTCCATACTTTGTTCCAAATGCGGTTTTGGGAATATCTTCTTCCCGAATCCTCAATTGATAATAACCAGATTTCAAGTCCAACTTCAAGTAGACGGACGATCCCACTAGCTGATCAAACAACTCATCAATCCGCGGAATCAGATATTTATTCTTTTCGTCAGCTTATTCAATTCACGGTAATCAATACATAACCGCAAGCCACCGTATTTTTTCTTCACAAAAAGCACAGGTGCGCTCCAAGGAGACATGCTTGGGCGTATATAACCCTGCTCCATCAATTCCTGTAGTTGGACTTTCAACTCTGCCATTTCCTTTGGCGCGACGCGATATGGCGAGCGGGCCACAAGTTTCGCACCTGGCACCAACTCGATCGCGAAGTCAATCTCTCGCTGGGTGGTAGCCCAGGGAGATCCTTTGGAAACACATCTGCAAATTCCGACACAATCGGAACATCACCCACACTGGCCTTAGGCTCAACAGCCTGAATCAAGGCGAAGTAGCACTCCGCACCCTTCTGAACAGCCTTCAAGACTTGGAGTGCAGACAACAACGTCCCGCCCACTCCTCACATACCCGCGAACTTTGTCTCCTGTTCGGTATTCTGGCCCAACGTGATCTCTTTGGACTGGCAATCAATCAAGGCATGCTGCTCCGCAAGCCAATCCATACCAAATATCACGTCGAATTCCGATATCGGCAATATAGATGCAGTCAAACTGAAATACTGACTTCCTATTTGGACCGCCACATCGCAAGCTTGATCCGCAAGCATCCAACAGCCATTCAGCAACACCACTCTGACGCTATCTGTCTTCACACAACTAGGTATCCCAAGCCGCGCTAGAAACTCGCTAGACAGAAAAGAATGCGATGCACCTGTATCAAACAGTGCTCGCGCCAGCGTGTCCCGAATCATCACAAAGCCTGTGACAATCAGGTCACACACACAAATCGCATACATATATGCACTAAGCAAAACATACAAGCAATATACTACGCAAAACTTAACTCATACCTATGACGACGTCACTCTGCTTGATGGCCTCCTACAGGCCAAGATTGTAGACCCGGGGCTGCGCCTGAGAGGCAGAGGATTCCACCACCGCCTTTCCTTTTTCCGCATATGACGTGAAAGATATTGTACCTAATCACCTAGAGGGGGGGTGAATATGCGACTTAAATCTTTTTAACTTTTTAGGCAGAATTCAGATTATATCACTGAATTATAACTACTTTTCCACAGCAATCAATCAGCAATCACAGAATAACACATGCACACAGTGAACACACAGGTTTATAGTGGTTCCCCAAGATTTGCGTACATCCACTTTCCCCCTTCGCCTATCTAGTAGTGTACTAGATTCGGCCAAACTCCTCTACTATCTCAGATCCTCAGATCTTACACTCAGAACCCCAAAACAGGTTCCTACAGCTCAGGCCCAAGGCCCTACAACTCAGTCTTCTCCAAAGACCTACACTCTGCTTCTTCATAAAGCCTACACTCAGCCACAACAAGCCTACACTCAGCCACAACAGGCCTACACTCAGAGAATTAGATCTCCTACACTCAGGCACACAGGCTCTACACTCAGCTTTATAATTATAGGCTTACAACTCAGATCTCTAAGGATCCTACAAGAAATTAGAATACAAAGTTTATATACCTACAACTCTGAATAGAGAGATGAGTTCATAGGTTCTTGATGAGTTCTTGGAAGAACTCTGCTGAGAACAATCTCACTTGGCTTTTCTTCAAAGCTTCTTGAATGTAGAACACAATAGGATTGATTCTCTGCATCTGATCTTCAATCACTGCAACTTTAGATTCAGAACTAGATCTGAACCCTTCTTCACAGCCTGGTTCCAACGGCTGTCTTCTTGGATGGAGCTCTCTCTCTCCAACTACTTAGATCTTCAGATCTCTTCAACTGATTTGTGTTAATCTGTGTTGAATCCTCTTTTCAATCATCTCTTTCTGTTGACAGTATAAGCCTATTTATAGGCCTTCTTCATGGTGATCGGTTGGTCCGGTTCATAACTGATTTCTGACAACTCTAACAGGTGCAGTAGACCGGCTGGAATGACAGCTGTCAAGTCATCCAGTCAGTTCTTGAAAAATCTGTAACTGTCTGAAAGTGTCGAGACTGTCTGTCTTTAAGTGTCGACACTTATAGACTAAGTGTCGACACAAGTAGACTAAGTGTCGACACTAGCCTTCAAGGTGTCGACACAACTCCTTGTGTTGTAGAATTCACTTCTCGACACAGCTTCTTCAATATGTGTCGATGCTGATATTGAGTGTCGACACAACTCTTTGTTCTTCAGTACTTTGTTGAATTCTTGTAAGTGTCGACACAACTCCTTGTGTCGACACATCTTCATGTGTTGAACTTGTTCAGTGTCGACACATCTTCTTGGTGTCGACACAAGCCTTCTGTGTTGATACTTGCTGAGTGTCGACACTGCTCCTTTGTCGACACATTCTTCTTCTTGTTGAGACTTTGGCTGAGTGTCGACACATCTCCTTTGTGTCGACACTTGTACTTAGAATTTTTGTTGAACTTTGCTGAGTGTCGACACAGCATCCTAGTGTCGACACTTTCTTCATGTGTTGAGTCTTCTGCTGAGTGTCGACACATTCTTTCTTGTGTCGACACTTTCTTCAAGTGTTGAGTCTTCTGCTGAGTGTCGACACATTCTTTATTATGTCGACACTTATACTTAGACTCTGCTGACTTTTGCTGAGTGTTGACATAGCCTCCAGTGTCGACACTTTCTGATGTAGACACAGTTCCTCTAGGTGTCGACACTGCTGTTAAGTGTCGACACAGCTTCACTGGACTTTTCTTCATTGAGTGTCGACACAACCTGTATATGTCGACACTTTGTGTCTGGTATCGACTCTGCATCCCTGGTGTCGACACAATTACTCCAACTGTCGACACTACTTGCCTGGGTGTCGACACAAGTCTTCTTAAGTGTCGACACTTTCTTCTGGGTGTCGACACATGGACTTAGTAACTTTTCAGCTTTTCCCTGCAAATACTTAACCTGCACAAGGCAACTCAAAATACATCAAATACATTTTGATGTATATCATTGAGTAGGGCGAGGCTTCTTCAAATCAGGTACATTTAAACCAATGTACCCAACAATCTCCCCTATTTGGAGAAGTCATAACCCTTAGTCAATGATATACATAATACATAACAAAATTACAGTATGATGTAAAACAGGATTATGCAAACAGGGAAAACATAAACATGTATTAAATAAAACATGTATACACAGATATCATCTCAGAACAATTATGAAATAGATTTATCACATAGCACATTGTTCTATCAACTCTGTCATATTCATTTTTCAAAAGTTTACAAAGTATTTAAAATCAAAAGATTACAATTATAAACTGAAGAAAATTCTATTCTATTTTTGCTCAGCATCCTTGATCACTATCCCTTTTCCAGACTGTATCTTGGCTTGTACAGGGGCTTCAGCATCTTCAGTATCAGCAGGCTTCTTCCTTTCAACTCCTTCTTCTTTAGCTCTTTAGCTTTAATCTTCTGCCTCTCAAAGTAATGATAAGGCTTGGGAAAGTACTTGCTAGGCTCCTGGGCAGTAGGAGGTAGCTTTCCCATCTTTGCCTTTCTTCTATATTGCACTATAGCTTCTTGCCTGGTCTCATGCTTTCTCCACTATAGTTCAGAAAACCATTTGTTTTGTCTTGAATATTATCTTTGGCAGCCTTCCAAGCAGTCAAAATAATATTTCTTGAATTGGGGCTCCACTGCTCAAAATCAGGCCTTTGTTCAGCTTGCTCTCTGAACCTCTTCTTAGACAGTCTGACTTCTTATTCTTTCAGTAAAGCTTCTTGCATAGCCTCAGATACTGGCTGAACCACCTTTTCGATGATGACATTTTGCTGTCCCTCAGGTGGGCTATACATAGACTGTATATCAGCTTGTACCATATCAAAATCTGGAGGAGGGTAGATTACTTGAGCCACTTCAGGTTGCTCCCCTCCTAGATATGCAGGATGTATCCCAGATTCTGCTACATTGTCATCATCACATAAAGGAGGATAACCAAGAGTTGCTCTGATAGAATTAGAAATCCACTTTGCATGAGCAGAGCTGGCTTTGACTAACAGCCTCTCCCCCTTTATGACTTCTCTTTCCATGTGATCTCTTAGATCATCCTTTTGAAATCTTACTTGGGTATCCAAATAGTTTACTCCATCTTTAAAGAAAGGTTTCAACCTTTGGAGTTTTCAGTTAGCAACTTCTGAGAATTTTCAATTGCAGAAGTAACAGCAGTTATGCCCTCTTGTAAAGCTTTATCAAACTCTGCTTTAGCAGTAGCAGTAGAAGTAGTCTGTCCTGCAGCTATATTCTTCATCTCTGTTACTATGGCATTGTGGGAAGCAGTCAAATTGTCATTCATCCTGAGCTGGTTCTCCAGAACATACCCTTGCTTCAGTGCAATGTCATCCACTTGAGCCTTTATTTTCTCTTGATGAGTAGCTAGATAGACTACTGCATTCCCTCCATTGTGGAAGCAGTCAGTCAATCTCCTTCTTATTTAGATTCATCTCAATCTAATAGACTTAATGTCTTGGGCTAGATCAAACTGTAGAGATTTTTGCCCTTCATCCACATACTTTTCAATTGCTTGTCTGTGCTCATCAAGCTTAATTTGCATAGCAACCATCAAAGCACTATAATCTACAGTTGGTGTTGGCTGTAGTGCAGGCTGTAGTGTTATAGTTTGCAAAGCCTTCTTATAATTCTAGCTTCTTCTTTTAAATACTTGGAATTTTCTTTTCTTTGCTCTTGCAGCCTCCTCATCTTCAGAGGCTGATGTGCTTGTTATATCTACCCTCTCCTTAGGTAGCTCCTCAACTTCCTTTGGCTTCTCAGGCTCTGTCCTTGCAGTTTCTTCAACAATTACTACTTTCTCCCCCTCAATATGAGCATTCTCCCCCTCAGCAGCAGCACTTTCCTTCTCAAAGTCTGTCTGATCCAAGTTAAGGAAGAGATCTTCCATAGTAAATTCTTGTTGAGGGAGAGAAGGAGATTCTCTTAGCTCATCAGTTACTTGATGAGGTTCCACTTGATCTGTAATAGATGTGTCTTCCATGACAACATCTGGGGGTTGACTATCAATCTGTGGTTGCTGATTAACATTATTTAATGAATCAGACAAAACAGTATCCTCTATAGGGAAAACTAAGTTATTGATTTCAGTGAGTACCTCAAGTATGGTGTTTGTAGCTTGCTCACTTTCTAGTGGAGTTGTCTCTTCCACTACTAGAGGCTCCCCTGGATTGTATCCTGATGTACTAGGCTAGCTTGAGGTAGCTCCCCCTGCCTGTCTGCATCACTTGTTGAGCTGGAGACTTTCCTGCATCTCCAGTGTCTTCTTCATCAGGAGTGAAGACAACTTGTTCTTCTGAACTGCTGGAAGATTCTTGAGCCACTGGGGCTATCTTCTTCTTCTTCTTTTGAGGAGTTATTCTCTCAGGAGTAGGTAATTCCTTGGTCAAGACCCTATCCCATCTTGAGAAGAGTCTCATATCCATCTTCCTCATGTGATTTATTTTAGATCCATCCAGCAGCTTGGCTCATTACTTCTGGTATACTACCAGCCAAGTAAAGACTTAGTATCCTACCCAAATTGGGTTTCTTCATGCTCTCTTTAATCTTATCAAAGATAACAACAGACCAATCAGTTTGCAGTGTGAAGATAATCCTTGTCATAAGATTGAACATATGGGCTGATACCCTGTCATGCCCTCCAGGCTTACTCAAGATCACCTTGCCAACAATTTCTGAGAGAAATTTGTCTTGGTTGTTCATCCCCTTTCTATTGAATACTGATCCAATTTTCAGCTTGGAATCCAGTCCACACCAAGTTAAAGCTTCTCTGGTCTTAGAAGCAGTAACTTCATCTTCTCCTTTGTCCTTGGTAGGTTTAGAACCTTTCTTAAACTTTTAGGTGAGACCTTCACCTTTTCTCCATGGACCCTTGACTTTATCTTGAATCCAGATTCGTCTAGGGTTGCGCCATTCAGAAATTCCAATACTTCTTTCTTCCATATCTTTGTCGGCTCTGAAACAAGAAAATCTAACCCTGAGTCTGCAACTAGGGTTACCACATCCTTGATCTCTTGTTCTGCATCATCAAACGCATGCCACACCAGTTCATAGCCTTCATTTACGTTCTCCACGAGCTTTGGCGCCATTAGGGTTTAAAGAATTTGAATTGAGAGAAGAGAGGTGTCGACACACAAGTTTGGTCTCGAAACTTTTGTGAGCGTGTCGACAGACAATGTTGAAACCCTATTTATACCTTTTTAGGATTGAAGATGAAAGAGCGCGCTAACAAACTCAAATTGTGTCGACACTGTTGAAAAGTGTCGACACAGAATTATAATGTCTCGACACCTATGTGTCGACATAAGTTTAGTCAACAGAATATATGTGTCGACACATGTTTATGTGTCGACACCGCTTAGCTCAACACATAATCGAGACTTTACTTCACTAATTCTGAGTAAAGCCTAAGTGTCGACACCACTTTGTATGTGTCGACACCTACTTATCATGTGTCGACACTAATTTTCTGAAGTGTCGACACCAACTTCCTAGATATGTCGACACCTTTTCTCTGAAGTGTCGACACTAAATTTTCTGTCTCGACACAGACAACTCTGTGTGTCGACACTATTTTACTTAGCCATTTCTGTAAACTTAGTCTAAGTTTATCATACCTAATTCAATTTTGAATCTATTGAATTTGGTTTCTTCTAGGGGCTTAGTATACATGTCAGCTAGTTGATTATCTGTATTTACATACTCTAATGATATATCTTCTTTTTCTACAAGTTCCCTTAGAAAATGATATTTTATTTCAATATGTTTAGTTCTACTATGGGAAACAGGATTGTTTGCAATTGATATAACACTAGTAGAATCACAAAATAGTGGTGTTCTACTTACCTGAATACCATAATCCTCAAGTTGATGTTGTATCCATAGAAGTTGAGCACAGCAACTTCCTGCAGCCACATATTCTGATTCTGCAGTGGAGATAGCCACACTTGTTTGCTTCTTGCTACTCCATGAAATCAGTCTTCCACCTAGGAATTGACAGGTTCCAGTTGTACTTTTTCTGTCTTCTTTGCAGCCTGCAAAATCTGCATCTAAATAACCTGTTAGTTCAAAGTCTCCATTCCTAGGGTACCAAAGGCCTAGATAAGGTATGCCATTTAGATATCTCAGTATCCTTTTGACTGCTGTCAATGAGACTCTTTAGGGCATGCTTGGTACCTAGCACAGACACATGTAGCATACATGATATCTGGTCTACTTGCAGTCAAATAGAGTAGGGAGCCAACTATCCCTCTATACAAAGTCTCATCTACAGGTTTCCCTGCATCATCTTTGCTAAGAGACATACTTGACCCCATAGGAGTCTTCATGGTACTGGATGAATCCATACCATACTTCCTTATCAGTTCTAGGGTGAACTTAGACTGTCACATGGATAAACCATTCTCAGTCTATCTAACTTGGAGACCCAAGAAGAACTTAAGTTCCCCCATACTGCTCATCTCAAATTATCCTTGCATTAGTTTTGCAAACTTTTTGCAAAGACTACTTTCAGTAGACTCAAATATTATGTCATCTACATATATTTGGACTAGTATGATCTTGCCTCTGGATTCCCTAAGGAATAGAGTCTTGTCTATTTCCCCCCTTGTGAATTTATTCTCAATGAGGAAACTAGACAAGATTTCATACCAAGCCCTAGGGGCTTGTTTTAACCCATACAAAGCTTTCCTAAGTCTATAGACATAATTAGGTTGAGTTGAATCAACAAAACCTGATGGATGTTCCACATAGACTTCTTCCTTTAGATTACCATTCAAAAAGGCTGACTTAACATTCATTTGGTAAACTTTAAATCCTTGATAGGTTGCATAGGCCAAGAACATCCTTATGGCTTCCAGTCTGGCTACTGGAGCAAATGTTTGATCAAAGTCAATACCTTCTTCCTGTCTATATCCTTTAGCAACCAATCTTGCTTTGTTCTTGACAATGACTCCATCTTCATCCATCTTGTTCCAAAGATCCACTTGGTCTCAATTATGTTGTGGTCTTTTGGTTTAGGAACAAGCTCCCAGACTTTGCATCTCTTGAACTGATTCAGCTCTTCTTGCATTGTCTCAATCCAATGAGGGTCTAGGATGACTTCTTCAAACTTCTTTGGCTCTACTTGGGATAGAAAACTGGAGTAGAGTGCTGCACTCAGATTTTGCTCCTTGTTTGTACCCCCTTGTCTTAGATCACCAATGATTTGATCTGCTGGATGATCTCTTAGATGTCTATTAGCTGGAGGCATCATGGCTTCAGGTTGAACTTCTTCAGTTCCTTCATCTTGCTGCACTCCTTGGACTTCTTCTTCATTAGGTACATGTAGTACTCCCCCTGGACAGCAGTCACTATCTTCTACTTGCTGTCTTGCAGTAGGTTCTTCTTCAATAGTGAGCTTGTCCATTTTCTTAGTTATACCTGTGGAGCTGCATATACTACTAGACAACTCATTGTTAATAAGTCTAGTTTCATCAAAAACTACATGTACAGACTCTTCTACAACTTGAGAAGACAAGTTGTAGACTCTATAAGCCTTACTATTGTTGTTGTACCCAACAAAAATTCCCTCTTGGGACTTGGCAGCAAACTTGGTCAAGTAAGACTTTCCATTGTTAAGTATAAAGCTTACAACCAAAGATCCTAAAATAGGATAGGTTTGGTTTTCTGCCTTTCACAATCTCATAAGAGGTCTTATTGTGGCTTTTAGTAATGGTAGTCATATTAATTACATGGCATGCAGTATTAACTGCCTCAGCCCAGAAATATTCTGGTAGAGATGTGTCATTTAATAGGGTCCTACCAGCCTCAATTAAGGTTCTATTTTTCCTCTCAGCAATGTCATTTTGCTGAGATGTTCTAGGTGAAGAAAACTCTTGAAATATCCCAAATTCTTCACATAAATTTGCCATACTATCAGACTGAAATTCAGTACCATGGTCACTTCTTATCTTGACCATTGTACTGTCTAGTTCATTCTGAATTTGTTTGACAAAGCTATAGAAGATACTAGGTGTTTCAGATTTTTGTCTAACGAAGAACACCCAGGAAAATCTTGAGTAATCATCTACAACCACAAAGATATAGACCTTCCTACCTATGCTGTGAACTGGCATAGGACCAAAGAGATCCATATGCAAGAGGTATAAGCACCTCACAACATCTTTGTTTTTCAATGCTACTAAAGGTGGATCTAGTCTGCTTGCCCTTTTGACATGCTGAGCATATTCCATCTTTAATACACTTAACTTGAGGACCATTCCTCACTAACTCTTTGCTATAGAGTTGGCCAATTGTCTTGTAGTTGAGATGGGCTAGTCACTTGTGTCATTTGACACAATGAGAGACTTTCTCATTAGACACAAGACACACTGGAGAACCATTGTTCTCAACCATAATGTCTAGGCAATAGACATTCCTTTTTCTATAACCTGTCAAAATGATCTCTTGATCATTTGACCTCCTGATATGACAACCATATTTGACAAAAGAGATGTCATATCCTAAATCACTCAATTGACTTATACTAATAAGGTTATGTTTCAAACCTTTAACATAAGTCACTTGAGTAATAGTTATATGGGTGCTAGAAATGTTACCAAAACCCTTGATGATTCCTTTTTAAGAACCACCAAAGGTGACTTTAGGACCATCCTTGATTGGTGTGTAGTCCTTTAGCAATCCCTTAGTTCCAGTCATGTGCCTGGAACATCCACTGTCCAAGTACCATATATGGGGCATGGCCACTTGGACTTTCCTGCAAAACAGATTAGTTGACCTTAGAACCCAAAGAATTTCTTGGGTCCTTGGTGCTGGTTAGTTTGCCTCTTAACAAAGCTACCTGCAGGTCTTCCAACAGGCAGTTTGCTACTCAACTTGGCATTAGAATTATGCCAACAGTGTATGGCAAAGTAGTCTACCTTGCCACAGCACCAGCACTCAAACTATTGTACCTTTGCTTAGGTACATTCCTAGATGTTTTATCTACAACTGGCTTGTTGAGGCTGGGGCTTTGCCCTTAGACTTGGACTGAACAGTCCTAGCAGGTTTAGTAAACCCCATTCCAGCTTTACCTTTTGATGAACAAATTCATCAACTTTGGTTTAGAAAACCTAGCAACTAAATCTTTCTCCTTCTGAAGACTAATCTCCAGACTTCTGATTTGATCATTCTTAAATGTTATAGTCCCCATCTGAATCACAGTTATGTGCTTCAGTCTGGCTATTTCATTTAGCTTTTGATCAATCATCTTCTCAAAATCAGTTGCAGCAACTTTGAGACTAGCAATTTCCTTTGCCTGACTCTTGGCTAGGGCCTTGCTCTTCTTAAAAGCTTGCAACAGAACTCTATATTCATCTATCAATTGATGAATATCCCCTTCTGATTCAGATCCACTGGCATCATTTGATGCTGATGTAACTGAATCAGAACTAGCACAAGAAATTGAACTTAATGAACAATTTTGTACCTTACTAGGTCCAGGCTGCTCCTGGATTTTGTCATCTTCTGTTAATGCCATCAGTTCTTGGCACTGACTGTCCTCTTATTCATATATAGAGTTCATTATCTGGATGAACTCCTCTTCTTCTTCTTCAGTAAATAGTCATATATATGCTTCAGCTTCTGACTCAGTTTCTGAAAAGATATGTCTGACAAGCCTTTGTCCTTCTTGGCAACAAAAGACTTTTCCTTCTTGCCCTTGAATTGAGTCTTTTTCTTATCATTAGACTCTTTCCTTCTCTCAGGACAGTCAACAATAACATGTCCTTGTCTGTTACAGCAATAGCAAATAATTTTTGATAAAGTTATTTGCTTGACTTTGTCTTTTTCCTGTCTTTCTTTGATGACTTCTTGTTCTGATAATAGTCATCTTTGCCCTGTGAAGTGGATGGCTTTGACCTCCACTGTTTCTTCTTTAGAAATTTCTGAAAGTGTCTTATGAATGCTGCAAAGTCCTCATCACTTTCACTACTTTCAGACTTTCTGCTTTCTGAATCATCTGACTCAGTCTCAGCTACTTTAGGAGGTGGAGTTGGCGACTTACTTCTGTATTTTCTGGTGGCTTCTGTCTTGAATGCCACTGTCCTTTCTTTATGTTCACTTATTGTAGACTTCTCCTCTTCTTTTCTCACCATCAACTGCATCTCATAGGATAGCAGTTTTCCAAACAGTGTTGGTGGAGGGATATCTGCTAACTTTGCCATTTCCCTTATGACACAGATCTTGGTGTCTCAATCCTTTGTTAGGGACCTCAGAAACTTATCATTAAGCTCATAATTACTGAACTCTCTTCCATAGGACATTAGCTCATTGACAATCCTATAGAACTTCTTATAGCATTCTGTGATGTTATCAGACCTACCCTGCCTGAAACTTTCATATTCCTGGTTTAACAAGGACTTTCTATCCTGTCTCACTTCTTCTGAACCCTCCATGTACACTATAAGAGTATCCCACATCTCCTTAGATGTCTTACAGTGTATCAAATTCTGAAAGGTAGCATCATCTATGGCACTCACAATGATATTATGTGCCCTCTTGTCCATTGTGGCTAGAATTATCTCATCTTTTGTCATTTCAGAGCAATCCTTAGGTGTTCTCTGATTTGCATCAAGGACTGAAACCTTCATAGGGACATATGACCCTTCTTTCACTGTTATATATATTCTAGGGTCTGAGGCTTCCATAAATAGTCTCATCCTTTCTTTTCAAATGCCAAAAATTTCTTTTCTGCAAATGAGTAACTTCATGGATCCAAGTTCCTTATGATTCTCAGTTGAACTCATGGTTCTTGATTTTCTTGATTCTGCAAGTTACTTAGACTGAATCTGCCAACAAGATCTACTCAGACAGTTAAGTCCTTTTTGAGGAACCTCGCTTTGATACCACTTGAAAGATATTGTACCTAATCACCTAGAAGGGGGGGGGTGAATAGGTGACTTAAATCTTTTTAACTTTTTAGGCAGAATTCAGATTATATCACTGAATTATAACTACTTTTCCACAGCAATCAATCAGCAATCACAGAATAACACATGCACACAGTGAGCACACAGGTTTATAGTGGTTCCCGAAGGTTTGGGTACATCCACTTTCCCCCTTCGCCTATCTAGTAGTGTACTAGATTCGGCCAAACTCCTCCACTATCTCAGATCCTCAGATCTTACACTCAGAACCCCAAAACAGGTTCCTACAGCTCAGGCCCAAGGCCCTACAACTCAGTCTTCTCCAAAGACCTACACTCAGCTTCTTCACAAAGCCTACACTCAGCCACAACAGGCCTACACTCAGCCACAATAGGCCTACACTCAGAGAATTAGATCTCCTACACTCAGGCACACAGGCCCTACACTCAGCCTTTATAATTACAGGCTTACAACTCAGATCCCTAAGGATCTTACAAGAAATTAGAATACAAAGTTTATATACCTACAACTCTGAATAGAGAGATGAGTTGATAGGTTCTTGATGAGTTCTTGGAAGAACTCTGCTGAGAACAATCTCACTTGGCTTTTCTTCAAGCTTCTTGAATGTAGAACACAATAGATTGATTCTCTGCAGCTGATCTTCAATCATTGCAACTTTAGATTCAGAACTAGGTCTGAACCCTTCTTCACAGCCTGGTTCCAACGGTTGTCTTCTTGGATGGAGCTCTCTCTCTCCAACTACTTAGATCTTCAGATCTCTTCAACTGATTTGTGTTAATTTGTGTTGAATCCTCTTTTCAATCATCTCTTTCTGTTGACAGTATAAGCCTATTTATAGGTCTTCTTCATGGTGACCGGCTGGTCCGGTTCATAACTGATTTCTGACAACTCTGACAAGTGCAGTAGACTGGCTGGAATGGCAGCTGTCAAGTCATCCAGTCAGTTCTTGAAAAATCTGTAACTGTCTGAAAGTGTCGAGACTGTCTGTCTTTAAGTGTCGACACTTATAGACTAAGTGTCGACACAAGTAGACTAAGTGTCGACACTAGCCTTCAAGGTGTCGACACAACTCCTTGTGTTGTAGAATTCACTTCTCGACACAGCTTCTTCAATATGTGTCGACACTGATATTGAGTGTTGACACAACTCTTTGTTCTTCAGTACTTTGTTGAATTCTTGTAAGTGTCGACACAACTCCTTGTGTCGACACATCTTCATGTGTTGAACTTGTTCAGTGTCGACACATCTTCTTGGTGTCGACACAAGCCTTCTGTGTTGATACTTGCTGAGTGTCGACACTGCTCCTTGTGTCGACACATTCTTCTTCTTGTTGAGACTTTAGCTGAGTGTCGACACATCTCCTTTGTGTCGACACTTGTACTTAGAATTTTTTGTTGAACTTTGCTGAGTGTCGACACAGTATCCTAGTGTCGACACTTTCTTCATGTGTTGAGTCTTCTGCTGAGTGTCGACACATTCTTTCTTGTGTCGTCACTTTCTTCAAGTGTTGAGTCTTCTGCTGAGTGTCGACACATTCTTTATTATGTCGACACTTATACTTAGACTCTGCTGACTTTTGCTGAGTGTTGACACATCCTCCAAGTGTCGACACTTTCTGATGTAGACACAGTTCCTCTAGGTGTCGACACTACTGTTAAGTGTCAACACAGCTTCACTGGACTTTTCTTCATTGAGTGTCGACACAACATGTATGTGTCGACACTTTTTGTCTGGTGTCGACTCTGCATCCCTGGTGTCGACACAATTACTCCAAGTGTCGACACTACTTGCCTGGTGTCGACACAAGTCTTCTTAAGTGTCGACACTTTCCTTCTGGGTGTCGACACATGGACTTAGTAACTTTTCAGCTTTTCCCTGCAAATACTTAACCTGCACAAGGCAACTCAAAATACATCAAATACATTTTGATGTATATCATTGAGTAGGGTGAGGCTTCTTCAAATCAGGTACATTTAAACCAATGTACCCAACATGACGCTCCCGCCTTCTTTTCACTCTTTGGCGGCACCCGACAATCCCAAGCTATATGTCCCACTTGTCCACAATTGAAGCATGTACGAGTATCCAGCTTGGAGGTGGGCCCCAACATTGCTCTCGATGCAACGGAAGAAGGAGCTTGTCCCGCCGTCTTGGGCCTCTTTCCCATTTCTTCTTATAAAATGACTTCGTCGGTCGGGGTACTTTAAACTCCGGCTGTGACACAGCCAATGCCCTCTTCCCTTGCACCCTCTTCCTGTCTTTTTCCAGCGTGCTTGTAGTGTCGACCAATGCCTGGAAGCCTTGGTTCATAGAACTAGAAAACAGGAACCTTAGCTCGTTCAGCAGTCCTTCGTAGAACCTATTTGTCTTTCTCTGCTCATCAGCAAATATCGAACCCGCATGCCGCCCCAAGTGTGTAAACTCATGCAGGTAAGCTTCCACACTGCCATCTCCTTGTGTCAGCCTTTGGAATTCATTCTCCATGGCAATCCGTTGCGCCGTAGGAAGGTGCTTCGCTAGGAAGAGTCGAGAGAATTCTTCCATCGATACTTGTGTTAAGGGACGACCCGCCAAGTGATGCAGCTCCATCTCGTCCCACCACAATCTAGCCTCTCCTTCAAGTAAGAAGGTAGCTAGGGTGACTTTCTGATGCTCCTCCGTTCCAATCGCCGTCATGATCCACTTGACGCGCGATAACCAATCCTCAGCCTGTGTAGGAGCTCCCACTCCCGAGAACATCGACGGGTGAAAACTCATAAACCGCGTCAACTGCTTCTCAGCGGCTCGAGGATTCACAGCCACAACAGGTTCTGGCCTCGCCTCCACCTGTTCTGGCCTCACGGCGGCTGCGCCTGCCCTTGCTCATGCCCAACCGACTGTCCTTGAACCATGGCAAACAAAGCCTCAGCCTCAATTTGTCGCACAATTTCTGCAGACGGCGGAGGTGTAGGCACCTCAGTTGGTGCCGTATTTTCATCCGAACGTTGGGGCTCCGATTGCCCCACACCACTCCGAGTCACCTAAAGGGGACAAGACACACATATTAGCGGCCTTATACAAGCAAACAACACAAAATAGGAACGTGCAGGTTCCTCAAACACAAGAATTTGCATTCCTATCATGGACATTCAGGAGTTCAAACGTGTAAAGACACGTGCTCGCCACCCCACAAAAGAAGTCGACCATGACTTCGAGAGGGAAAGACCAAGAGAGCTCTGATACCAAAAATGTAACAACCTCATCAGTTCATATAATATATCCTAGAAGGTCCGGCCGGGGCCCCACAACATATACCACAAAACAGACGATGAAGCTACAGAGTGATACTAGAGTAGCGCAACGCACCTAACACATTACAGTCTAGCGGAAGCCTATAACACTACATTTGAACTCCTCACTTGAATGTCCAATATATAAAAAACTCCACATTTTATATATCATAGGAATGTCTTACAAAAACACATAAAGAGTTGGCCTTATGGACTTATAGGGCTTTCAAACAGTGGCCCAAACATTAGCACGCAGGCCGGCCACATCAAAAGAAACACATAACATTTACATCCACATTAGCCTTCACGGGCTAGCAGCGGCAGCAACAAAAGCAGTAGGGACTTCAGCCCTTATGCGTCCCACTCAGTTCTCCAGCACCTGCATAAGAACATTCCACCCAAGGGTAGCAAACAGAGGCAACGATCAGCATTCAGCTGACCAAATTATAACGAACCTACCCCTTTCTCGGGGCAGCAGTAATCTTCCCTGCAGGCATAACATATCACAAGCATGACTATATCTCATATAATGTGCTTTCACGCACACATGCCTTCACAACCGTCAGCCACCCGACCCAACGGTCCGTGCACTCAGGGCACATTCTTGGTGTACTGGCAAATCAGTTGTCCACCACCGTATCAGGGTCACAGTCCAACGACAACTCACTTGAGCATTTACTACATGGCGTGCAGCCGGAGTTTTATAGTCTTAGTGAACCGGGATTGGCCCGTAGCCCCCCATTGTATCACGACACGTAGGCCTAAGACTATTGCTATGCGCTCCAACAGACTGCACCTTCTGGTCTCACGTTGGACGGACATAACGCAGGTCGGATCCTCCACCCCTCGTTGCTCAAATCGCCTTGCCATCACCGAGTACGGTGTACTCGCGCTAAATAAAGGCGCAAGTAGGTCTCACCGATCCAGTTCTGGCATTCAAACCTGGGTATTTCTATTACACCATTCATCTCACAACATTAGCGGTTCTTTCCTGGGCACACCAATACTTCCTGCTACTCTCTTCGCAGGTGGACACCGCAAATATCACAAATATCAGGGGTCTTTCCTGGCTACCATGCTAGTACTTCCTGTTACTCTCTTTTCACAGGTGGACTCCCTATGAACGTTAAACATTACAAAGGGTATTTCCTAGAATTCCAATTCAGTACTTCGTGCTACTTCCTTTCACAGGTCGAACCCAATAACACAAGCAGCACAAGCATTCTACGGGTATTTTTCTGGACTACCACTCCAGTACTTTTGCTACTTCCTTTCACAGGTCTAACCCGTCGATTCCTAAACTACACGTTTATCACGGAGTCTTCTCCGGTTCGTATGCAATATCACCAATCCAGACCAACCTGTCCAGATGGGCTTCACACAGCAAGCCTATTCCGTACTCCATTTCCGGATCTATATGCTAACAAAGGGGATTTCATGAATCAACCCAAAAGACTCCCAAAATCAGCCACCTTTTGGTGGGGGAATCACATACATATGCCAAAAAGGAAGCCTTCACATGGCTAGGAAGAAAAGTCGTTACCCTCGAAAACCGTTTCGGTGCCATGAACTCTTAACTGGCTAGGAAGATCCGCAACAACTTTTCCTCCGTAACGCCGGCCTCGGATCTCTCGTCGGAAGACCGCAACAGCACCGGTGACCAGCCCCTTTCCTCCTCCTCCTTCTTCCTCTCCCTTTCTCTCACTAGGAATGTAGAAAGAGAAGACCGAATGCAAAATGAGATTTCCCTTCTCATCCACGACCTTAAGGAAACAGGGAGGCAGCTCAGCCATTGGATCCCAGCTGAAGGAACGAACGACCACGATTTTGCCACAAAAGCACAAATTATGCCTGACACGGCCTGTGACACGCCCGTGTCCCAGGCCGTGTGCCTCAAGCCCCACTCAACCGACGTATCCAATCCAGTGACACACCCATGTGACACGCCCGTGTCATGGGCCGTGTCACCCGACACGCCTTCAGACACGCCCGTGTCTGTGGCCGTGTTCATCAGGCTGAAAAATGTCAAAATCACTCGAGACTCACACGGCCTATGACACGCCCGTGTCTCAGGCCGTGTGCCCATACACGACACTAGACACGCCCCAGCTCAAATTCGTCGGGCTGAGTTCGTCGACCGCGCTGACACGCCTTGTGACACGCCCGTGTCATAGGCTGTGTCCTAAGCACTCGACGATCGTCGACCAAGCGTCGACTGTTCCTCCCGAACACTCGTCGAACGCAGGACACGCCCTGGGACACGCCCGTGTCCCAGGTCGTGTCACCCCAAAAACTTTCCTGCTGAAAAATGGGCTGTTACACAGGCAGCCCTTCCTCCTCGGCCGAGGGGCCATCTCGCGCTGTCCTAGAAACCCGCCCCTCTCCTCCTACCGCATCTCCTAAAGAGAAGGAGGTGAATTCTCGCTTTCGCCCCTATTATCTTTTCATCCATCTGCCTATTTACCATTTTGCTTCTTTAGGGAGCCCCTGCGCCTCTACACCGACCAGTCAGCCCGCGGGATGACACCGTTGCCCATCGCGAAGAAACTGACTCACCACAACCTTCTAATCCTCCATCTACTCCCCCTAACGAGAGGCGAGACAAACCTTATCAGGCTGCCGGTACCTTCCCGCCATCCTGGTAAAAAACCTTCCCTCTCGCTTCTTTGTCCCACTTGCTACTCCCACACCCTCCTGCGAGAGCATCTCTCACCCTGCCCCTCCACTCCTTGCGTAGGCGTCCAGACCGACTCGCCCGCTGAGGAGCTCTTTAGGCGACTCGCCGTCTCGCCCCCTCCTCCTATAGACGAAATTGAAGACTACCTGGGAGACCCCGCGGACCCGATGGAGATGAAGCGCAAGACAACCGAGATGTTCCGAAAACACGCGCGCATCATCAACAAGCTGGAGCAGGACAAGCAGGCGGCCGATAGGCGAATCGAATGACTGGAGACCGAATGCGCTCGCCTGTCTTCTGAGGTTGAACCTGGGATAGAGGTTGAGGGGACCGATCCTCATGCCATAATCAGCGAGGTCGATATACATTTCTGTCTCACGCGCAGTGGGCTTGGCGCCGTTCGCGCCTTCCACTCGCACAGTAGGCCCCCCTGCGCGGGGGCTCGCGGTGGCCGGTGGAAATGGTTCCTGTATTAAGGACTGTCCTGCTCGACCCGCTTTATTCATTCGTCTCGCTCTTTCTTCTTTGTTTTTGTATTTTAATGCTATAATAATTAAGTGATACATTATGCTGCCGTCTCGCCGGCAATGCCTGAGAACACGGCGTCCGCCTTATGCGGGATGTATTTTTAAATATTTATTGCTGCTAGTTTAATTTATTCATTTTCTTTAATTTCTTTTAATTTAATTATTCTGTCCTGTGATTGTGATGAGACACACAAATCGAGGTTTAGGAGTGAGAGAGTGAACCGCCGGCCGACTCTTCCCCTGCCCCTATATGTTTTCTCGCCCATTTAATCATTTCACTATATCCGCTATAAATACTCCTGCCCCCCCCCCCCCTTGAGTGGAAGAATATCTGCGCCTTCATCCCTGCTGCGCCCAAGTCTTTGTCCCCTTGATTCTTCCGTCTCGCCGCTCCCTCTCGCTCTTTTTACTCCTCTCGCTTCTTCTTCTCCTCTCGCTACTTCTTCTCTCTCAACCCTCTCGCCAACATCTGTCTCGCTAAAAATGGGGAAGAAGAAAGTTGAGGAAGACGCGGGACGCAGTCGTTGCGGGAAACGTTTTACCGATCATGACTTCCCTCCCGACAGGCTTCCTGACGAAGACTACCTCAACTTCGTCCGCGAGTATATGAAGGAGGGGCATGAATCGCGGCCCCCCAAGGTTGGCGAGGCGATCAACACTTATTACCTGGGAGAACTCTTCTTCCCCGTCTCGCACTTCGAGGGGGGGGGGTTGAGATTTCCCCTCTGGCCGGAGGTAAAATAGGTCTTGAAATTCTTTGGCGTCGTCCCGGCGCAGCTTAACCCGAATGTTATTTCGGTGTTAATCGCTTTCGCTACATGCGCCAGAAGCGCATTGAGTTTAGCTTGACGGTCTTCCGCAAGCTCTTCATCTACCACGCCAACGCCGACGATGTCTCGTACTTCACCGGGCAAGGGCTCAAGGTGTGTGAGACGCCAAACAAAAATCATCATTGGCTCACCATATTTGTCTTCATCCGCGGCAACTTCGGGTGCGTCCTGCTCGCTCCCGTGTCGCCCGCCGAGATCTTTTATGTGTCCCCGCAGGTGGGCGACACGGACAAGCTGCTGTACGACTTCTTCGTCGGCAAAAACTTTGAGGTAAACTTCCTGCGGTGAGCCTCGACTTGCTGCCTCCGGTGCTCCTTGGCGAACGTACTCTCGCTCTCTTGTCTTGTGTTTGATTATTTTTCATCTCGCCATCTCATCTTCTCCTTGCCTGTTTCTAGAGGAGCGAGTCGTACCAGTCCACCCCCCTACAAAAGCAACATCCAACCAAACAAGGGCCTCAGTCTCGCCAGCGCGACAACTGAGGCGGCGAGAGAGTCTTTGGCTCCTGCCCCCTCCGAAGAGGCCTGTAGGCGACACAGCCCCCTCTCGCTCCAGCCATCCCAAGAAAAAGATGAAGAAAGTCGTTGTCATCTCCAAGGGAAGAAGAGGCCCCGAAGGAGAAAGAAATATTGGGGTCCTTGAGCCCCATCTCTATAGGGGACTCCCAGTCTCCCCACACCCCTCCCTCTCATGCTGTCTCGCCTGCCTGCGAGACGGCTCTACCCGATCGGCATGCAGTCACTTCTAATCAGCCCGTCATCGACACATCTCACGAGCCTGCTTCTCCCAGTCTCCCAGCCCCCTCTTCTCATCCCAACTTCAACCTGGGCCCCGCGATCCAAGATGGTGCTGGTGCCCCCGTTCTGGTGTGGGAGAAGGATGTCAACCGCGTGTCCATCTCCACCCTCCTTCCCTCTTGGAAAGAGCAGGAGGTTCCCACCAGCAATGTCTTCTCAGTGGGTTATGGCCTTTATGGTGCTCCCGAGGCAGTATCCCCCGAGAATGAGTCCTCGCGAGAGCTCGTCCTGAAGCCCTCCCACGCCCAACTACGCGCCTTGGAGCTCTCGCATCGCACCGCGCGCCGCCTGATTTATACTAACAAGAAGTGGAAAGACACCGAGGTGGGCCTGACGGCGGAGCGAGTGAAATCTGACGACCTCGCGAAGAGACTATCTGTCGTCGAGACCCTCCTCGCAAAAGCTCAGGGCGGCGTGGTAAGCCTCAACTTATCCTTAGGTTATTATTATTTTTCTTCAAATACTCTTTTCTAATGACTTGGCGTCTCACAAGATGCCGAGACGTCGAAGCGGATGCACACGCGCATGGCGGCTCTGGAGGAGGAAAATAAAGACTTAAAAGCTCAGGTCACTTGCCTTCAGAGCGACGCCGCGTCGTCGTCTCGCCGCGAATCCCTCCCGGCCCATCCGCCTCAATATTCCTTGGATGAAGTTGAGGAGCAGTGTTGGGACGCCAGATTCATGACGGCGGAGCTGGTCCTAAAAATGATGAAGGAGTTGGGGGGTCGTGAAGGAGGACTCCGAGACGGTGACCGCTCGCGATCTGGTCCCCCAACTCTATGGCGTGGAGAGCGAGGATTCTTCCTCCACCGGGGAAGAGTGACTTGTTGCCTGCGAGATCCTGGATCCCTCTCCCCCTCTTTTTTGCTGTTGTATAACTTAAACTTTTTTTGAGTTTCTTTTTGTGATCAAAAATGTATTGATGACTTGTGATGAACAGATTTTGATCAAATACACACTCTTGTCATGTTACTTTATTTTACATTTTGCGAAAGGATTTATTGGCTTGTTTTTTATTTGCGATACGGTGCTATCCTCCCGTCTCGCCGACTCACTTTTACTCTTTCCTCTTTGTTTTATTTTGCTTACTGCGAGACGACCCTTTGATGTGCTCACGCCCGTGAGACGGTGCTATGTCTTGTCTCGCCGCTTCGTTGGTGAGTTGACTTTTTTCAAAGCGCGAGTCGTCGCCTTCTTCATCTCGTTTATGTGTGAGACCAACTGTCATACCCTTCTTGTCTCGTTTCAGGGTAATCCCGGCGTGAGTGGCTTTCGGTGATGTAACCTGCTCCCCTATTATTAGAACGAGCCTTCTTTCTAGCGCGAGTGCCCACTCGCCGTAGACGAGACCATCCCCGAGGCTATCAGCTGGGAGTGGCTCCACTCACACTGCTCCAACCTTTGCCTCATGATTTGTTTTTTATGAGTTTAGGTAGGATGTTCCTTAAGAAGGTCTCCTCAACCACTCTGCCATCGAGTGAGCTTTTCGTCCTGCCAACTTGATGAGAGTCTGGGCAACGGGTCTACTGGGGACCGAACCAGGCTCGGGACGGTGCTAAAGTCTCCAAGAACAAAGAACCAAGAACCAACCCTCTCCCCCACAGGCGAGCCTTCGGACCTGCCAGCTAATGAGAGCCTGCGCAGCGGGTCTACCTGGGGCCGAGCAGCATTCGGGGTCCCTTACCCCCACAGGTGAGCCTTCGGACCTGCCAGCTAATGAGAGCCTGCGCAGCGAGTCTACCTAGGACGGAGCCAGGCTCGGGGTAGTACAAGAGTCTCCAAGAACCAAGAACCAATCCTCTCCCCCACAGGCGAGCCTTCGGACCTGCCAGCTAATGAGAGCCTGCGCAGCGGGTCTACCTGGGGCCGAGCAGCGCTCGGGGTCCCTTACCCCGCAGGCGAGCCTTTGGACCTGCCAGCTAATGAGAACCTGCGCAGTGGGTCTACCTGGGACCGAGCTAGGCTCGGGGTAGTGCAAGAGTCTCCAAGAACTAAGAACCAATCCTCTCCCCCACATGCGAGCCTTCGGACCAACCTGCCAGCTAATGAGAGCCTGCGCAACGGGTCTACCTGGGGCCGAGCCGCGCTCTGGGTAGTGCAAGAGTCTCCAAGAACTAAGAACCAATCCTCTCCACCACAGGCGAGCCTTCGGACCTGCCAGCTAATGAGAGCCTACGCAGCAGGTCTACCTGGGGCCGAGCCGCGCTCGGGGTCGCTTACCCCCACAGGCGAGCCTTCAGACCTGCCAGCTAATGAGAGCCTGCGCAGCGGGTCTACCTGGGGCCGAGCCAGGCTCGGGGTCCCTTACCCCCACAGGCGAGCCTTCAGACCTACCAACTAATGAGAGCCTGCGCAGTGGGTCTACCTTGGGCCAAGCTAGACTTGGGGTAGTGTAAGAGTCTCCAAGAACCAAGAACCAATCCTCTCCCCCACAGGCGAGCCTTTAAACCTGCCAGCTAATGAGAGCCTGCACAATGGGTCTACCTCGGGCCGAGCCGCGCTCGGGGTAATGCAAGAGTATCCAAGAACCAAGAACCAATCCTCTCCCCCACAGGCGAGCTTTCGAACCTGCCAGCTAATGAGAGCCTGCGCAGCGGGTCTACTTGGGGCCGAGCCGCGCTCGGGGTCGCTTACCCCCACAGGCGAGCTTCAGACCTGCCAGCTAATGAGAGCCTGCGCAGCGGGTCTACCTGGGGCCGAGCCAGGCTAGGGGTCCCTTACCCCCACAGGCGAGCCTTCAGACCTACCAACTAATGAGAGCCTGTGCAGCGGGTCTACCTAGGGCCAAGCTAGACTCGGGGTAGTGTAAGAGTCTCCAAGAACTAAGAACCAATCCTCTCCCCCACAGGCGAGCCTTTGGACCTGCCAGCTAATGAGAGCCTGCACAACGGGTCTACCTAGGGCCGAGCCGCGCTCGGGGTAATATAAGAGTCTCCAAGAACCAAGAATCAATCCTCTCCCTCACAGGAGAGCCTTCAGACCTGCCAGCTAATGAGAGCCTGCGCAGCGGGTCTACCTGGGGTCGAGCCGCGCTCGGGGTCCCTTACCCCCACAGGCGAACCTTCGGACCTGCCAGCTAATGAGAGCCTGCGCAGCGGGTATACCTGGTGTCGAGCCAGGCTCGGGGTCCCTTACCCCCACAGACGAGCCTTCAGAGCTGCCAGCTAATGAGAGCCTGCGCAGCGGGTCTACTTGGGGTCGAGCCAGGCTCGGGGTAATGCAAGAGTCTCCAAGAACCAATCCTCCCCCCACAGGCGAGCCTTCATACCTGCCAGCTAATGAGAGACTGCACAACGGGTCTACCTGGGGCCGAGCCACACTAGGGGTCCCTTACCCCCACAGACGAGCCTTCGGACCTGCCAGCTAATGAGAGCCTGCGCAGCGGGTCTACCTGGGGTCGAGCTAGGCTCGGGGTAGTGTAAGAGTCTCCAAGAACCAAGAACCAATCCTCTCCCCCACATGCGAGCCTTCAGACTTGCCAGCTAATGAGAGTCTGCGCAGCGGGTCTACCTGGGGCCGAGCCGCGCTCGGGGTCCCTTACCCCCACATGCGAGCCTTCGGGCCTGCCAGCTAATGAGATCTTGCGCAGCGTGTCTACCTGGGGACGAGCCAGGCTCAGGATAGTGCAAGAGTATCCAAGAACCAAGAACCATTCCTCCCCCCCCCCCCCCCACAGGCGAGCCTTCGGACCTGCTAGATAATGAGAGTCTGCACAGCGGGTCTACGTGGGGCCGAGCCGCGCTCGGGGTAGTGCAAGAGCCCCATGTTCTTGCCATTAAAATTTCACAGTAGGTAAAAGCAAAAGTAATTTGAGGAATATATTACAATAAACTTGACTTTGAGTATATAATTTTTGCTCTCCCCTCCCATGGGTAGAAGCGCTTCAAGTCGTCGCCGCTCCAGGTGTGGCTCATGGACCTACCCTCCACGTCCTGAATATGGTAACCTCCCGTTCTCAGGACCCTCTCGACAATATAATACCCTTCCCAATTTGAGTTGAGCTTACTCACAGGGGCAGATCTCCCCGCAGTATCCACTTTCTTCAGCGCCAGATCTCCTTCCGTGAACTGTTTGATCCTGATATGCTTGTCAAAGTATTTTGTCATCTGTCGTTTGATCTCTTCCTGCCTGATAGCTGCGACATCGCGTAGCTCTTCCACCATATCTAATGAGAGGCGTAACCCCCTTCATTTTCCAAACTCCAAGCCTCATCCCTGTCACCTGCGACCACGACTCGTGGGGATCAAATCTCAAACTTCACGGGCAGGACTGCTTCACACCCATGAGAAAGTTTGAAGGGGGTCTCGCCGGTGGCCGTGTTTGGGGTTGTCCGTAAGGTCCACAATACTGAGGAGAGCTGTTCCACCCAACTTCCCCTCAAGTTCTCCACCTTCTTCTTGAGTAGGTTCACGATGATCTTGTTGGCCGCCTCCACCTGACTATTGCTCATGGGGTGATGTACGGAGGCAGACCTAAGGTCTATCCCCAGTTGAGCGCAGAAGCTGATGAACTCTTCGCTGGCAAATTGTGGCCCATTGTCTGTTACGATCGCCTGAGGGAGCCCGTGTCTGCATATGATCTCCCCCCAGACAAAATTCTGGATGACCTGTGAGGTGACCTTGGCCAATGCCTTGACCTCTAGCCACTTTGAAAAGTAATCAATCATGACCAGGAGGAACTTCCTTTGTCCACTAGCCGGAGGGAAAGGCCCGACTAAATCCATCCCCCAAATGGCGAAAGGCCATGATGCTGTGATGCTTCAGAGCCTTTGAGCGGGCAAAAGTTTGAGGGGGCGTATAGCTGACACTTCTGGCACCTCCTTATAAACTCAGTCGCATCCTTCCTCAGGGTCTGCCAGAAATACCCTTGCCTTACCACCCTTGCTTCCAACGTCCTTCCCCTGAGTCACTGCCGCATTCACCTGAATGCACTTCTTACAGGATCCTCGGGACCTCCTTTTCGGTCACACACCTTGCCAGGAGCCCTGACAACATCTTCCGATGCAACCCCCTTCCAGCATTAGGTAGTGAGCCGCCTTGTGCCTGAAGCTTTTCCCGTCCTTGGTCCCCTCCGGAAGCTCATCAGTGGTTAGGAAGGCCACCAATGGATCCACCCACGGGGGTCGCCGATTCACCTCCATCAACTCTCCTTTCTCGATAGCCGGTCGAAATAGCTCAGTCAAGGTCCCTCCTCCCCGAGGTCCAAACTTAGCCAATCGATCGACAGTTATACTTTCTTCCCTTGTAACATTTTGAATTGAGAACGTCCGGAACCCTCTGATGATCGCTATCACGGCCTCGTACACCACCTGATTGTTAGTCGCTGGAAAGTGCAAGACCACTGCTTGTTCTATAGTGACCCCCTAAGGGCTTATCAATACCACCCCTGCTTCGAGGGAGTGCATTCCCGAGGCCCCATCGACCATCATCTTCCACGCCTCCTACGGCCGCGGCTCCTCGGCCCCGACCTCAACAACGTAGTCTGCCAAGAAGTCAGCCGCTGCATGTGCCTTAATGGAGAGCCTTGGCACGAATGAGATATCAAACTCGCTTAATTCGATAGACCACTTGGCCAACCTGCCTGAGTGCTCCACCCTTCAAAAATCTTACGAAGGGGATGGTCCGTCACCACACTGATCAAATGCGCTTGGAAGTATGGCCGGAGCTTCCTGGCTGAAATGATCAGAGCATATGCCAGTTTTTCCAAGATGTGGTAGTGGAGCTTCGCCTTCTTCAGGATCCTGCTAACATAGTAGATTGACAATTGCTTTTTCCCCTCTTCCCTGACCAGGACAGAGCTCACGACCTCTGCTCCTACTCCGAGATAGAAGGCTAGCTCCTCCCCCTCCTTTGGGCTTTGAAGTAGAGGAGCCGGGGAGAGCTGCCTCTTCAACATTTAGAAAGCCTCCTCGCACTCGGTCGTCCATTCGAACCTTTGGGTGCCCCTCAGCACTTTGAAGAATGACGAACATTTTTCTCCCGACCTGGAGAGGAATCTGCTTAGCCCGCCCAGCTTGCCTGTCAAGCGCTGGACCTCTTTAGTGTTGCGTGGTGACTCCAGCTCTAGGATGGCCTTCACCTTATCTAGGTTAGGCTCCACCCCTGCCGGGGTCAGAAGATGTCCAAGGAACTTCTCGCGGCTCGCCCCGAAGACACACTTCAAGGGGTTCAGCCTCATCTCGAACTTTCGCAGAGTGGCGAACGTCTCCTCCAGCTCTCGAAGGTGCGAGTCCACACACTTGCTCTTGACCATCAGATCATCAACATAGACCTCCAGATTCCTCCCCCTTTGACCCTGGAAGACCCGATCCATCATGTGCTGGTATATAGCCCCTGCATTTTTCAACCCAAAGGGAATCATCTTATAGCTGAAACATCCCTCCCTCGTGATGAAGGAGACATCCTTGACATCAGGAGGGTGCATTCGGATCTGATGGTAACCTGAAAAAGCATCCAAAAAACTCATAATAGAAAAACCAACGGCTGAATCAACCAGCGCGTCGATTCGAGGCAGGGGGTAGCAATCCTTGGGGCATGATTTATTTAATAAGGAAAAGTCAATACACATGTGCCACTTCCCTCCCCCTTTCTTTACCATTACCACGTTGGAGATCCATCCTGGATACTGGATTTCCGAGATGAAGCCAGCTTCTAGAAGCTTCTTGACCTCCTCGCGGATGGGCTCCTTCAGCTTGGTAGCGATGGTCCTCATCTTCTGGCAAATGGGGCGCGTCCGGGGGTCCAAGTTCAGGCGATGACAGGCCACATCTGCATCGATGCCCGACATGTCAGCCGAGCCCCAAGCAAAGATGTCGATGTTGCTCTGGATGCAAGCCCTAACTAGCTCCTGGTCCTTGGGACTCAAGCCCCCGTTGATCCGCACCCTTTGCACCTGACCGACGCTAGTGAAGACTTCCATCTCTACCACTTCTCCAGCCGGCTCCAACCGAAACTACTCCCAGCCGGCTCTCGCTCCCTCTTCCTGCCCATACTCTTCCTCCCCTCCTACTTTCTCGACTTCCATCGCCTCCCCCAGGCTCTCATGCTGCTGCTGCTCGACCTCCAAGCCTCTCAGGGCCTCCCTCTCAACTCCTTCTCCTACTCCTTCCACCTGCCGCCCATCTTGTGGCTTCGAATCTTCGTCCCTCTGGACCTAATGCACACCTCCTCCTCTTTGCTCCTCCTCAATATCCTCCCTCGCCTCCTCCAGGCTCACTTCCTCAATCTCTTCCCTCGCCTCCTCCAGGCTCACCTCCTCCTCTCCGACAACCTCTTACTTCTCCTCCATCTCCTTCTCTAGCTCTTCCGCCTCTGCCATCCAATATATGGTGTTGACCACCGTCACGTAGCATTGTCTCGCCACCTTCGGGTCCCCCCTAATCCTAACATGCACCCCTCCGTTGTTGAACTTAAGACATTGATGAAACGAGGAGGGGACACAACGAAAGGCGCTGATGAGAGGGTGCCCAAAGATGGCGTTATAGCTACTCGGGGCGTCCACGATCACGAACCTCCAGTTCCGTGACATGCCCCCCAACTTCACATGTAGCCCTACCCCTCCTTCTACCTCTTTTCTCTCTCCTGAAAATCCAAATAATGGTCAGTCCGAAGCTAACACCCTCTTGCCTCGACCTTTATCTCATCGAAGGCCTTCTTGAAGATCACATTCACGGAGCTCCTGTTGTCCACCAAGATCCTGGAGACCGTGAAGTTCTCGACTGCAGTCTGGATCACCAAGGCGTCACAGAACGGGTTCTCATAATCTAGCATATATGCTGAAGAAAAGGTAATTTTTTCTTCCGGAGGGGGAGCCTGGGAGGTCGAGGCTCTTACCCCCTTCGGAACATGGTCTGGAGGCTCCCCTTACGAGTTGCCTCGATCCCAACTCCTCTGTGGATCACCCCGATCCCTCCTTGGGTCCCTACGTCTGCCCGGTCCTCACACCTATCTTCCATCTCCCCATGTTGTACCTCCACGATCGATCTTATCGGATTCGGATCCTGCCTCCCGAGCCCCTGGATTCTCTCATCTCCAAGAACTCTGGGTAGGTGGCCGTCGCGTGACCCTCCTCCTGTGGAAGTCACAAAAAAGCAACACCACCCGACCCCTCTTCCTTCTCCACCACCTCTTCTTTTAGCTCCTCCCCGAGCTCCTCTCCTTCCTCCTCTACCTTGGCCGACCCCCATCCATTGCCTCTTGCTGCTGCGGGAAGTGACCCCTCGGCCCCTGCCTACACGCCAGCTGATCAAACCTCCTCGGCTCGCAGAAGTTGTATCTTCCCTGAAAGCCTCCTCCTTGCTCCTGGGGGCGCCCCTCCTAAGGCCCCCCTCCTACCTAACCGGTAGTTCCGCTCTCGGCCCCCCGTCCTTGATGATGTCCCTGCTGCCCCTGCCCTCGGGGCTCCTCCCTCCTTCTCTCTTCTCTCTGCTCCCTCTGCCTTCCTACTCCCGGCTCCTTCACGTCATCCTCCACCAACCTGTCCAGCCCCCCTCAGTTATTTCCTAGCAAAAGCCGGATTGGCCCTCTCGAAGTCTATCTCCTTCGCTGCCCTCTCCATGAGCTCCTCAAAAGATAGGGGGGCACTCTCTTCAGATCCATTTCAGCTAAAGAATCCCGGCCTCAGCCCAGGGTAAAAGCGAGCATCAGTGCATACCCTGGGACCTCCTAGACCAGGAGGATCTCTTCCTGAAAACCGGTCCACATAATGTCCCAACGTCTCGTCTTGCTTCTGCCTCACCGCAAACAAGCTCTCCTCCTCCTTATTATGCTTCTTTAATGTCAAGAACCTCAACAGGAAACCTCGACGTAGATCCTCAAAACTGTAGATCAAACTTGCCGGCAACTGGTGGAACCAGTCCCGTGCCTTCTCCTACAACGTGATGGAAAACAGCCGACACTTGAAGGCATCCGTCATTTGCCTTATCGAAACAACATCTTCAAACCACTGCACGTGCTGTACATGGTCATCTTTCCACGAGTAGTAGGACATGTCGGGCTCCCGGACCCCTCCGACACCGGGGCCGAGATGATGAGCTCACTGAAAGGGCTCTCGCCACCTGCCTGCCGAGAGGGCACATCTTGCAGCCTCGGCTAGCTGTCCCGATCCGCGAGACCATGCCCAGGGAAGAACTCTCGCACAACCGCCTCCCTATCGCCAACTTCTGCCGGAACCTCCTTCCCGAGACGTTGACCTGGGAAGAGATCTCGCGCGGCCACGTCCCTCTTGCCAACCTCCGCTGGAACCTCCTTCCCAGGGCGCTGCCCAGGAGCGTTCTCGCCAAAGAGCGGGATCGCCTCCACCGGGACCTGAGGTATCGCCCACTCGCTCCTTGCTGAGAAGGCCAAGCTGATGTTCTGCAAGACCTCTCGCCTGAAGTCCTCCAGCATCTTCCTTGTCGCCTCCTCTCCCCGGGAGGGGGAACCTCCTGAACCAGATCCTTCACCTTCACTTCCTGCCAAAGGACCAAACTCAAAACTTTCTTGTATCGGTTACCTTCCACGCTTACCGCACCAGAACTGTTGAAGCCAAAATTTGACTTCAACGAAAGTTCGAAATTATGGGCGTAGCCAACACCTACTTGTCCCAAGCTTTGACCTCCGACTGGTTGTGAGGGACTAGAAACCGATCAAAGCCTCAGTAGGGAGGTCCCACCGCTTACCCGGAAGATCTCTGAGAGCTTCCCCTCCAAAGCCAAAAGCTGGGCTTGGAGCTCCTCAGAAAGTACAGAAAACGCTTCCAAAGTCCCAGGAAAAAAGTGCTTCTGAAAAACCTTGTGAGCCTATTTATAGTTTTCTGAGTTTAAACTGCCAATAACCAAACTGAACCGACCTGAAATTACCAAAATACCCTTGGTTGGATCTGCCAACAGCCAAACTCCGCTATTCTGAAAGGTTATATGCAGACCACCGAGGAAAAAATCGTAAAATCACCTAGGGCAAAAAAGGTGAACCGCCTTCCAACTGAACCGGCGCTTGGCGAGAGCACCGTCTCGCGGGCGAGAGCTCTACCTATGGGGCTCGTCTCGCCTAGGAAGGCTCTCGCCTGAGCGGCTGGGCCCTCTCTCTGGGTCCATCTCGCCTGGGAAGGCTCTCGCCCGAGCCGCTGGGCCCTTCTCGCCTGAACCACTGGGGCCCTCTCGCCTAGCGAGCCGGCCTTAACCCGGCGAGAGTAGCCCTTTTCCTGGGACCCACTCGCCAGTGAGTAGGCTTCTGTCGAGGAGTCCATCTTGCCTTACCTTCTCCTCTCTTCGAGCCTGAACTGTTCCTTCGAGCCCGAGGTTGTACTGCCAGAAAAATTACCGCCCCTCCCGCGAGGGGAGGGTAGCCCGGTGTCACGACTCATATTTTCTCCGCATTTAAATGATATATCAGAGTCAGAGAAAGCATGCGTCGTGATGTCACGCTGTGCAGGGGATAATTGTAGATGCTCAGACAAGAACCTACTCCTGACACTTATCATGAAATTCTCAAGTTTATCTTGAAGAAAACATATTTTTAGTTAAGTTTGACGGCCGTATCACTCGGCTCAGTGGATCAACTAGTACATGGATGAAAATATAAATATACGCTACGAAAAATGCTTTATTTAGCTCGATTATTATCCTACATGAGCACAGACATCCAAAAGGACAACTCATGATATGCATACATCTAGATTTAATGTGAGTAGGAAAAAGCTTTTACGTTCGTTAAAATACAATGACATTTGATTTAAAAGGTTCCGTGAGTATGAGATAAGCATAATGATATTTTTATAGTTTGAAAATAACTAACATGCAATCATGTTATAAATCCTTCCTAGAGAGCAAGTAAAACCAACAAATCATCTAGAAAGTGACTTAGTAGATAACAAATAACTTAACATTCTACAAAATCTCTAGTGAGCGTCAACAACCTGACACGAACCCACCAAAAGACATATATGTCTGAACTAAAAACGAAACAACAAAACTACCTCACAAATTGGAGGTATGAACCACTGTTACTACTGCTAAAACCTGAGGCCACCAACTCTAGCTACTCAACTTGTTACAACTCCGAGCCTGAGACATTCAAAAGAAGGAACGCCTCAGCAAAAATGAACAAGTGGCAAAAGAAAACCAAAGGTAAATAAACAAGAGAAGTTAAAGGATTACCAGCCCAAGACAGAATAGTTGTCAAACACGACATATAAATCATAAAATATTAATAAGAAAATGAAGAATTTATAGAGTTTTAAGTATGAGAAGTTGCACCAAGTGCGATATGAAGTCATGCTTCATTAACATCTGCAAGTGCATGCATAATAACATATGTGTATACACACACACACACACTTATATATATATATATATATATATATATATATATATATATATATTATATAATATATATATATAATATAATATATATATATTTATATTATATATGTAAATAAAAGAGATTGATTAGCTCAGAACACGTGAATCATCAATACCGATAAAAATGGTACTAAGTTCGGGACCACATTGTCCAACAACAACCTTCAAACCAAACATCTCAAAAGACACTGTGGTGGTGGCCACAATGTCCAACACGACCCAACAAACCATAAGAAGAGAGAGAAAAATCCACCAGGTGTAATGATTCACAAACCGGCACTGAGGTGGTGGTCCCTTTATCCACTGTCAACAAGGCCACAAATAATCATACATTATATTAATAAACAAAAATTGATCCAAGGCTTAGCATCGAATTTCCATGACGATGCAAAAGGAAGAAAACCGAAAGTTACTAAGGTATACCCGACGAATATGACTTGACGAACTCAAAGTAACTCGACAGACACACTAAAATTACTCGATACTAACTCTAAAATCACTCGACGCCAAGAGTACATCCACTCGACCCTCTCCGCTTCACTCAACGCCAAGACTGATTTCACTCAACGCACTCGACGTTAAGGCAAATTCACTCAACGCACTCGACGCTAAGGCAGATTTACTCAACGCACTCGACGCCTAGCTGAGTTCACTCAACGCACTCGATGCCAAAGTAGATTCACTCAACGCACTCGACGCCAAGACAGATTCACTCAACGCACTTGACGCCAAGCAGATTCACTCAACGCACTCGACGCCTAGCTGAGTTCACTCAACGCACTCGATGCCAAGGCAGATTAACTCAACGCCTAGACTTAACTCAACGAATTTTACTTCCTCAACGCCTAGCTGAGTTCACGCAATGCCTGGACTTAGTTCTATTCCTGTCAGGAACTTTTCCATCTAAATAGAAGTTATTGGACTCAGGAATCTTTGACAACATTTAACCTAAACTTTGAATATGTTCCTTAAATGTGCGTCATGATGACACGTCAGTAGGGGGTAACTACGGACGTTCAGACAAAACTCCTACTTAACACATAAATAATGATCTTTAGGTTATTTAGAGAAAAATCCAGTTTAAGTGAAGCAGTTAGTCGTATCACTCGACTTAGTGACTGATCTAGTACACGAGAAAAATAGTTTACACAACGAAAAATACATCTTTTATAAGATTAGACATTCAACATGAGTATAAATGTCCCCAGAGGACATCTCATGGTATGCAAGCTCTAGGTTTATAATAGTAGTAAAAATAGCATGTGACGCAGAAACAGTGTGGGAGCGACAGGATCCGACAAAAATCATTGTTATGATCATTTCTCCTTCGCGA
Source organism: Platanthera guangdongensis (assembly GCA_039583875.1). NCBI lineage: Eukaryota > Viridiplantae > Streptophyta > Magnoliopsida > Asparagales > Orchidaceae > Platanthera > Platanthera guangdongensis. Next base: position 32,877,605 of record CM077157.1, read on the forward strand.
TCTGAGCGGCGACGAAGAGAAACATGCGAAAAATCCTGTAGATCGACGGAAACGAGAGCGTTTGAAGCGGACAGTGGGGAGCAGCACCTAATTTCCTATCTTGAGAATGTTGAGGTCTCGCTCAAGATAGTCCACTAATGCTCATCAATGTGGAATGACCTTATATAGTATCTCCAGCGTAAACGTTACACTCTAGTGATACGAAACCCAATGGGGTCATTCCGAGTTGGTCTCGACACGCGCGGACATATATTAAATACCCTAACAATAATAAGATAAATTTAATATTATTTATTTTATTGAACGAATATGATTAAGATAAAACTAAAAATAACTTTCATTTTTCATAACGTATTTACAAAGTATTATCGTATATATATCCTCCAAGATTATCTATCGTCGTTGGTCTGTGTGTTATTTAAACCGTTCGATCAATTGCGTCATTTTTGAGGTTTTTGTGTATCCTGTCAAGCATCCTTGATTTGTAAAAATTTACGATGGGAAGGTCGTAGGACCACTCTCAAACAACCAAAAACAAGTAAATCATTAGTAAAAAAGAACAAGAGAAACACTGTATTTCAATTCACTGCTTTACAAGGCGAGAGACATGCATTGCGCGACATGTTTTCGCAATACACCCAATGAAGATAAAAAATGACCAAGTAAAAAAAAATGGAGAACTGAAAACGGTGACCGCCGAGACCACACCTCTAGCCCTAGGTCGCACGAACAACCTTTTATGAACTTGTGTTGAAGACAAAGTACTCAGTTCGCCCAGTTTGCGCAAACTATCAAATCAGACCGCACGACCTGATCTTCAGACCGCCTGCTTGAGAACTGCCAAGGAGAGACCGCCCAGATCGCCAAACTGCGATACCGCATGGCGATATCGATATCGCCCCGCGATAGCATCAGACTGTCAACGGTTTTCCCTATTGTCTTGTTACTGGGACACTGACTTAACCACCAAACCCAGTCACCGGACCGCTCTTGCAGACCAAATAGTTCACAAATAACTGGTCAAGAGGCTTCTCTTCCTTGTCGTGCGGACTGAAAAATCCTAACCGCAACATTGCACCAAGCAATAGTTCTAGACGATCCAAGATGCAAATGAGGGGGTCAAGACCCCTATTTATAGGCGGGGGAGGAGAATACAGTCACCGCCACAAGTGATACAACTACTAGAGCAATATAGGCGGTCTGCCAACTCAGATCGCACAACTACGCGGTCTACAGTTTCAAACCGCGCGACTTGGGGGGTATACAGAGGAGGGCGGACTGAAAACATTACTGCCAACGATAGTGATACCGTTGGCGGTTGCGACCTGACGACTACTATCCTGACGACCTCACTTAGGTTTTCAACAACCCCCTTGAAGTGAGAGTCGGAAACCACCCCAAGCAAACTCTGCAGTCGTTCAAAAGGCTCCTTCGATAGCTGCTTCAAGAAGATGCCCGCGAAATTTTTCTTGCTTTACACATACTCCACCATCAGATATCTCTCCAGCACCTTCTCCTGAACAAAGTGATGTTCGAACTTGATATATTTTGTCCGCGCGCGACACACTGAATTTGTAACCAGCTTCAGAGCACCCGCATTGTCACTGCAAAGCAGAGTAGTAATTTCACACCTCCTCATGGATATCCTCCACTAACCTGCGCAGCCAGATGGCCTCCTGAGCCGCCAGGATGGACACCTTGTATTTGGCCTCAGTGGTGGAGATAGACATAGAATCATGCTTCTTACTACACTACGAAACTGCCGCTGATCCGCACATGAAGACATACTCAGACGTTGACTTCTGATCATCTGTATCTCCACCATAATCAACATCCGTGAACCCGTGCAAGTTGAAGCTTGTGTCATTCACATAAAGAGCCTTATGTTCGATGTGGACTTCACGTACTTCAAAATAACCTTAGCTGCCACTATATGAGGCTTTTTGGGCTCCTGCATATATGATTTACTCGGTCAACAACATATGAAATATTTGGTCTCGTAATCGTCAAGTATATTAAGCTCCCCAGTAGAGTCTGGAAGACTAAGGGATCTGGAAGTACCCACACTTCATATCGTCAAAGCTTTATCCCGACCTCAAGTGGAGTAGAGCTGTTATTTCATCCCTCATGCCGAACCGCTTCACGATCCACTATACATATCCTTTTTTGGGACCAACATGCCACTCTTCTTCCTCTCTACTTCCAAACCAAGGAAATGGCGATCATGTCAGAGATTCCTGTCACGATCATGTCGTCGACATATAGCAACACCAAGACTCAAAGCTCTCCCTCTTCTTGATAAACAAACTCGAGTTTGAGTCAGATGCAAAATACCCGCAAAACTAAAGATACTATGTAATCTTCCCATACCAGGCCTGAGATGCCTTCTTCAAACCATATATGGACTTCTTGAGCTGTTAAATCTTCCATCATCAGCAATCCGCCAAGGCAATCACCATCCAAACTGCAGGACTAAATGTCTCTTCATAGTGCTCTCTGTATGCTGCGAGAACCCTCGAGCGACAAGGCGGGCCTTGTATACGCTCAATACTGATGTATGCTTTCTTCTTGAGCTTGTACACACACTAACAAGAGGAGTTATGCCTTCTACCATGGGCACAAGATCTCAAGTCCATATAGCAACACCAAGACTCAAAACTCCATCTTGATAGGAAAAAAATGCTTTTAACCCCATCTTGATCTTGATGAAACTTTGTATAGACTAAAGAAATGTCCTAAAACTATATATTGGTTATGTCGCTCGAAGCATCGGATGGGGATCAAAGTAGAATCCCTACCCGTTGCCCCTAGGCGAGTTTAAATAGGCAAAACCCAAGGGAGTTTCTACGGGTATCGGATCTACATGTGTCCGAACTGACCCGTTATGCCTCGAACCCGTTATTAGTCCAAATATACACTAACATAATTAAACAATAAGCAATAGTTTTAATATCAAAACAACTGCAAAAGACTGATGGGCAAACAATTGCTTTGTATAATCCTTGCATTTTTCCTCTATTTAGGTTGCTGACATAAAAATATGATGCTTTTATGTCCAAATTAATGTAATGGGCCAAAGTAGTCGAATGAGGGTGACGATCCTCTTCATTTGGACCAAATGGATGGGACATTCATGAACCTCAATTAACGAGAGTTAGCTTGTTATGGCGTAGCGGTCGTGAATGCGATGATCATGAACAGTTGTTCGTGAACGACATGCCACCTAATGAGCTCCATCCACTTTTATGTTCAGACAGTGTTTTCTCTTGGCGGTAGACATAAGTGGGACAAATTTTCATTCCAGCCCGAAATTAACCTAAAGTATTAAGTATAACCTGTTTTCATAACTCTTCCCAGTCTAGCCCCTTTTTCCTAATTTTAATGGCGTGGCAAGTGTTGTCGGTAATTAGGATTTTCAAAAATTTAATCGGGCTTAACAAATTTCCATAAAAGCCTCATAATAAACATAAATTATAAATATAGTCCTTTTTTGATAACTTTTTCCACTCTAGCCACGTTTCACTTTATTTGGTGACATGATTAGAAGTTGTCGGGTGTTAAAGACTTTTAAAAAAAATTTAATAAGGCTTAAACTAAACATTCCGCAACATTTAAATTGAATGTTTTAATAAGCATTCCCAAACCACGAAAGAAATAATATTCTCATAAACAATCTCAAAATAAGGATTCTCATAAACATTCTCAAAATAAGCATGTAAAAAAGCCTCAAAGCGGTATGAGACTAAACTATAGGCTCAAAATTTCTTAGAGAGTGAGAAAAGGGGCTATAGTGGGAAATGTTATCCAAAACAGGGCTATACTGAAAATTTGTTAGCTTGATCAAATTTTTGAAAATCCTTAATTACCGACAACGCCTGCCACGTTATTAAAATTAGTAAAAAGGGGCTAGACTGAGAATGATTATGAAAACAGGGCTATACTTATACTATAGGTTATTTTCGGGGCTAGAATGGAAATTTGTCCTCATAAGTGTTGTCATGCCACCACACTATTTTATGACGGTGGTCTTGAAAGAGAGAGAGAGACTAGTGTAGAGAGAGAGAGAGAGAGAGAGAGAGAGAGAGAGAGAGAGAATGTGTAAAGAAAAGACTAGATTATTTAACTCATTGAATAAAGATCAATGCATCATTAAAACTAAGGCTCCGTTTGGGGGACTTTTTCAACGGTCAAGCGGTTATGACCGTATGCACCGGACCTTAATTAAGGTGCGGTACATGCGGTCGTAACCGCTTGACCGCTGAAAATAAGTCCCCCCAAACGGAGCCTAAATCAATTCTTTCTATTATGAATTCAAACAAAAATGATAAACAACAACATGGGAAAACAGTTGAGCTCAAGATATATTATGTACACAAGCACTCAGATGCTGTTTCATTAGAAAAGAACAAAGATAGTTACATGAAAGGAGATGTTTACAATTCTATGTATCTCAAATTCTAGAATAAGAATACTTTTGTAAACAAACCTATACAATGCAAAATACCTTCAAATACCTCTAAAAACCTAATACATACATAATTACAAGCCGTGAATCGTCTTCAAGTGCAGCATCGTCATCCGATGCACGAATGCGACATAATGACAGGCTTGAGAATCGGCATACACGGATTTGAACTTGAGGCATACAAATAACACTCTTTATTTGAGTCCAAATAAAGAGGACTTCATTTGCCAAATGGATAGTGTATGATCTCTCCCAGTAGGATAGAATATCACATTTAGATAATTCCATGTAGAATTAGGTGACCTAACAATGTTAACATCATCTTCTATACTATATTAAAAGAGAAAAACACCCTTTGGTTAAACATTAGTTTTCCGATTTACCCCTTTTTATTAAAATTTTTTCATTTTTAAAATTTTAATTTTTTTATTTTAAAAAATGTGCTCTCATATAGACAAAGTCCTCTAAGCTCTAACTACAATAAAAATGTGTTCTCACTGCCGCTCGCAAAACCCCATACACACCGCAAAAATGAGTGACGGCATAGTATAACACTCAGGGGTTTCCGAGGGACGGGAGCGCTGTCATACGGGACAATATTGTGGCCGAGATAATGTCGCGCGGAGGTACTGTCGCGACTGATCGTAGAGACGGAAACTCGTGCATATCACTCGTTTGATAAAAGCAAGAAGAATTGGCTTTACATTCAATATAACACAAATTGCAATAAAAAAACAAAGTACTTCGGGCATATTTGGGGGCGCCGGTGGAGCTCCGTTGCTGACGAGAGCCGAACCAAGCAGTTTCGTCGTCATTTTGCGGCCAGTGGGTTCTTACGATCCAAACAGACCCTTCTTTACGAACTTTAAATACCATTTTACCTCCGAGAAAAAATAATAAGAAAAAAGGGAAGTCAACTTTTCATCCAACACTCAAACTTTTTTTAACCACTCATTTAGGCTCCGTTTGGGGGGACTTATTTTCACCGGCAAGCGGTTACGACCGCATGAACCGGCCTTAATTTAAGGTCCGGTTCATGCGGTCGTAACCGCTTGACCGGTGAAATAAGTCCCCCCAAACGGGCCTTAGTCTTGACATAGGCTTTATATTTTTGTAAGTTTTATATGCTCTCATCTGAATTTTTTTAATTATCATTTATCTATTTTATTATGAATATTTTTTAAATGATGTTAATTGTGAGATAATACATTAGCAAAATACGAAGAACTTGGAGAAGTGGAGAACCACGATTGGAATAGAGTAAGGTAATTTTTATGATAAATCTATTTGAATATGTGCAAAATAATTTTTAAAATAAAAACACTTAAATAATTATTTTAAATGTTACGGTAAAATTGATAGGGACAAATCATTTCCCCATCATGTTGACATGAGCGAGCATATGCGGCAACACCGCCACCACCGCCACCGCCGCCGACGCCTTTCTCTTCGCCCGCCGCCGCCACTGCTGTCAACACAGCCGCCAACGCCTACCGCAAGCCATACACGATAAACACTACCACATATTTTTGCTTCTGATCACTGCGGGAGCTCTAGATTTATTTGCGTCGGACTTTCTCGCTCATTTTCAGCTCCTTTGATCTGAAGCAAGCCGTAGATTTACACTTTTTTTCGCATTTCTCATTTTCATCATTTGTTTTCGTATTTCTCTAGCGAAGAAAAAGAACGTCGAAAATTGCACTCATCATTAAAAGTAAAATTTCTATGATAAATTTGAAACTTTTGTAATACGTTAAATTTTATAATATTGTTGTTAAACTATTTGTTCATATTTTTCAAAAGAATTTTTTAAAATTTTATATTGATTTGCACGTAACGGTTTGATTTGCACATATAAATTTTTGATTTGACAATAAAATTAATTTACACATATTCAAAATTGATTTGTCCATAATAATCACCTAAAATAACCACCCTTGTTCCATTTAATAAATTATTATTATATAAATACTTTCTAGAAATTATAATTAGAGGGAAATGAAATCCTATTTTTTACATATATACTTTCTCTTCGAATTCTCCCTTTTACCACTGCTGAAATGTTTGATGAGGATTTAACTGGACAGCCCTAGAGCGACACTGTTTGCCACCCGGCGACGGCGTCTCCCCTCCCCGGCGTCGGCGCCTCCCCTCCTCGGCGACGGCATCTCCCATCCTTCCACCGTCATCTCTTTAGGTGAAATACAAGCACATCTCTCTCTCTCTCTATTTCTTCCTCTCTCTCTCTCCGATCATCTCGTATTTCTTCCCGCTCTTCCACCCCTCTCGTCCCCACGTATCGCCTCCATGGGCAATTTCTGTTTGCTTAATTTCAATTGTTGGAAATAAGGATTGCGATTTCAGTTTTATTATTTTACAAGAGGTTTTAATTACAAATCTTATCTGATTTTGATTAAAAAAAGTTGACTGGTTCTTGAAATGGGAGTTGATGCGTTTTATTTTTCTTTCAATGTGAGTCTTGGTATAAAATCATGAGCTTTTCCAATATATTAGTTTGATTTGCATGTTTTCTGTTCAAATTTTCAAACCAAACAGACCCCTAACATTATTTCTTCCAACTTCAGAGTATATTAATTAGACTTTATCACAGATTGGATTGGTTGCATAAGTTGAAGAAGCTCAAATAGCAACTTTTAGTGCTACCGGGACATAAGCTCCTCCATCATATCTCTAAAATATCCGGGCAAAAATATTCTAATTACGATTGGGAGTTTTACGCAATCAGCCAAGCCTTACGACATTGGCGTCAGTATCTTTTATCCAAAGAATTTTTATTGTATTCTGACTACTTGACCTTGCGATACCTTACTGGCAGGAGAAATTAGGACATCGCCATGCTAAATGAGTGGAATACATGTAGGAGTTACATTATGTTCTTAAACACAAGTTTGGTATTGAGAATAAACCTGTAGAGACCTTAGGCGGGAGAGTTAGTTTGCTACATATTATGAGTACCCAAGTAGAGGACTTTGAGCGTCTTATTCAGTCATACATGACTATCCCACATGCCCTATTTTAGTGAGTTATATATCTCTATCTAGAGATCCATTGGAGATTGTTCGATGGATTTCTCTTGGTGGATGAGTATTTATTTTAGGCGATTGTTAACCGCAACCCGGGTTTGGCTATCCGCACCCCATTGTTAACCGCAACCCGGGTTTGGCTATCCGCACCCCATTGTTAACCGCAACCCGAAACTATAATCGCACCCCGATATTTGAATTGCCACACCCCATTGTTAATCACACCCCAAATTTTTTGAAAATTTTATCCGCACCCCGCATTCATTAATTTTTATTTGCAAACGAAATACATGAGAAACAAAATTACATATGTGGATATTTTGACAATGATGGAATTCTTTCAACCTGCATAGTTGCAATTTCACATAGCATTTTGTTCAAACTTTATCCGATGAATTACCTTCATAATTTGATCGATTAATTTGCAAGCTAATGCACATACCTGTCCTATTACACCAAAAATTATATAGCCAAACATATTAAAGTTGTCTCATAGCTAAACTCAACAACGTTTTCATTAAAATCACCACAAAATCATACTAGATAGAAAATGGAAAAATACAAAAATCATGCTCTTATATGTCCCAAGGTCTTGCTTTGTTTGCGCCCCAAACTTGATTTTTAACCAATAATCCTGCAATCATACAAATGAACATATGTATACCCATCAAACAAAAATATAAATTTATTTATATGAATGTTCATACCATGATATTAATGTTTGCAAAACATTGAAACGCCGACCTTGATACTCCAACAATACCTTGCATTACACTGTTAATAATTAATGGAATATGTTATAACCAGAAAATATCACGAGAAACATTACTTAGTCAAAATGAATTTAGTATGTCATACCTTTGGAAGAAGAGTCATCCAAATTTATCAATGAAGGTGAATGTCCAATAATCTTCTCCGCCACTCTAATCTTTGATGCAAATAAAGTTTCCCATGTTTGTGCTATTTCTCCATAATACCTTCTCCAAAGAGGGTAAATCAATGGCAACGGGCATCCATCACGCATGTGAAGTTCAATGAAATGATTACCATCGATAAATCCGATGAAAAGAGTTTTTGGTTCTTCCGGTGGAGGTGATTGTAACGGAAGAAAGGTGAATGATTGAACTTTAGATAGTTGGACTAATACTATATTGTAGCACGAAGCGATAATGAGTCCCATATCCGGCATCGACATCCATTTGTCCAAACTCGTTGGAGTTGTATTGCATTCAAGTGAAGATAATAATTCTTCCCTTCTTGGTTTTCCAAACGTGATATCATACAATGTCAATTTTGATTCAAGTTCTTCATGGAGATCAAAATGAACTTGCGCCCAACCACCCTCAATTCCCAATGCTTGGCCAATGACTCTATAACCGCAATGCCCATCGCCAAGTACATCAATAGCCTCCATATCGTGATGTGATAGGTAAGAAGGCATTTGCTCACGAACATCATCCAAAAATTTATTATTAAGCAAGGGATTAACATTGTTATAAATTGTACGCTTTCGTGCATTTAACTTTGGACGAACCTTCATTTTTGTCTTCTCCTCCATCAAGACGTACTCAAAATGGGATGAATCACGCCTTGTGGATTTAGAGTTATCTTTAAATTTCTTATAACTCCCTTTAGACCTACCTTTTAAATGCACTTTAACTAAAGGCTCAATTGTTCGGCTTGTGGTTGGATCAATGATCTCGCGCAACTTCCGTTTTAACTCCTTTTGTATGTCATTTGCTTGAGTGAACTTCTGAATGATTGCTTCTATTTCATTATTTATGTCATTCGACCCTTCTATATCAACTTTCTCCCGTCAATGCTCAAGGATAATTGTTTCCAATGTCTATGTACAAGCCATAATGGAATTGCTCTTGATTGAGCAACATAAGACCTCAATTCATGTGCACAAGACAAACCCATAGTACATCTTTTGATATGTGTGCATGTATCTTCCGTATACCCTTTCATTCTATTCTTCAACATCTCAACCTCCTCTTTTATGCACTGTAGAGCTTTAAGAGACACGCGACCAAGAAGGGCGACGTACAAAGAATCTTCAAACTCTTTATTCACTTGAATGCAACTAGCACCAAATGATCTCTTAATATCTGTGTGTTGAATGTTGATCATTTGATCAAAGGTTCTCCAAATAGTTGATAAACTACCAATAGAAACCTCCAAAAATTTCTTAAGTTGACTATGTGCACCTTCAACTCGATTGGTGGTTGAATTACCCAAATGAAAACATTTATCAATCCACCTCGAAACAAAATAAGTTTTGTATGGATTTATCCAAGTAGTCATGATATATGTGACAACTTCACAATAATTTATAAAGTAATCAACCACAAGCTTGTTCAAGGACGTGCCAAAATCTTTATCTGTATGAGCATCTATCACTCTTTGCCATGCACCCATAAAGCATTTGAAGATTTTTCCCTTACTGAAAAACTTTTTGCAGTTTGCTAAAATATTTCTATTTATATGTACTTGACATAAAATATTTTTAGATTCCGGAAATACAATCTTTATAGCATTCATCAAAGCTTGTTCTCCATCTGTTACCAACACAATTGGTTGGGAATGAGGATGCAAAATGAATCTAAAACAATCAAGAGCCCACTTGTAACTTGATTCGGTTTCATTAGACATAAAAGTGAAACACGAAAAGAATGTCTGGTTTGTTGATGTAACTCCAACAATGCATAATAATGGCATACGATAACGATTTGTCTTGTATGTGCAGTCTAACTGAAAAACCGTTGGAAACATATTACTTAGCTTTATAGAGACCGGATGTGCAAAAAATAACCTTTCCAATTTTTTATTAGTGGAGCAAACTTGGCTAAAAGAAATGTAACCTGAATCGCTCAGACACTTGTACAAATATTGTATGGGCGTTCCTCCATCCAACTCTTTCTTATGTAACTTCACCCGCTCATTGTAAATTGTCCTAATAACCGTGGTATTTTCACTGTTTTCTTTCTTTACGGCGGCTAGTATTTTACGTGGCTTCACCCTGAACCATACATATGTTCTACTAATTTTTTCTCCTCCTTATCTAATCTTCCTCCATATGCATGTGCTTCCAGATGAACTCTCTCGTGATTGTGTATCCCGCATAATATGTAAACCATCCATTTTTCAGTAATTAAATCTTTTTGCCCCTTAAGTGAAAATAAACAATCACAACGCTTTGAAGAGGACATACGCATACCTTTTTTCACCCAACCTTTCTTGTTCTGACTTTCTCTATATTTACCCTCTCTATCACAACCAAGAAACACACGCGGTTTTGGTCGTTCAGTCAGCTTGTCAGACGATTTTATGGTTACTATGTAACCCAAACTCCTACCTATAGCACGAGCCCATTCAATTAACTCTTCTTTAGAATCAAATAATAAATCTGTTTCAAAGTGACAACCAACATCCACTTTTATCTTTTCGATAGTTTCTTCATTTCCATTAGTGACATCTAGAGGAGTATGAAAAATACGTATGAGAACCATATGCAAAATCACAATGTAATATTGACATCAATTAGTAAATAAATAACTCTTACTAGTTATAGGCAAAGACGAAAGTGTCTCATACTCCAATAATTTGATGCTATCACTTGAAAATTCTTCCATAAAGATATAACCTAAAAATAGGAAAATAATATGAAAAAGCCAATATTAACATGCCAATAAAAATAGGAGATTGATGCATAATATATATGTTAAACGTTTAAGATTCAAATTAAAAGAAGTTGAGGTATCTGTGGAGAAGATATTTCCATAATTTTGGTTGACAAAGCATCAAACCAATGTGTTTGTAAAATGAGAATAAATATATTTCAAGGCGGTTTCTTCTATATACAAATACTAAAAAATTTCTCAAACTAACAGTTATATATGCTAATTTGATAAGAGCTGGATATCTAAATTCATGTTGTTAGTGAGCATGGATGGACATTCATATATCTAATTTTTCAGATACCGGCATGTCATTGTAAACACAACTACACAAATAGTTAAAATGCCTATCTAGCACGTGCCGTTATACTTATGCCAATATCATATTACAAATGGCCCCAATTTTTCTGTTTTTACGCTATTTTATAACATTCATCCGGATTCCCAAGCAAATATCATATTACAGGTAATGAAACTCTTTAATGTGACGTAGTGTAGAAAATAATCGTGAAAGAAGAGAGATGACCGATTTGGAAATTGTATAAAACAACAATCATATATGCTATCACTACTTGTTTTCAAACCCTATTGAACTGAGCCCTTTATATGCCATTATTTAGAAAAAAAATCATAGGAAGACATGCAATTATCATTGATTTGTGGTTTTACTGAATTTGCATAGTCTGCTGATGCAGAGGAAACTGTGAGGCTGATTGATTGGATAAAGATGTGCTCCGTTCTGGTTGCAACACCGATTTCTGTGAATTCTAGGAAGACATATTGGTTTTGTGACTGCAAAGGCGGGGGGGTGGGTATGACTGAATATGGGAGGTAGGATCTGATTGGGGGCTGAACCTAATATTGTATACCTGTACCAAAACAGGGAAAGCACACACGGAGTAGTGTAGAAAATCAGGTAATGAAACTCTTTAATGTGAAGTAGTGTAGAAAATCAGGTAATGAAACTCTTACCTAAACCCTAATGAATGCTAAGAGAAGGCAGAATGAAACACGCGGAGGTGTAGAAGTTGTATAGACGGTTGTTTACCTTAGGTGGTTGTCCGAAGATCCGGGGGCTTCCGCGATCTATTGCCGTAGACGGGAGCGGTTGCCGGAAAGGGGAGCGGCACGGGGAGTACGGAGGCGGAGTTCGCGAGATGGGGGGAGGACTGCTTCCTCGATCTACTGCCAGAGATGGGAGAGGCTGCCGCGAATAGTTGCCGGAAATTGGAGCGGCACGACGAGTACAGCACGACGGGAATGGCGAGATCTGGATTTCGCGAGTTGGGGAGGGGACGACGGCTTCTGAACCAGGAGAAAAGAAGAGAAGGAAATAGAGTTGCGGCTAAATTTTTGGGAAAGGGTTTTTTTAAAAGGTTTTGGGGTGCGGATAGCCAAAATCGGGGTGCGGTTAACAATCGCCTTATTTTATTGCTTTTGCTTGTGTATTCTATGTAGTTCCTTTTATGATTATTTGGTGCGGGCGATGCACGCTAGGGGCGCCGCATGCCATATTGGAAGAGATAAAACGATCACCCTTGTAGAGGATCATTTTTTTGGCCCATCCTGAAGGACGTAGCCCGGGTTGTTCGCTACTACTGCATTTGCCAGGCATCTAAAGGCTCATGAAAAAACATGTTACCAACTGAAAATTTTAATTTCAATAAAACTTACAAATTTGATACAATTCACGAGAGATACTCGTGCCTAGCCTCAGGAGGTTAGTTCCTCCTTGAAGTCTCTCTTCAAAATGAGAGATCCCAAACCCTAATGATCAAAAGACGCCTAATACTCCCAAGTCTTATACTTATATAGAGAGGGGGATCCGCTTACAAATTACTACAATACCCTTTTAAAAAAACAATATTATAATGTTGAATACTTAAATTACATTTACGGTCCGTTCGGCCCCCTGGAATTGGAATTGCAGAATTGGAATTGCAGAATTGGAATTCATCTAATTCCAATTCCTGTGAGAATTGGAATTGGTCTGAATTCCAATGCAGTTGTTCGACTGTAGGATGAATTTCTAGAATTGGAATTGAAATTGGTTTAGAATTTCTTTTTTTCTCATGACTGCAGGATCAGGCGACATGACAATTTGAAGTTGTAGTCTTGTGTCACTCGGGACGAAGTTATTGTAGCAAAACCAAGTGGTGAAGGGAATTATTCATTTACAATCTCTAAGAAGATATAGAAGTTGGCAAAAAAGGAACACAACATCAGAGAAATCAACTTCAAGTAGTGTACCAACAATTAATTATGATCAGACAACGACGACGAGATCGGGCGGTGATAACGAGATCGGGTGACAACGACGAGATCGGTCGACGATGACGAGATAAGGCGACGATGACGAGCTTGGGGGTGTGATCAGACATCGACGGCGAGATCGGGCTGTGGAGGCGGTGAAATCGGGCTGCGACGACGAGATCAGGTGGTGGCGGCGAGATCAGACGGCGGCGGCAGCGAGATCATGCGGCGGCGAGACCGGCGGCGGCGAGATCGGGCGTCGGCGACGAGATCGGACGGTGGCGGAGGCGGTGAGATCGGACAGCGGCGACGAGATCGGACGGCGGCGAGATCGGACGACGGCGAGATCGGGCGTCGGCGGCGGTGAGATCGGGCGTTGACGGCGGCGAGATCGGGCGGCGAGATTGGGCGGCGGCGGCGGCGAGATCGGACGGCGGCAGCGAGATCGGGCGACTGCAATGAGATCGGGCGGCGACTGCGAGATCGGGCGGTGGTCTGCGAGATCGGACGACGATGGCGAGATCGGACTGCGACGGCGAGATCGGGCGGCGATGGCGAGATCGGGCAACGCCGGCTATAGTAAAAAATTGAATTCCATGAAATATCTGTCTTTATCCCTAAGAATTGGTCATAGTACAAAATTGAATTCTATGGAATTGGAACAATTCCAATTCCGAGGGAATTCCTAACATCCGAACACTGAAATTGGAATTCTGCTGCCCCAATTTCAATTCCCAATTCCAATTCCAGGGGGCCGAACAGACCGTTATTGACTTCCAACGATGCTTTAGCAACATAGATTGGTAGATTACAAACTACCATCGAGATGAGTCAAATCAGATGAAAAAAAATCTACACGTCAATTACCATTAGTGGCATAAGAGATCATCAATGCGGGGCTATGAATGCTTATGCTAGTAGGTTGGTAGAGCTCTCACACCGTGTTTGGTGGTCCGTGAATTTGAGCAAGAGATGGTGCAGATCACAACAACGAGCAGTAGACAACAAATATACTACTAAAACTACTTGGTAATTTATCTTTTAGTAAGCGCTGTCTGTGATAAAAAACAATATTATAAAATAATTTTTCTAGTTAGTTGATATACGTATAGTCATAAAAAGGGAATATTACGAGGAATATATGAAAATACCATCGAGTTATTAAAGGCGCATCAAGTTACAAAGTGGTCTTAGAGCCTAGGCGCAAGGCTCAAGGCGCAGACGCGTGCCTGTCTATGACAAGGCGCAACCACATCCATTTTAAATAATCAACGCCAAACATCATTTCAGCTTCTCGATTAAATTTTTCATCTATTATACTAATTAATCATTCATTATTATCGTTTGTATTTTTTTTTAAAATAGAATTAATGTGGTCACTTGCATCATATCTAAATCTCAATGCACAATTATCTTTCATAAATACTAAATCAATAAAAAATTATTGAGTTCTTAAATTATTTTTTTCTTAATTTTTGAAGAAAGAAATTTAAAACAAAAATCTCATGCAGACGCGTCTTTTATATTGTAAAGGCGCAAATAAGGCGCAACCCTCTGAGCTTGGTGAGCCTGGAGCCTGAGGTGTGCCTTTAATAACATTGGATTGGACGGGCCGACAAATATTTTGTTTGATGTTAGTTTTCTGGGTTGAGAATTTTTACTCTTTTTTGATGTTCTTTGCCGACGAGTCAATTTGGTGCCCTAGTCACAGAGCTGGCGAGAAAGCAAATAAATCAGAGGCTATCTGCTTTTGATACCACGTTAGAAATGATGGCAATGGAAAATTACAACACTATTTTACCTCATAAGTGGGGAGTATCTAAAGGGTTTCTGATAGAGAAGGAAATTGCATTGCATTAAACGATAATGATACAATCGAGAAAAATCTCTTTAAGTGCTCGGAGGCTGGATACTACTTGATACTCCACTCTCCAAGAGAGAGCCAAACTCCTAGACTTCCAAAGATACTCCCTAAAGAAACTAACACTCATATATATAGATGAGTTGGGGAAATTATAAATTACAAAATTGCCCACTGGGCTACATAAACTAAAATAGCATGTGGCGGCCGCTTCGTATCATCACGTCCTGCCCGAAAAACGACCTTGTCCTCAAGGTCGAGTGTCAAATGGGTCGTCAGAAAGAGTCAGTGGATCCAGTTCCCCAAAGTCAGGATCAGTATCTTCAGCTCCCAACAATACACATAGGTTCCTGAGAGGGAAGACGTGGGTGGGCGAGAACGGTTGCTGACAGCGAAAGCAGAGGCCCTTGCGGTGAAGCTCTTTATGTTGTCGGTAAGACAGATGATGTGGCCGTAGGGGGGCTGGTTGGAGTGGAGCTGGCGGATGCGGAGGCGGAGTCAGCAGTTGTGGCCCAGGTGGGGGCAGTGGATCCACGAGCGGAAGAAGTGGCGGTAGTGGCCACGACGGTGGGACCGATCGTGTCGATGAGGACTGTGGGGCTAGGTAGAATTCCTCGTCGAGATATCTAACCTGCTCCATTGCGCTTGCGCTGGACAGACTAGTCGGGTTGTGGACCCGAAGGCGCGCATGAAGGTGTGGGTGTAAACCCAACAAAAAATAGCCCCAGTAGTGGTGAGGGGCCAGGTCGGGGACACGAGTAGCGGCCGTAATGAATTCGTCGATGTAAGTTGCCACATAGTCAGACTGGGACGGAGCTGAGGCGCTCAAAGGCATTACCAGCCTGGCGGCTAACGTAGTGGCGTAGGAGTTCCTCCTTCAATGTGGGCCAGAAAATGTCCGGTACCTGCTGGCGTATCCAGTGCACCTAATGGAGCGTTGAGCCCTCCATATAAATAGTAGCGAGCGGGACCTTCTGGTCGGCAGGGGTGGCTTGCAAGTTAAAGAATTGCTCGACGCGGGCGATCCACCCGAGAGGGTCGGTGCCGTCGAACACCAGAATCTCGATCCAGTGGAGGTGGGCCGGGGCACTGTCTGCCGTGGGGTGCAAAAACCCCATGTGGTCGGGAACAATTGGCATCAGAGTCGGTGGAGAAGGGGACGAAGGGCGATTGACTGTTGTGGAAAGTCCTCGAAGGAGGAGCGCGCGGCCCGCCAGTTGGGCTTCAATGTGATCCATGCGATGAGAGTCCGAGTTTGTAGTGGTGGAGACGTTCTCGTCGGTGCGGAGGGTCATGGCCCATGTCTTGGGCATGAACCGAGGCTATAAGTAGCGTCAAGGCGCGCCGAAAGGCTGTAATAGTTGACAGAGGAGGACCCGACACAGCTGAAGGCGAAGAGGAGGAGAAACTTCCGCTTGAAGGCCGCCTGAAGCCGCCGAAGCTGCTGGAAGGCCGCCGAAGCTGCTGGAAGACCGCCGAAGCTGCAGGAAGGCCGCCGAAGCTGCAGGAAGCCTGCCAGAAGGTGGGAGGAGACGCATGAAGAGTGGTAGAATGCTGCAGACAACAAGAGGATGGCGAGGGTGAGGAGCGGTGGTCGGTACGCTACAGAAAATGCAAGAGGGAGATTGAACAACGGCGAGGAGGAGTCGCCGGAAAGGTCGCGGGAAGGCCACAAAAGCCGGCGGAGAAGGCGCCGTCGAAGGCTCTGTACTCTGCGGAATCGCCGCTGGGAGGAAGAGGTGCTGCTGGCCGGCCGAAGCAACCGCAGGAAGGATCGAACGAGGCCAAGTCGCTAAAAAACTGCGAGTGCAGTCGCAGGAGGCGTCGAGCTATGCGGTCGACGTTGTCGCAGGGGAAGACGCACAATGTTGTCGACAAAAGAAGCAGGTGGATCGCAGATCAGGAGCAGGAGCAGCGGTGCGACGAGTTCTGGAGCGCGGGGTCGGTAGCAAAACGGGGGTCGGCTGGATCGCAGACCGGAAGCGTCGTCCGCAGGCGGGGGAAATTAGTGCTCGTGAGAACCCTAAAAAATGGCAGGTCGGACCAGTTGATAGAGAAGAGAAAATTGTATTGCATTAAACGATAAAGATACAATCAAGACAAATCTGGTGAAGCATCCGGAGGCTGGGTCCTGCATGATACTCCACTCTCTAAGAGAGCCAAAACCCCAGAGTTTTAAAGATACTCCCTAAAGAAACTAACACTTATATATATAGATGAGTGGGGGAAATTACAAATTACAAAATTGCCCCCGGAGCTACATAAACTAAAATAGCATGTGACGACCGCTTCGTGTCAGTTTCCAAGACATCGAATGGATAAATACTGAAAACACTTGAAAATGATACATACAAACGTAACAAATCAAGAAACACAAGCATATGCCTGCGATGAAATCAAGTTTCGTGAAGTTTTTTTGAGAACAAAAACACAAAAAGAAGTCCGTATCATTACTAGTATCCACACGAACGCAAAAAACATAACACAATCCGTCCAACGACCTCCCTGATGAAAAAATGATCGTCCATCTCTGCAATTAAATACTTGTTTCGTTTCTGCAGAGATTCATCTCCTTTCCTTCTCAATGTTCTCTTTGTTTTCACAGAAGACAACATGAATTTGTCTCTTTCTAGTCAAATCCAAAACTAGCATTAGTGGAAAGTTTCAAAAATATGTCCCTTTTATATCAGAGAGAGGAATTCAAAAAAAATTAGGTTTCGTTCGTTTGGCAGGAAATGTGATGCTGGAATTGGAATTTGTCAATTCTCGTAGATATTAGAATTGAAGCCAATTCAAATTCTACTGTTCAGCTGAATGCTTAAATTATATCACTAAAATTGGAATTAGTAATTCCTCTATTCAGTTGGTTGTTAGAATTCAGTGGTTGGAATTGAAATTAAGGATCCAATCTACCAATAAATTAAGTTTTTGAATGCGTATTAAGAAGTCCGACCTAAGGAGGTCAGAACTGAGGGGAAGAAAAATAACATATTCTGAATTCCAACAAAATTGAATTGAATTCCAATTCCCACCAAAAATATTGTCTGCCGAACAATAGAATTGGAATTGACAATTTCAATTCCAATTTTTTTCTTTAATGCCTCCCAAACAAACGGGCCTTAGGGCCCGTTCGGATCTCTGGAATTGGAATTGAGGCAACAAAATTCCAATTCTAGTATTCAGATGTAAGGAATTCCCGAGGAATTGGAGTTGGTCCAATTATATGGAATTTGGTTTTATACTATAGCCAATTCTTGGGGGTAAAAATAGATATTGCCCATTTTCGGTCGAAAGTCCTAAACCGATATGTCCTCGTGTTGCCCAAACTCCTGATCTCATTGTAGCCCAATCTTGCCGTTATCGCCCGAGCTCGCCGTCGTCTTCCCATCTCACCGTCGTCTCCCGATGTCGCCATCATCGCCCGATCTCGCCACCGTCGTCCGATCTCGCCGTCGTCGTCCGATCTCGCCGTCGTCGTCCGATCTCGCCATTATCTCCCGATCTCGCCGTTGTCACCCGATCTCGTCGTTGTCGTCCGATCTCACTATTCTTTATCCTGACGTTCCTATCTTTCACGAATGAAAACCCGTGGGAGCCACGCATTGCCACTCGTGATGGAGTTGTTTGTTAAGCTTGACGATCGAGGTACAATGGAGTCTCCAAGTTCTCGGCAAAGGGACTCAACGTCTGGAACACGACAACACTCTCCGATGCACACACAATCGACCAGTCACGGTGCCAGTTCTTCCGCTTTCGCATCTACAACGACATCAACCTTGCGGCACTCGACGTGCATACACCCCATCCTGCTACCTTGGGAAAAAGAACAATTCCTGAGCAATTCCAATTCTAGAAAACCAGCTTGCAACCGAATAACAACATTTAAATTTAGACCAAAACTGGATGAATTCCAATTATTGCAGTAATTGAAAGCGGATGAATTCCAATTCCTGCGAGAATTAAAATTGGATGAATTCCAATTCAGTAATTCCAATTTCTGCGATCTGAGTGGACCCTTAGAGAGAAAGTCATGACATGTTGTAAGTTGTTGTTTCGGTTGAAAACTTAAAACAGTAATTCCCAATAAATTAATTTCAATTTAAATATATAACATGTGTTTGGTTTTATTTAAATCTAACATAAATCAAACCAACACGATCACTTGCCCAGTTTTTCTACATTTTTAACATGCGATGCTATATGTTCATATTACATTGATAGTAAAACTAATCTCTTGATAAGTTTTAGATGAGAACAATATCCTCAGGAATACATGACAATACTTGATATGTGACTCATAAGAACATCATTTGATTTTAGTTTTTCTTGAAGGATGATAACTGTGGATAAACCTCAAACTTGTATATACTTTCTCAATAATCAAATACAAGGTATGAATACATATTTATAAGAGGGAGAAAGAGAGAAGAGATCCTTATACATGATGTGAGACTAAAGAAGAGAAAAGAAGAAAGCTAACTAAAAGGGCTCCAATATGGGCCTCTTTACATTGACTTTTCTAACACTCCCCCGCAAGCTGGAGCGTACAAGTCGTAGGCACCAAGCTTATATAGGAACTAATAAAAAAGGGTACTTGATAAGGCTTTTGTGAAGATGTCTGCAACTTGTTCAGTACCAGGTACATGCTGTAATTCTATCTTCTTCATTTGAACTTTCTCCCAGATAAAATGATAGTCTACTTCAATATGTTTCGTTCTTTCATGGAAGACTGGATTCTTTGCTATGTGTATAGCTGCTTGGTTGTCGAATAACAAGATGACAGGTGAGAGAAGTTTAACTCCTAGATCAGTGAGGAGACTCTCAAGGCACGTAAGCTCAGAGACAGCAGATGCCATTGATCTGTATTCAGCTTCAGCTGAGGACCGAGCAACCACAGCTCGTTTCTTACTCCGCCAGGTAACAAAATGCACTCCAAAATAGGTACAGAAGCCACTGGTTGATTGCCGATCATCCAAGGAGCCAGCATAATCTGCATCAGAGTACGCAACCAACATTGGAGTAGATGATGAGGTTTTGTATACCAGCCATTGACCTAGAGCTGTTTTAAGATATCTCAGGATTCACTCCACGGCTTGAAGGTGAGATATGCGAGGGGCATGCATAAACCGGCTGACCACCCCAGGTAGGCCTGCGAGCGGTGCGGTTCGGTGCGGTTTGGGGACAAACCGAAACCGCACCGCAGGGTTGCGGTTTTCGACCGGCCAAAACCGCACCACACCGAAACCGTGTGGTGCGGTTTGATTTCGGTGCGATTTGACGTCGGTTTGTGCGGTGCGATTTCGGCTTTTGACAGTTTTTCTGGTCATTAATAAAACAAAGCATATTTTATTGAACAAAATAAACTTGACGTTGTTTCTAAAACCTTAAGTTTTAACTCTACATCCTAAGCACAAAAAACTCTTAAATACTAAATCATAAACTAATTCTATCCCAGTTAAGTGAATATTAAACATTTACACTGTTAAATATTGCTGTTACACACTAATGTTGCATACTACTATTACTCGCAAATAAACTATATAATTGCTGACTTATTATATGTATATATATATGATATATAATATGATAATTGAGGATTACAAAACATATTACACATGAGAGGCAACACCACAACTCGGCAAACAATAGTTTCAGAGCTTCCAAAAATCAAACACGGAAATTTTAAAACAAATTAAGGGCAAAAGTGTGCCTTTAACTATTAACTATTAATTAATAGAATAATAGTTGCCTAAGTATTAACTGAATAATAGTTGCGATTAAAAAAACCGCAGAGTATGCGGTTTTCACGAAGGCAAAGTCAAATTTTTTCCAAAGTAGAAATGTAGAATATAATGGGTGCTGCATTACTGCGGTTTTTTAATGTACTAATCTTAAATTTTTCTAGGCCTATTAACCTAGTCATGGTGCGGTGCGGTGTGGTCGGTTTTTACGAAGCCAAAGTCAAACCGAACCGCACGTATGCGGTTTTCAGCCCCCCGAAACCGAACCGAACCGCACCCGATCGGTTTGGTTTGAAAACGGGTGCGGTGCGGTGCAGTTTTGCGGTTTCATGCGGTATTCGGTTTTGCTGCACATGCCTAACAACAAATGATATATCCGGTTTTGTGACTGTTACGTGGATCAATTTCTCAACTAGACGTCGATAGTATTCCGGATTTTGGAGAAGAAGATCGGTGTCAGAAGTATGGGCACACAACTTATGATTTGCATCTAGTAGTAGTGAGCTTGCATCCAGAGTAGCCAGCATCATGTAGGAGATCCAGACAGTACTTCCGTTGGGAGAGGACAAGTCCATCCGGACGTCTCGCGATCTCAAGACCAAGGAAGTATCGAAGATGCCCCAGATCTTTTGTCTGAAAGACGGAGCTAAGGTGCAGCTTGACTGCTTGGATTCCCTTTGAGTCGTCTCCAGTGATTAAGATGTCGTCAACATAAATTAATAGAAGAACCGTTCCTGTTTTCTGATGACGAGTGAACAGAGAGAAGTCTGCCGAGCTCCGAGTAAAGCTGACTTCCCGAACCGCCTTGCTAAACTTGTCGAACCATGCCCGAGAGGATTGTTTGAGACCATAAATGGACTTCTTCAGATGACATACTCGAGACTCCCCCGTGGTCTCAAACCCGTGTGATTGCTGCATGTAGACCGTTTCCTGGAGATCGCCGTTCAGGAACACATTTTTGATGTCCAATTGATGTAAGGGCCATTGACGATGCACATCCACTGAGAGGAGGACACGAACGGTGTTGAGTTTGGCGACCGCAAGAATGTCTCCTCATAATCAAGGTCGTGTTGTTGAGTGAATCCATGAGCCACCAGGGGGGCCTTCAGGCGATCAATTGTCCTATCAGGAGCATGTTTGATGACAAAGACCCATTAACACCCAACAAGTGTCTGCCTGAGAGGTAAAGGGACAAGGTGGCAAGGTCTGGTTAGCCCAGAGAGCAGTCATTTCTTTTTCCATGGCCGCCCTCGAGCCAGGATGTTGGAGAGCCTCATGCACATAGTTAAGTACAAAAATAGAAGATAATGAAGTGACGAAGGTTTGAAGTAGTGGGGAAAGGCGATGTAGGGATGCATAGATCGCCATGGGATGAGCGGTTGATTCTGGTGCCGGATCAGCAGGACGTGGAGCGTCAGAAGTCGAAGCCGATTGCATTGGGGCAACGGAGCTAGGTTGGCGACGAGTGTAAACACGAATAACAAGTGACTTTGAGATAGTGGGAGGCTGGGCAGGAATGTGTGATGGGGGAGGAGTGATAACAAGAATGAGGGGACGTAGGACGGGTGATGGTTGGGGTGTAGGGTCTTGAGCAGAGAAGAATGGAAGATCCTCCCGAAAAGTAACATCAACAGAGACTGTTACCTTGCAGGTAGTAGGAGAATAACAGACGTAGCCTTTTTGAGTCCGCGAGTAGCCAACAAAGATTTGTTTGGTTGCCCGGGGGTCCAGCTTGTCCACAGATGAACCAAGACTGTGAACATAGCAGGTGCAACCAAAAATGCGAGGTGTGAGAGAGAATGCCAAAGTAGAGGGGAACAGGAGGTTGGACGGAGTGACATTATGGAGTATGAAAGACGGAAGACGGTTAATCAGATAGCATGATGTTGAGAGGACAAAATTCCAATAAGCTTTAGGAACCTGCATTTGAAGCATGAGAGAGCGAGCGACATCGAGAAGGTGGCGGTTCTTACGTTCGGCCACGCCATTTTGTTGAGGGGTATAAGCACACGATGTTTGGTGAATGACTCCAAAATTCGAGCACATGGTCACAAACTCGTGGCTAATGTATTCGCGAGCATTATCCGTGCGAATAGCTTTGATGTTCGTAGAGAATTGCATGCGGGTCTTAAGGAGAAAAACCCGAAAGACGCGTGAAAGCTTAGAGCGATCCCGAATAAATATAGCCATGTCATTTGAGAATAATCATCAATAAAGGTTAGAAAATAACGATAACCATAAATGCTAGTGATTTTGTACGGTCCCCAAACATCAGAGTGCACAAACATAAAAGGAGCAGAGCTCCCAGTACAATGAGATACAAAAGATGAATGAGGCTGCTTGCCCAAAATACAAGTCACACTTGAAGTAAGAGATACATCGGGTAGAGCCTTTTGTAGGACTGACAGAGGAGCATGCCCAAGACGCCGATGCTAATCGACGAAGGAGATGAAAGAGAGGATATTAGGAGAGTCATCTAGAAGGTAGAGCCCGTTCTGCAACCATCCCTTACCAATGATATTCCGCGTCTGTCGATCCTGTATCAGAAAAGAAGAAGATGTAAATGTTATAAAGCAATTTAGATCAGTAGTGAGACGACCGACAAAAAGTAAATTGAAAGGGGAGCCAAAAACATAAAGAGCGGAGCATAGAGAGAGAGAAGAAGTGAGAGAGATGTCCGCAGAGCCTGAGACCGGAATAGTGTCCCCATTGGCTACTATGATACACTTAGGGTGAGGAGTATCCAGGTACTGATGTGGTCACAGAGAGGTGATGTGATGAGTGACACCTGAATCCACTATACACCATAGACTAGTGGAGAGACATGCGATACCTTCATGTGAGACGGAGACAGCCGAGGTAACGGAGGCTGGCGGGCGAGTGAGCAGACCATGAAGTTGTTGGAGCTGAAGACGGACCTCATCAATGTCAGTACGATTGAGCAAGGATTCGTGAGCAGCGACGACAACCTGTGGACGAGTAGGAAGCCCATGCTTGCGATAGCACGTGGCCTCAAGGTGTCCATCCTTCCCGCAGAAGGAACACTTTGGTCGTGGTCGGCCTCCCCGACCGCGGCCACGAGAGCCGTTATGCCCCCCCGAGCAGAAGGTGGAAGGGGTAGTAAGGGCACAGAAGTTTGCTGAAGGAGAGCTGGCGATGGAGATCCAGAACTATCCGGAGGTGGTGAGACTTTGAGCAACATGAAACAGACATCAGATAGTGATGGAGTAGCCGCAGAGGAGAGGATCTGAGTCCGAATGCTATGAAGATGTGGTGGCACACGAGCCGAATGCTATGAAGATGTGGTGGCACACGAGCCATCATCATGAAAACGTCCACGACTTCTTTTTTAGCTCACTGTACAACAAGATCCGTTGTAGGAGGTTGATGTTGAATCCATGCTTCAACCAGGGTTTTGGCCTGAGGAACAAATGAGGTGAGATCGGTGGCCCCGCCAACATCAAGAGTCTGTAGATCAATGATGATGTCATACAAGTGCTGTAGACTATCCTTCCCGGAATAGAGGGAATGAGGTTCATCCCACATCGCTCTGGCCATTTCATGGTACATGGCCATGCGATACGGTTCACCATCAAGGGAGTTGAGAAGCCAGGTCTGAACACGACCATCATTTCGCAACCAGTCATTAGTAGGAGGAGCTGGAGCAACTTGAGTCAAGTGATGTAGGAAGCCTTTGGACTGAAGGACACGACGAACCGAATGTACCCACTCCACGAAGTTCTTCTTGCCGGCTAACAAGATAGTCGTAATCCGCAGTTCATCCCGAAGTTCTGGAGCAGGAACCAGGCGATCAGCAGAGGAGGAAGCCGCCTGCCCAGTGGAGTCAAGAGAAAATCCCATGGTCACGCGGTTAGGAGTCTAGACCGGCGGGAAGAGGATCAGCGGTTAGAAGGGAGACCATACAGGTAGTGTAGGAGCAGGCTGGGTGGTTAGAAGCGAAACCGCACATGATGGAAGGCAATGGTCAGGCGGCAAGCACAGAAGAGGCCGCGATCAAGGAAACAGAGCGGGTAGACGGGGAAGCAGCTGAAAAGAGGAGGGCTGGGAAGTCGCACAGTCTCAGTGGCAAATCACTAGCGACAGGAGGCGATGCTGCTACAAAAATGCAGAGCCCGCAGCGGGTAGAAGAGAAACCAAGGCAAGCTCACCACAAAAAGAGACGTGAGTCCGCAGCGGGAAAACCAGGAGAAGCCTGCTATAGCGAGAAGAGAAGCAACACGGGAAGAGGAGCAAAGGACCGAACCGCTCGACTAGCAGAGAAGGACATCGACGGTTTAGAGGAGAACTCGACTGAGCAAGAGAAGACCGCACGACAAACTGTTCGCAGGAGCCCGCAACAGGTAGGGAATTCGCAGTGGGTAGAGGACAAGATAAGTCGTGCGAGATAAAAAGGCAGTGAGATAAACCGCGCGGGTAGATAAAAAGGCAGAGAAGGACAATGTCGTGTGTCCACACATCCACCTAAGCATTCTCATCTCAGCAACTCCCATTTTTTGCTCATGTACACAATTCACCGCCCAACACTCAGAACCATTGAGCATGGCTGGTCTAATTGCAGTGTGGTAAAACTTGCCCTTAAGTTTTAATGGTACTTTACGATCACATAAGATCCCTGACGCGCCTCTCCACTTCAACCAACCCTCTTGGATTCTATGTGTCACATCTTTATCAATACTCCTGTCTTTTTGAACTATCGGTACAAGATATTTAAAACACACACTACGAGAAATATCTTGATCACCCAACTTAATAGCAAAGTCATCCGTCCTTCTTGCACTGCTAAATCGTCCATATACTCAGTCTTTGCCTTGCTCGTCCTAAAACCCTTCTTTTCTAAAGTGTCTCGCCAAGATTCTAGTTGTTTACACCCTCGCGCGTCTCGACCAAAACGATATCATCCACAAACAATAGACACCAAGGTATTGCTTGTCCGATGAGCTCATCTAAGCGAGTAAAATTTTTTTTTTGCTTCATTGCTTAAACTGTTTTTTTAACATTAGGACATTCCTATAAATTATGGTCATGCTCCTTTATCTCACACATTTGAGAAGTATCTTGTTTTATACGGAGAGTTAACACTACATTATCTGAGAATATATGCAGGATAAAATGCTCGACGGGAGCCAATTTATTTCCAAAACGCCCCTTTCTTTTTTCCCCTATTGCACAGGTCGTCTTCCCGCTTGGCGTCGAGCTAGATGCTGAGAATCGTAGGCGAGCCCCTTTTTGTTTGCAATCCCTCGCCTGAAGCCATTCCCGACCTCACAGATCTCCCCTATCACGCCAACTTGCTCGTTCACCGCCCTCAGCTACCAAATTTCTATTGTTGCTCCCTCCTGCCCTCTAACCATCTAGCGGAAGGGAGTCCTTTACTCGCTCAAGTCTCTACTGGTTAGGATTTGGGGACGGAATCTCATCCCGAAGGACCGCACAGGATGATCTTCTTCTCGGTATGTAACTAGTATGTTTATGTAAAGATAGAAATCTGTATTATGAATATGTATTTTAAAAGATTCATTGTGTAAATATGTTTTGGCTTTCATATATTATGATGAAAGTTTTCTTCTACACTCAACATTGTGTGAAAAACATTAAGCAACTCGCCGAATTCTATTGTTTTTCTAACTTGGTCTATTATTATGGTGAAGCTCTGTAGAAATTGTTAATTACTTTGCTTTATGATAATTAAGTTCTTATGGTATACCCATATCATAATTATTTTTTTGTTTCTCAATTTTTACAGGTTTTACATAATTATAGCTTGCACTTTGGATCTGAATTTTTCATAATATAAAATACAACTGCAAATAGCTGTTTAATAGAACAGTTTAAATGAAAAATTTATATCCGATCAGCATTTATGTACAGATTCTCCAAATAGCCTGCCGTTTTTTCATCACTGCTTCTCAAAGATCTCTATTAAATCAATTTTATTTGATTAACATCTTTTTTTCATTAACAACAGCTACCCCAAACAGTGCCTAAAGCCTAAAGCTAGTTTTCACGCATACAAAACTTTAGCACGAGGCGCATGTGAGTTTTCTCCACAAACTTGTGCTAACCATGTAAGCATTGCTTCAACAATGCAGAGGAATGAAAAGAAGGCCTTTGATTATACTTCTGAACAAAGCTACAAGACAGTTCAGTAGACAGTTGACCAGGACATACAAAATCACGACATACAATAACATTTAACACTAACAACCAAACTCAACCCTCACAAGTGGAGACTCACAATCAAAATAAGCTTCAAACCATGAATGATGGAAATGAGTAGAGTTCTTCCTCTTATATAGGTCTCCTTCTCTTTTCCCTCCAAAAATCAAGAAGGATCTATATTTCTCCACACAACGAGGAGACTAGATTATTCTATACTCCTCTACACCATTCCATATCTCATATGCATGATTATTCTCTACCATTCTAGAATGTTGTCAACATATTCATACTAGTCTAAAATAATCCTTTATGTATTGTTAAAACTGGTCGCAGAGCAGTTGAGTTAACCTTAGCACCGTGACATTCTCCCCCGTTGAATATGACGACACATTAATTATTACCCTCCTTGTTTCACATTCTTTCGTTATTTGCAAACCTTATTGCGAAAAGAATCTTCTTTTCTTGCCCATATAGTCGCTTTATCAGCACCGAGTAGGTAGTCAGACCATCAATGTGATGCATTTCAGACGTGGGGAAAATTAGAATTCCTTGAAATTGATCAAGAAAATTCATCCCAACGATAATGTCGTCATCTCCCAAGGGAATAACTTCAATAAGAACCATATTCTTCCATCCTCTAAGACTAACGTCCACATCTGGTGCAAGCCCAATAGTTTGTACTTCCTGGGAATTAGCGAATTTAAGCCGGTCCAAATTTGATTGGTAGTCCAATTCTCTTGGCCACTGTCTTGGACATAAAGAATTCAGCTGTGCCTGTGTCTATCATGGCTCTCATTTTCATGCCCTTGAACTCCACATCCACCATTATTTGCCCTTTATTTATCATCCTTCTTCTTGTATGGGTTTGGCTCAAACTTTTTGGGTTGAAGTGGCACCTTGCCCCTACTCGATCGATATCGATTCTATTTTTCTCTAAGGTTGGACAATAATTGACTTTGTGCAGTCCTTCACAAAAGAAATACCCCAAAGATGGGCAACTTATGTAGGAGCTTCTTGCTCTTTCCCATCCTCCTCGAGTAGACATGGCGTTAAGGCGTTGCATGATACTTGGCCTCGCCACTTATGGCTCATCCTCATCTACACTTGTCTCGTCTTTCTTTATTACAATCGTCAAAGATCCAAGCTGTGGACAGTCCTTCATATGATGGAATCCCTTGCATACAAATCAGGAGGGTGATCTCTTCTTTTCCTCAAATCTCCCTTAACGAGGTGCACAATTCTTTGATTCAAGTTCAACGCCTCCACCATTATCAAGATGGTCTATTTCTTCTTCTAGGCGGGACTCACTTAGTTATTCAGATGCCGTGATTGCCTCGTCGATAGCACAGGGTTCTCGTCATCGTACTTCTTTTGCCCATGTTTGTAGTCCATCCACAAAGTAGAACTGACAATCCTTCTCCGTCATTTATGAGATTTGTAACATAAAGCGTTGTGAACTCATTAGCATATTACGCTATTGTTCTTCTCTGCTTCACCTCTCTAAACTTTTTTCGTTTTTGATACACAACATTTTTTTGGGGTAGAAATGATGTTTGAGATCCTTCTTGAACTCGTCCCATGTATCTAATTGACACAATTTTTTTGCAACATCCGTATACTTTCTTCGCCACCAGAACACAACATTATCATCAAGGAATTGAGAAGTAGTTCGTACCTTGGTTATATCACCGTTTAGATGACATCCCTCGAAGTAATTCTCTGTCCTCCATAGGAAGTTATTAACTTATTTTGCGTCCCGTCTGCCTACAAACATGTTTTGCTTGGGGTTGTCCAATCTTGTTCCGAAAGCACTTGTATTACCACCATTGACAATAGCCTTCCTGTAGATGGCTAGTTCTTCCTCCAGGTGCGCCACTTTTCTTCTTAGCTCCCTAGATTCTTCCTCCAGCTCATCTATATATTCATGTAATGTTGCATTATCATCAAAAGCATATTGGAGTTTCTTCTCTAGCTCCTCTCGAATGACTTTCCACTCTCTATGTACCTGGTGGTTATTGATTTCCGTAACCTTCATGCGTTTTTCCCAGTCCATCACAACAAGCTCTAAGTGGCTCTTTTCACGAGCCTAATTTTGGTCACGCTTTTTCTTGCCAGTATGCTGTGTAGTATCTCTACCTCACTTCCCATAATATTGAATTCTTCACCTACCATCATTGGCTTTTGTGCAGAAAACCTCAAATTTGTATATACTTTCTCAATAATCAGATACAAAGTATGAATACACATTTATAGAAGGGAGAAAGAGAGAGGAGATCCCTATACATGATGTTGGAATAAATAGGGGAAAAGAAGAAAACTAAATTAATGAGCTCCAACATGGGCCTCTTTACATGAGCTTTTCCAACACTCCCCCGCAAGCTGGAGCGTACAAGTCGTAGGCACCCAACTTGGACAAGAACTGATAAAATAGGGTACTTGGTAGAGCCTTTGTGAGAATATCGACAACTTGTTCCGTCCCCGAAACATGCTTCAATTCTATTTTCTTCATTTGAACTTTCTCCCGGATAAAGTGACAGTTTAATTCAATATGTTTCGTTCTTTCATGGAAGACTGGATTCTTTGCTATGTGTATAGCCGCTTGGCTGTCACATAACAGGATGACCGGTGAGGAAAGTTTTACTCCTAGATCGGCAAGGAGACTTTCAAGCCATGTAAGCTCAGAGACAACTGATGCCATCGATCGGTATTCTGCTTCAGCTGAGGATCGAGCAACCACGGCTTGTTTCTTACTCCGCCAGGTAACAAGATGACCTCCAAAATAGGTACAAAAACCACTGGTTGACCGCCGATCATCCAAGAAACCAACATAATCTGCATCAAAATACGCAACCAGCGTTGGAGTAGAGGATGAAGTTTTGTATACCAGCCCTTGACCTGGAGCTGTTTTAAGGTATCTTAGGATGTACTCAACGACTTGAAGGTGAGATATTCGAGGTGCATGCATAAACCGACTGACCACCCCAACAACAAAAGAAATGTTCGGTATTGTGACTGTTAGGTAGATCAATTTCCCAGCAAGTCGTCGATAGTATTCCAGATTTTGGGGAGGAAGATCTGTATCAGAAGCATGTGCAAACAGCTTATGATTTGCATCCAGCGGAGTAGTAGTGGGCTTGCATCCAGAGTAGCCACCATCTTGAAGAAGATCCAGACAGTACTTCTGTTGGGAGAGGAGAAGTCCATCCGGACGTCTCGCGATCTTTTGTTTGAAAGACGGAGCTAAGGTGCTGTTTGACCGCTTGAATTCCCCTTGAATCGTCTCCAGTGATTAAGATGTCATTAACATATACTAACAGAAGAACCGTTCCTGTTCCTGATGACGAGTGAACAGAGAGAAGTTTGCTGAGCTCCGAATAAAGTTGACTTCCCGGACTGCCTAACTAAACTTGTCGAACCATGCCCGAGGGGACTGTTTGAGACCATAGATGGACTTCTTAAGATGACAAACTCGGGACTCCCTCGTGGTCTCAAACCCGGGAGGTTGCTGCATGTAGACTGTTTCCTGGAGGTCGCCGTTCAGAAACGCATTTTTATGTCCAGCTGATGTAAGGGCCATTGGCGATGCACAACCACTGAGAGGAGGACACAAACGGTGTTGAGCTTTGTAATAGGAGAGAATGTTTGCTCATAATCGAGACCGTGCTGTTGGGTGAAGCCACGAGCCACCAGACGGGCCTTCAGACGGTCAATTGTCCAATCAGGAGCATGTTTGATGACAAAGACCCATTTACACCCAACAAATGTCTGACCGGTAGGTAGAGGTACCGGGTTTCAGGTCTGGTTAGCCCAGAGAACAGTCATTTCTTCTTCCATGCCCGCCCGCCAGTCAGGATTTTGGAGAGCCTTCAGCACAGAGTTAGGTACAGAAATCGGGATAATGAAGTAACAAAAGTTTGAAGTCGTGGGGATAGACGATGTAAGGATACATAGTTCGTCATGGGATGAGAGGTAGATTCTGGTGCCGGATCAGCAGGACGCGAAACGTCAGAGGTCGAAGCCGACTTCATTGGGGCAACGAAGCCGGATGGCGACGAGTGTAAACACGTATAAGATGTGACTTGGAAACAGGAGGAGCCTGGTCAGGAATTTGGTGGTAGAGTGGTAACAGGAATGACAGGACGTAGGATGGGTGGTGGTAGAGGTGTTGGATCTGGAGCAGAGAAGAAAGGAAGAACCTCCCGAAAGATAACATCGGCAGAAACAGTCACCTTGCGGGTATTCGGAGAGTTGCATACGTAGCCTTTTTGAGTCCGTGAATAGCCAACAAAGATGTGTTTGGCCGCCCGGGGATCCAACTTGTCCATGGATGGACCAAGAATATGAACGTAACAAGTGCACCCAAAGATGCGGGTATAAGAGAGAATGACAGAGTCGAGGGGAACATGAAGCTGAACGAAGTGGCATTGTGGAAATGTGGAGTATGGGGGAAGGAAGACGGTTAATCAGATAGCAAGCCGTCAAAAGGGCAAAGTTCCAATAAGCTTTGGAAACCTGCGTTTGAAGCATGAGAGAGCGAGCCACATCGAGGAGATGTCGATTCTTACGATCGGCGACTCCGTTTTGTTGGGGGGTATATGCACACGATGTTTTGTGAATGACTCCAAATTCAACGCATGGTTGCAAATTCGTGCCTAGTGTATTCGTGAGCATTATCAGTGCGAATAGTTTTGACGTTCGTGGAGAATTGTGTGCGGGTCTCAAGGAGGAAAGCCCGAAAGACACGAGAAAGCTCAGAGCGATCACAAAGTAAATATAACCACGTCATTCAAGAGTAATCATCAATAAAAGTTAGAAATTAGCGATATCCAGAAATGCTAGTGATTTTGTGCGGTCCCTAAATATCAGAGTGTACTAAAATAAAAGGAGCGAAACTCCGAGTACAATGAGATGGAAAAGATGAACGAGCCTGCTTGCCGAAAATACAAGATTCGCATTGAAAAGGAGGAAGAGATACATCTGGTAGAGCCTTCTGAAGGACTGGTAAATGGGCATGCCCAAGACGCCGATGTCAATCGATGGAGGAGACGGAAGAGAGTATAGTAGGGGAGTCATCAAGAAGGTAGAGCCCGTTCTGCAGTCGCCCCTTACCAATGATATTCCGCGTCTGTCGATCCTGTATCAGAAAAGAAGAAGATGTTAAGGTTACAGAACAATATAAATCAGCAGTAAGGCGACCGACAGAAAATAAATTAAACAGAGAGCCCAAAACATGAAGAGCCGAGTGTAGAGATAGAGACGAAGTGAGAGGGATATCAACGGAGCCAAAGACCGAACAGTGTCCCCATTGGCCACTGTGATACACTTTGGATGAGAATCTAGGTACTGATGTGGGGAGGTGATGTGATGAGTGACACCTAAATCCACTATCCAGTGCGGACTAGTGGAGAGACAAACGATACCTTCATGTGAGATGGAGACAGCAGAGGCAACGGAGGCAGATGGGTGACTGAGCAGACCATGAAGTTGTTGGAGCTGAAGTCGGACCTCTTCAAGGTCAGTACGAGTGACAGATGAGTTGTTGGCAGCAACAACGGCCTGTGGACGAGGAGGAAGCCCATGCTTGCAATAACAAGTGACCTCAAGGTGGCCATTCTTACCGCAGAAGGAACACTTTGGTCGTGGCCGGTCTCCTCGACCTCGTCCCCGAGAGCCTGAACGCCCCCCACGAGCAGGAGGAGGAAGAGGCAGTAAGGGCGCAGAAGTTTGCTGAAGGAGAGCCGGTGACAGAGGTTCAAAACAATCAGGAGGTGGTGAGACCTTGAGCAACATGAGACACACATCTGATAGTGACAGAGTAGCAGCAGAAGAGAGAGGAGCTGAGCCCGAACGCTCTGAAGATGAGGTGGCACACGAGCCATCATCATGGAAACACCGACGGCTTCTTTTTGAGTGTGGAGTAAGATCCATCGTAGGAGGTTGATGTTGAATCCAAGCTTCAACCAGAGTCTTGGCCCGAACAACAAAGGAGGTGTGGTCGGTGGCCCCGCCAACATCAAGAGTCTGAAGATCAGTTATGATGTCATATATGTGCTGAAGACTATATTTTCTGGAATATAGAGAGTGGAGCTCATCCCACATTGCCTTGGCCGTTTCGTGATACATGGCCATGCGATAAGGTTCGCCATCAAAGGAGTTGAGGAGCCACATCTGAACTCGACCATCGTTGCGCAACCATTCTTCAGTAGGAGCAGCGGGAACAACTTGAGTCAAGTGATGTAGAAAGCCCTTGGACTGAAGAACGCGGCGAATAGAGTGCACCCACTCCACAAAGTTCTTCTTCCCGGCTAGAGAAATAGTAGTGATCCACAATTCATCCCGGAGTTTAGGGGCAAGGGCCGGCGGTCTGCAGAAGAGGAAGCTGCCTGTCCGGTAGAATCAAGAGACGACCCCATGTCCGAGCGGTCAGGATGGTAGATCGGTGGATAGAGAGGAGACCGCGGAAAGAGGGGAGACCACACGGATAGAGAGGAGACCGCGCGAGTAGATCGGAAGGCAAGACCAGCGAGTAGAAAGAGGCCGCACGGTAACCTTGCGAGAAGACCACACGGTTTTGGTGATAGCACACCAGCGGCAAGGAAAGAAGAGGCCGCGGCCAAAAAATGCGGAGCGGTTAGAGAGGGAAAGCCTCCTTGACTAGAGAGCAGAAAGAAGTCGCACGGTCTTAGTGACAACACACCAGCGACAAGAGGCCACGACTAAGATGCAGAGGCCGCGGTGGGAAGAGAAGAAACAACGACTAAGCAGGGAAGAAACCGCGCGAGAAGTCCACACGGTCACGGTGAGTACACCAGCGACAAGGAAAGATGCCGCGACCTAAATGCGGAGCTCGCAGCGGTTAGGGAAGCCGCAACGACTACGCAAAGAAGAAGCCGCGTGAGAAGTCCGCTCGGTCACGGTGAGCACACCAGCGGCAAGGAAAGATGCCGCGACCTAGATACGGAGCTCGCGGCGGTTATGGAAGCCGCATTGAGTAAGGGAAGTCGCAACGAGTAGAGAGGAGAGCAGCGAGAAGGCTAAAACTCGGCGGGTAGATAAGGAGACCGCAGTGAGTAAATAGGAAGCGAGTAGCCGGGAAGAAACCACGCGGGTAGAGGGAAGAGGTGGAAGGCCCCACCTGACAGAGAGAGAGTTATAAAAGGGAGAAGGGAGAAGAAGAAGAGGTGGAAGCCACGAGAGAGAGCGAGAGAGAGCAGGGGAAGCAATTAGAGAAACTTAACCGCGCGGGAAGCCGCAGTTAGTCAGGGAGTTTACCGCACGACAAGCCGCGGTTAGAAAAGGACTAAACCGCGAGGAGGACCGGTTCCCTCTGATACCATGTGGAGAAAATCTCAAACTTGTATATACTTTCTCAATAATCAAATACAAGGTATTAATACACATTTATAAGAGGGAGAAAGAGAGAGGAGATTTCTGTACATGATGTGGGATTAAAGAGGAGAAAATAAGAAAACTAAATAAATGTGCTCCAACATGGGCTTCTTTACATGGGCTCTTCCAACAGCTTTATTATAACACCAATTACAACCTTGAACGAACCTTGCTATGATATCAACTGTCACGTGCACAAAACATCGCACAAGGCGTGTGCGGCACTTTCCTGGTTTTCTCCACAAACTTGTGCTAGCCAAGTCTTGCTTCAATAATGCCGAGGAATGAATAAAAAGCTTTTGATTGTGCTTCTGAACAAAGTTACAAGGCAGTTCCGTAGACAGTTGACCAAGACATACAATAATACTCAACACTAACAAGCACACTCAATTCTCATACGTGGATACTCACTATCAAAATAAGCTCCAAACCATAGATGATGGAAATGAGGAGAGGTCTTCCTTTTATATATGCCTCCTCTTCCCTTCAAAACACATGAAGGATCTAGATTTCTCCACACATGGAGGATTTCCATACTCTTCTACACCATTCCATATCTCACATGCATGACTCCTCTACAATTCTAGAATGTTCTCATCATATTCATACTAGCATAGAATAATCCTATATGTATGGTTAAAACTGGTCACAAAGCAATTGAGTTAACCTTAGCACTGTGACAGTGCTGCCTTTTAATATTCCTTTATTTTTCTTTTCTCATCCATAATTATTGATTAGCCTTGATATGAAAGGGCGTAAGTGGCGTAGTTCTAATTTATGCTTAGTAGTATAAAATGATTTTTTAAGATTGTTAATCTATTGGTTTATATTATGTAGTGCTTAAAACCTATGAGTTCTAATTTCTTCCCATCTGTCCTTGCGATTTGACACTTGTTCAGGTGTAAACTCATATGTGCCATGTTATACTTCATGTAAGTACTGAATGCTGCTGATATCTGCTGGTAGATATTGATAACTAATATTGATGTGGGCCGGAGGCCTGGGAGCTGCTCACTCGGATCCATAGTCCCGCCCTTTCTGGCCGGCGCCACAATATGGGCAGCGTCCCAACACACCCAACCCCTCTCAGCACGCGTTCTCAGTGCTGCGGGTTGTTGAGGCTGGGGCTCGATACCCAGACCTCCTTGATGTGTGGGCAGGAGGCCTGGGAGCTACTCACTTTTGGATCCAAAGTCCCGCCCTTACAACCGGCTCCACAACATGGGTCCGCGGGGCCCATACGCACCCCAACCCATCTCCGCACGTGTTCTCGATGCAGCGGGGGCTCGATCCCCCGACCTTGATATAAGCTCCTAACGCCAGCTCACATCACCAACTGATCCACGGATCAGTTAGTGAGGAGGGCAAGCGTTAAGTGCCTCTTATCAAAGAGGTCTGGGTATCGAGCCCCTGCCTCAACAACCCGCAGCACCGAGAACACGTGCTGAGAGGGGTTGGGTGTGTTGGGCCGCGACCCATGTTGTGGCGCCGACCAGAAAGGGCGGGACTTCGGATCCGAGTGAGCAGCTCCCAGGCCTCCGGCCCACAACATCAAAATGCGCATTTTGATGTTATGGACCGGCTCATTCACGGGCCTAATCCCGCCGGTCGAGCCCACAACATGGGCCGCGGCCCTGCACACCCAACCCTTCTCCGCACGTGTTCTCAACGGGGTGTTAAGGCCGGGTCTCGAACCGTTGGTGATGAGGGCAAGCGTTAAGTGCCTCTTATCAAGGAGGTAAAGGGTTCGAGACCCGGCCTCAACACCCCGCCGCACTGAGAACACGTGCGGAGAAGGGTTGGGTGTGCAGGGCCGCGGCCCATGTTGTGGGCTCGAGCGGCGGGATTAGGCCCGTGAATGAGCCGGTCCATAACAAATATTCAATTAGATTTTCTACATTATGAGCAATTTAGGAATTTTCACATGTTTGTACTAAATTTCAGGGATTGAGAGATATCTGGTTGTACAATAGATCTTCTGTAGCTTTGATAAATAGTTCATTGGGGCAATATGGCAACAGAGGTTCCTGTAAGACTAACAGGAAGCACTGGTGTTAGAAATTGGCCTGCTACCTCATTTTCTGGTAACCAAATGTTTACTGTACCTAGCCGAAGTGGCAGTGCCCCTCCCAGCATGGAAGGTTCTAGCATTGCAATTCTTGGCTTAAGAGGCCATCAGAAGTCCGAGTTGGATGCCATTCTCGAAAATTTGAGTATTGGATTTGAAAGCTGTCAATCTGAAGAGCAGCTTCGTGCTGATCCAGCTTATGTGGCATATTATTATTCCAATGTGAATTTAAACCCAAGGATACCTCCTCCTTTAGTCTCACAGGAGAACCGTCGCCTGGCGCACCACGTTGGTGACAGTTGGAGAATTCCTTCTTTGGATGATGGAAACAAAATAATGTTACGTGCATCTCGACGTACACCCCCTACTCTTAAGGAGGAACACCAGGATGATAGATCACCCAGACCAGAATTTAATAATGATATGGTACACAGTAATTCTGGTTCGGTTTCTGGTCAGTCAAAATCTCCTTTTCTGGGCCATTATAAAAGTATCGTTGATCTGATTCAGGTAATTGACTTACTTTTGGCCTTAATATTGCATTTAGTTCTTGTTTTAAGTTATTGGATTGTTTGGTCTTATTAGTGCTTTGCTTTTATGGAGTTTTCAACTTCCAGTTTTTCACAACTTGTTTATTGATTCTTTAAGGGCTAGGACTTGAAAGATGCACTCAGCTGTTATAATTCATTGTTGTGTTTACCAAACTTAAATTATTTCCTTCTTATATATTTTAATTTGATATTATTTACTGTCGGGCACAAATCTTTTTGGACATGTTTGATACACTTTGTATTTTTTATACTAATTCAAAGTTTATATTTGTTATGGGCCTAACCCGTAACATCATTGGGATCTTGTTGGATATGGTTGTGGAAGTGGAGATGCAAGGAGAGCCTAGCTCAACCTATGGAGAATGCAAGGAGGAAGAAATGGGAGGAGCCTTTATCAACTCTAACCCTGGAATGAGGATGAAGAGGACAAGACTAGAGAGAGAAAGAGAATTAGAGAGAGGAAAAGAACTTTCATAATTTCATTCATCGACAATAATCTATGGCCCAAGTGATCCTTTAAGTAGAGATTAAATGACTGACAATTTACCAAAAGACCCTAAATGAAATAGAAGACCGAAAAACCTTAATAACTGTAGAAAAGTGCACGAAGTGGGAGTAAAAGCTATAAATCTTGTATATCCTTCTTATGTATGTAAATACAAGTATGAGTACATGTATATAGGGAGAGAAGAGAGAGAAGAGTCCCTTTTTCTAGTTGTGAGACTATTACACAGAGGAAGAAGGCCTATGATGGGCATATGGGCCTTTACATGTTATTTTTCTAACACTCCACGCAAGCTGGAGCATACAAGTCGTAGACACCAAACTTGGATAAGAACTAATAAAATAGAGCATTTGGTAGGGCCTTAGTGAGAAGATCAACAACTTGGTCAGTAGCCGGAACATGTTTCAATTCCTGCTTCTTCATTTGAACTTTTCCCGAATGAAGTGACAGTCAACTTCAATGTGTTTCTGTTAGGGATCCGCCATCAGTTATTATTATTATTATTATTATTATTATTATTATTATTATGCCGAGTCGTGTTGTATCGAGTCGTGTCATAGCGTTCGTGTTGTATCGAGTCATGTCGCAGCGTTTTAATATTTGATGTATGTATTATTTACGGTTATGCCATTGACACCTATATATATAGGACTTTGGGGGGGGGGGGGTCTTGTAATTATTATACAAGAAAGTTATCAAATTTCTCTCTCATCCTAAACTCTTCTCTTCTCTCCTCCTTCCTTCTAGGATTTCCCCTCTCTCTCTCCTCCACTTATAAGGGGATTTAATCCCTTGTATCCTACACCCGCAACCCTCCGACGATCCACCAAAATAGGCATGTAACAAATTGGTATCAGAGGGTCTTTTCTCCCCTCTGGCGAATCGGTTCCGTTGTCCTTTCCCTCCAGTTGATCTGACGCGCACAACCACACTACCATGTGTGCAACTTCCGAAATCTCCAGCTATTGCTACTTGACACCACAAGCCCGAGATTGACCCAAAAGCGCTCGACAGGTTACGCCGTCGTCCGCAGCTGTCGCTGCTCCGCCTCAGTTGGCCACCGTTGTCGCTGCATCCGCCGAAGTCTCCCTCGGCCTCATCGCTCGCCTCTAGACCTACGTGCGTCTTCATCAAACCGCCCCTTACCCCTGCGAGATCATCTTCCCCACTCTGGTTCGACGTCAGCCCTCGGGAATATCTCCTGACAATCTCTCCCGTCCGGTCATGTAAGCTTCTTCTGCTGTGATATCGCACCGCTCGATACTTATTGAACCCATTTGCAGCCGGTTGTCATCTTCCCCTCCTTGCAACTCGAGTTCCGCGCCGTTCCCTCACATCACACCTTCATCGTCCCATCTTCTATTTTTTTTCATTATCTTTTCTTCTCACAGACCATCTTACGCTATCTCTCCCATCTCCTCAAGCTGCTGTCTTTTCCCCCAACCCATATTTATTTTATTTTCTTTAAAAGTCCATCCCAATACCCCTCTTACATGTTACCTCCCCCCTCTTCCAGCCTATTGTACGCCTGTCATTTCCCCATCCAACATTTGTCCTATTTTATTTTATTTTGTTCTTTTTTTAATTTCCCCTTATCTCTAATTATTATTTTCTTTTTTTCTTGGCTTGTTTCCTGGCACGTCCGGCCCATTCCACTCCTTTTTTATTATTTATTACCTTCTTTTAACAAGTCCAGCCAAAATTCCTCATTCTCCTCATGTCCTCTCTATTCTCCGCCGCCAACGCAGACCTCTTTGCCCAAATACTTGCTCGGCTTGATAGTATGGAAGCGCGAGTGGACCTCATAGATGCGCGCTACGATTCACCATCTTTCATGGGCGGCTATTCCAGCACTCCGCCTCCCTCTTCTGCCATGCCACCAACTCGTCTCCCGTCGTCGCCGTCGTCGCCGCCATCGCCATCACCGCCTCCTCTAATGGCTCTTACTCCGCCAACCCCGACATTGCCGTCCCCTTTGGCCACATCACTGCCGCCATCGCCGTCGTCGCCGTCTACTCTACCGGCTCTAACTTCGCTGACCCCTGCCTTGCTGCTTCCACCGGCCACATCACCACCGCTTCTGTCGGCCAATGCTCCGCTGACCCCGACGGATCCGTTCCCGCCGTTGGTCGTCGCTTCTCGGCCATCACTGCTGCTGCTACTCTACACCGCTCCATCGATCTCGCGGAAGCCATTCCCTCCGCCACACGCCTTTCCGACGGCGCCACCGTTACTCACCGACACCGCCGCCGTCGCTACACCCGATCAGACATTGTTCTGGCGGGAGATCAAGCTGCCCGTGGGGCCTACCATCCACGTGGAGTTCGAGCTTGCAGGCAAGCTTGTTTTGAAGGACGGATGTGACATTACGGATCCGTTGTCAGTTATTATTATTATTATTATGCTGAGCCGTGTTGTATCGAGTTGTGTCGTAGCGTTCGTGTTGTATCGAGTCATGTTGTAGCTTTTTAATATTTGATGTATGTATTATTTACGGTTATGCCATTGACACCTATGTATATAAGGCCTTTGGGTCGTCTTGTAATTCTCATCCAAGAAAGTTATCAGATTTCTCTTTCTCATCCTAACCTCTTCTCTTCTCTCCTCCCATCTAGGGTTTCCCCTCTTTCTCCTCTTCCACTTTTTAGGGGATTTAATCCCTTGTATCCTCCACCCGCAGCCCTCCAACAATCCACCAAAATAGGCCCGTAACAATTGTTCTTTTATGGAAGACGAGATTCTTAGCTATGTGTATAACAACTTGACTGTCACAAAGTAAGGTAGCTGGTGAGGAAAATTTTACTCCCATATCTCCTAGGAGACTCTCAAGCCATCTAAGCTCAGACACAACAAACGCTATCGAGCGGTACTCAGCTTCGACTGAAGATCGAGCAACCACAGACTGTTTCTTACTGCGCCAGGTAACAAGGTGACCTTCGAAGTATGTACAAAATTCGCTGGTGGAACGCCGATCATACATGGAACCAGCATAATCAACATCTGAATACACAACCAATGTTGGTGCAGACGAGGAAGAAGTTTTGTATACCACCCCTTGACTAGGAGCAGTTTTCAGGTATCGCAGAATACGTTCGACAACCTGTAGATGAAACACCCGAGGAGAATGCATAAACCGACTGACAACCCCAACAACAAAGGATATGTCTGGTCTGGTGACTGTTAGATAAATCGGTTTTCCAACCAGACGTCGATAGTATTCTGGATTTGGAAGAAGAAGATCTGCATTAGAAGCATGAACACATAGCTTGTGATTAACATCCATAAGAGTATTAACCGACTTGCATCCAGAATATCCAGCATCCTGAAAAAGGTCGAGACAGTACTTCTGTTGAGGTAGGACAAGACCATCAAGACGTCTTGCGATCTCAAGGTCAAGGAAGGATCAAAGGTTCCCCAGATCTTTTGTTTGAAAAACAGAACTGAGGTGCTGTTTGACTAGTTGTATTCCTTTAGTATCATCTCCTGTGATTAGGATGTCATCGACATACACTAAAATAAGAATCGTTCCTGTTGTTCTATGTCAAGTGAACAGAGATAAATCTGTCGAGCTGCGAGTAAAGTCAACCTCCCGAACAACCC
The DNA here is from genome assembly GCA_039583875.1 of Platanthera guangdongensis. Taxonomy (NCBI): domain Eukaryota; kingdom Viridiplantae; phylum Streptophyta; class Magnoliopsida; order Asparagales; family Orchidaceae; genus Platanthera; species Platanthera guangdongensis. The sequence continues at coordinate 32,918,942 of CM077157.1, forward strand.
TGCTGAACTTATTGAATCATGCTCGAGGAGATTGTTTGAGACCATAAATCGAGTTCTTAAGGTGACAAACTTGGGACTCCCCCGCGAGCTCAAACCCCAGAGGCTGTTGCATGTAGACAGTTTCTTAGTGATCACCATTGAGAAAAACATTCTTGATATTCAGTTGATGTAGGGGCCATTGACGATGCACAACTTCGGAGAGCAGGACACAAACTGTGTTTAGCTTGGCCACGGGAGAGAATGTTTCCTTATAATCGAAACCCTGTTATTGAGTAAATCCACGAGCCACCAGACGGGCCTTAAGACGATTAATCGTCCCATCATGGCCATACTGGATAACAAAGACCCACTTACATCTAACAGTAGTCTGTCATAGAGGAAGAGAAACCATATCTCATGTTTGATTAGCCCAGAAGGCCGTCATTTCTTCGTCCATGGCCGCCCGCCAGCCCGGATGTTGGAGAGCCTCTTGCACAGAGTTAGGGATAGAAATAAGGGATAATGAGATTGCAAAGGTTTGAAGCGTCGGGGTCAGGCGATGTAAGGATACATAATTTGTCTTAGGATGGGCTGTGGAGGCAAGAGTCCGGGTCAACAGGTCGCAGAGTGCCAGAGGTTGAAACCGACTGTAGGAGGCGACAGAGCTGGGAGGTCGGCGAGTATACACACGAAGAAGAGAGGGTTTGTGGAGAGCTAGAGTTGGGGAGGGGAGATGAGGTGGTGGAGGAGATGTAACTGGTGGTGGTGGAGACGTAACTGAGATGACAGGTCGTGGTACTGATGGTGGTGGTAAAGAGGACGTTGGAGTGGAGAAAAACGGTTGATCTTCCAGAAAGGTAACATCCGCCGAAACAGTCATCTTGTGGGTAGTGGGAGAATAACAAACATACCTTGTTTGTGTGCGGGAATAACAAACGAACATATGTTTGGCTGCCCGAGGATGGAACTTGTCGGTGGAGGGACCTAGTAAATGAATATAATATATACAACCAAATATTCGAGGTGTGAGAGATAATGGAGGTGTGGAAGGGAAGATGAAGCTGAACGGGGTGGCGTTGTTGGGGATAGAGGGGGGGGGGGCAAACAATTAATGAGATAACACGTCATCGAAACCGCAAAGTGCCAATAAGCATTGAGAACGTGCATTTCAATCATGAAGGAGCAAGCAGCATCAAGAAGATGTCTATTTTTGCGCCCAATCACACCGTTTTGTTGAGGCGTATATGCACATGAAGTTTGATGAATAATCTCAAACTTAGAGCAAAGGTTATCAAACTCATGACTATTGTATTCTCGAGCATTATCCGTCCGGAGTGTTTTGATTTTGTCGGAGAATTGTGTGCGAGTCTCAAGAACAAAAGCCCGAAATACACGAGGGAGCTCAAAGCGATCACGAAGTACAACCATGTTATTCGAGAATAATCATCAATAAAAGTGATAAAATAACGATAACCAGATACACTTGTTATTTTGTACGGGCCCCAAACATCAGAATGTACTAACATAAAAGGAGCAGAGCTTCGAATATAATGAGTAAGAAAAGAGTAACGATGTTATTTCCCCAAAATACAAGAATCACATGTAAAAGCTGGAAGATGAACATTAGGAGGAACCTTCTTGAGAATCAAAAGAGGAGCTTGCCCAAGACGCGATCAGTCAACAGAGGAGACAAAGGAGAGAACGGTAGGGGAGACATTAAGAAGGTAGAGCCCGTTGTGCAGTCGTCCTTTACCAATGATTCTCTCCGTCCGTCGATCCTGCATCAGAAACAAAGAAGAGGTGAATGTGATAGAGCAATCTAAATCGGTAACAAGACGACAAACAAAAAGTAAATTAAACGGAGAGTCCGTGACATAAAGAGCTGAGCGAAGAGAAATAGAGGGATTGAGAGGTATATCAGCAGAGCCGGAGACAGGAGCGGTGTTGTCATTGACTACAATGATAAACTTTGAATGTGGAGAATCCAAGTATTGAGGTGGCTTCAAGGAGGTGATATGGTGAGTAGCACCTGAATCCACTATCCAGCGCGGACTAGTGGAGAGACAAGCGATACCTTCATGAGAGACGGTGACAACAGACGCAGGTGAGTTGTGGCGCAACCTCTGAAGTTGTTGAAGCTGGAGGCAGACTTCATCAAGATCAGCACGAGTGATATAAGGGCTAAGTGCAATAACAGAAGCATTGGGACGAGGAGGTAGACCATGTTTGCAATAGTAGGTCGCCTCAAGGTGTCCATCCTTATCACAAAAAGGACACTTAGGCCTCGACCGATCACTTCGTCCCTCTCCCAAGAGCCTGTACGTCCCCCATGGGTAGGGGGAGGGAGAGGGAGTAATGGTGCAAAAGTTTGCTGGAGAAGAGCCGGTGAAGGAGAGCCGATAACATCAGGAGGCGGTGAAACCTTTAACAATACGGAACACACATCAAAAAATGAGGGAATAGTAGCAGATGAGAATATCTGAGCCCGAACACTATGAAGATGAGGCGGAACATGAGACATCATTATGACAATTCCAACAGCTTCCTTTTAAGCGCGCTGGGAAGCTAGATCCGTAGTCGGGGATTGATGTTGAATTCAGGCCTCAACCGATGTCTTGGACCGAGCAACAAAGGATGTTAAGTCAGCAACACTGTCTGAGTCAAGGGACTGAAGATCGGTGATGATGTCGTACAGGTGTTGGAGACTATCCTTGCCAAAGTACAAAAATGAAGCTCTTCTTGCACCGCCTTGGCCGTCTCATGATACATGACCATGCGGTAAGGTTCACCATCAAGAGAGTTGAGAAGCCAAGTCTGAACACGATCATCGTCACGCAGCCAGTCATCAGTAGGTGCAGAAGGAATATCCTTAGTTAGATGATGCAGAAGTCCCTTTGACTAAAGTATCCGGCTGACAGAATGCACCCATTCAACAAAGTTCTTCTTCCCAGTAAGAGAGATGGTAGTGATTCTCAACTTGTCACGACGTTCGATAATGAGAACAACAGCCCCAGCTGGAAGATAAGAGGCAGTAAAGACATCCATTACTAAGCGGTTTGGCGGTTCAGCTATGCAGCTATCCGGCAAGGCGGGCACAATAGCGTATCCAACTAGGATAGCCGCGCGGGAAACGCGGCGGCAAGGAGAGCGGAGAAGAGAGAATCCCACGGATAGCATGAGAGGTGAGACCGTGCGGCCAAGAGGCTTAAGCGAGCTGCAACAGACCGCGGGTGGAGACCGCGTGACTAGATCGAGCAAGTAGATTGGAAAACCAAGTGAGTAGGCGGCAAGGAAGAGGAAGCAGACTTGAGCAAGAAAACCGTGCAACACCCAGAGAGAGCAGGTAAGACCGAACACGACGGCTACAAGTTATAGGTCGAGCAGGGGAGCAGCGGCTACAAAAGGAAAGCCAGGCGAACAGAGATGGCTGGTGGTCAGAGAGCAGCACCCAGAGAGAACGAACACAACAGTCAAGACCACAGCGAGTAGAGAGCAGCCAAGAGTCAGACCGCAGCGAGTACTAAGTAAACCTTAGCGGATAAAGAAACACAGACCACACAAACAGACCGCACGAAAAGACTGCGTGAATAGAGTAGAGAGCGGGCACAAGGTAGACCGCAGCGGATAAAGAGACGCAGACCGCGCGATCAGGAACAATGAAGCCAAATCGGGCAGACCGCTGTGGGCAAAGAGCAAACCGCAGGAGGACAGCGGTGGGACCCAACAACTTAGTCTATAAATGCAAGAGGAGACCCGAAAATGAAGGAAGGATTCAGCTCGCCTAGCACCCGAAGAACACGAAGGAGGCTGTTCACCTAAGACAAGAGAAGACAGGCTCGAGTGGTTAGACAAACTACTGTAACCACTTGTCTCAGGAGACCACAGGGGGTGTGGCAGTTAGGAAAACACAGGCCGTCCAGAAGGATCGATCGCTCTGATACCATGTAGAAAAGTACACAGAGTAGTGAGAGTAAAAGCTATAAACCTTGTATATCTTTCTTATGTATGCAAATACAAGTATGAGTACATATATATAGGGAGAGAAGCGAGAAAAGAGTCACTTTTTCAAGATGTGAGGCTCACACAAAGAGGAAGACCTATGATGAGCCATTATATGGGCCTTTACATGTCCTTTTTCTAACAATAACTGTAAAGTGCGACAATTAATAATGACGACACTAACATGACAATTAATAATACATTTATAAAACTAATAGATAATGAGCACTATTGTGGGTCTTTAAAGTCACACACGTCCTTCAAATCGAGCTTGTCCTCAAGCTCGAACAAGTCTTGCACAACCAGATTATCCGACTCTTTGATTTTTCGCCAGAACAATTCCTTGTAGCGTGTTGTTGCAACAGAGGCTGCCTCAAGTGGAATGCGTGTCTCGTGCCCACTGTTGTCCTGGTAGATATCAATGAGGATCAGGGGACTTAGTGGAATGAGACGGTTGGGTGAGCACATGATGATGACTATCTGGCTGCTATAGATGATTGGGGCTGACAAATAATCCCACAGAATTGGGAGTACAACGAGCAGACATGGTTGCACTGGTATGACGACACTCATTAATGGAGCAGAGCTCGAAGCCAGCCGAATCCGTGATTGGGGATGAATCAATAGAACAGAAATAGTTGACAAAAGTTGTAGGTGAGGAATGACGATGGCCGACAACTTAACTGGCGTGACACTTAAAATCGATGGGATTGTCAATGGGGGAGGTGGAAGCTAGTCCGTAGGATTTAGCAGTGGCCTAAGTTGCCAAGGCGCGCGCCCGAGGCGTCGGGCGCACCAGGTGATCTCTACAGCGCCTTAGAGCGGCCGAGGCGGGCAAGTGCCTCAGGCGCGCCTAGGCGCGCGCCTTGCGTGCCATCTAGGCGCACCTGGGAAATCCGTATTTAATTTCCCTCATTTCACATTGGCAGCCGGTTCGGTTTAAACAAGGGTTACGGTTTTATTTCTCTTCGAGGGCTCATTTTTTCTCTCACCCCGCGCCGTCAAGCTCTCGCCCGCACCGCTCAAAACCCTATCCTGTTCCGTTCGAAAGTCCGCCAGTCCGCCGGCCGCCGCTCCTCTTACTCTCAAGGGTACATAAGAATTTTGTTCATCTCTCCCGTGCCATCTTCCTGCTCATTTTCTTAATTTTGTTCATCTCTCCCGTGAGAATTTTGTTATCTCTCCCGCGCCATCTGCCTGCAGGGAAGCCATTTTGAGCCCTCTACAGCCTACCCGAGGCCCATAGCACTCGGGAAAACTTTATCAGTTTTGTTTCTTTAGATTAATTTATTGTAATGCTGATATTTTTATACACAATTGATAAATTTATTTCCTCCATTTCTTTGGTATTTTATCATTTCTGAATATTTTTATTCAAGCAGATATATTTCTGTGGTGTTAGGTACAATCCTTCTCAATGGTGTTTTGAAATTTTGGAGTGTACATGTCATCTCGTGATGAAATCTTAACAAAGTATGCAACCTGGGTAGTTTTTTCAATATGATTTGATCATTCATTGAGATATCTAGTTTTGTGACTTGCTTTTTGCCTAAATTAAGCACTTTTATTAGAGATGAAAGTTTGTGATCACATTCATTGAGACTCCAGTTCACTGTTTTACAGTGAACTGGAGTCCAGTTCAGTGGTTTCCACTTTCCACTAATTCTCTTCATCTCTTGTTAATTATTATATATGCTCATTTTTTGTTGTAAAATGATTTAATAGCCGGTAATGAATGCGAGTGGATCTGGTTCATCCAATGTCCAATCTAGGATTGATCTAGGCTGGAAGTATGTGCGTCAAACACTTAGTTATTACAGGTGCAAGATGCACCAAAACGCAAAGGGGTCTTGAAGCTTAGGCGCATGGCTCAAGGCGCAGGCGCGCGCCTGAAGAAGGCAAGGCGCAACCACATCTATTTAAAATAATCAACATCAAACATCATTTCAGCTTCTCGATTAAATTCTTCATTTAGTGTACTAATTAATCATTCATTACTATCGTTTATTTATCTTAAAAATAGAATCAATGTGGTCACTTGCATCATATTTAAGTCTCAACGCACAATTATCTTTCATGAACACTAAATCAATAAAAATTATTAAGTTCTTAAATTATTTTTTTCTTAATTTTTGAAGATAGAAATTTACAACAAAAATCTCACTCAAGCGCCTTTTATATTCTAAAGGCGCAAATAAGACTCAAACCTCTGAGCCTGGAGCCTTAGGCGCGCCCGAGGCGCACCTTTAATAATATAAGCCAGACATCTACAACTAATAAAAATGATTTAACTTGCAATTTTTGTGAGAAAGTCACAAAGAGTGGAGTTTTTCGTGCGAAGCAACACCTAGTTGGGAGATTCAAAAATACAAAGCTTCTCCCAAATGTCCACAACATGTACGGACAGAAATTCAAGATTATATGAAAAAAATAGCTGCATGCAATACAAAAAAACAAACATTCCCGGACTTCGCAGATGTAGATACTTTTGGAAGCGATGAGGATATGGATGACATCAGAGCGAAGATTCATGGATGCAGACCAAGCGGTCCGCCTAAGAAGCCTCGGATCAAAGGACCGATGCATGTTTTTTTTGCACTTAACATCGAGAAGAAGATACAAAAAAAGGCCAACAAAAGCTGATGAAGCAAGCTTAATTAACGAAGCGTGTAAGCAGGAACTTAGAGGGAGGGCTTGCAAGCATATAACTCAATGAATGTATGATGCAACTATTCCTTTTAATGTTGTTACCAATCCTAGTTTTGCAGTGATGATAGAATCCGTTGGACAGTATGAGTTTGGACTGAAACTACCCAGTTACCATGAAGTTCGCATGCCTTTGTTGAATAATGAAGTAACTGAAGTCAAGAATATGATGACGAATTATAAGGATGATTGAAGGTTGTTGATGGACATGTAGTCACCGATTGCAAACATCAATCTAGAGCGGCGCATTCTCACCAACTACTTGCTCTGTTTTGCTGTGGAATCACTTAGATGGCCTTGGAGCAGTAAATGGGATGAAGGATGGCTCAGGGTGCGCAGGAGGATGGAGGTTCTGGAGACGGAGCGTGTTGAAGATGACAGAAGAGCGATGGATTTGCTACTAAGTTGATATGGGCCTAGCTGTAACTCGCCGGATGTGGTGTCAGAGACGTAGATACATGTAAGCTGAGCTCAACTCATGGAGAATGCGAGGAGGAAGAAGGGGGAGCCTTACTCAACCCGAACTCTTTAATGCAGATGAAGAGGAAAGAATTAGAGAGAGGAAGAGAAACTATAGAGAGAAGGAAACTTGGTGTAACTCTTGCATAATTTCATTCATGACCCAAAGGTCTATATATAACATTTACATAATGACCTAAAAAGAACACGTAATATTAAAGCGACTCGCACATGATAATTAAATGTTGTGAACAAACGTACATTGAAAATTTAAGGGCACATTCATAAATTAATAGACTGGATGGCGGGTCGTGTGGGGTCACAACAATATTCTTTTCTTTTATAAATTTTAATGAAATGTGTGTAATTGTGGACGTAGGTGCTAAATTTGAAAACTTTACTTCTGATTTATACGTACAAAATCTTGGTTTGATATTATTTTCTATCCCTTTCTGCACTCTTTATACATTAAGGCTTTGTTTGGGGGACTTATTTTCAGCGGTCAAGAGGTTACGACCGCATGAATCGGACCATAATTAAGGCCCGGTTCATGCGGTTGTAACCGCTTGACTGGTGAAAATAAGTCCTCCCAAATAAAGCCTAAGTCAACTTCATTCTTCACTTATGCTCCACTTGGCATAGTGTGTTTGCGCCGGTGAGTTTAGAAAAAAATGCCACCGTCATAGAATGCATGTTTGGCAAGACAATGGTTATGATCGCTGCCAAGAAAATAAAACTAGTTGAAGTTCCTTGGGTGAGGTCGGGAGTTCACGAAACCACCGCGTACACGAACACTGCCGTGCCAAACGGAGCCTTAATCTACTAGCTATCACCTTTATCTTTGATGCACTCCTCAATTTTTATCCATGGGTTGTTTTTTAGACCTACCTTGCGAACCTTTCTCATCTTAGTGGCACCCTTATCCGGGTTCCCATTCAGTATCTTCATTCTCTTTCTAGACTACTTATACAACTAAGTGGAACAATACAAAGAAGGATGGAGTGTGCAATGATTATATTAAGGGAATGCATTGGAATGACCCCTCGCAAAGGCATTCAAATGGTTTGACATGACAAAGAATAAGTGTCTGAAATGCCTGGTGCTAGGGCCGTTCTTGCTAAAACTAATTAGGCTTAAGGTAATATGGTTAGGGTCAACATTTTCACCTGGAAAAAGTATCTGAGACAACCCTCTCTTGTCGTAGTAAGAAGCAACGTACTTTCTGTAAGAACAAAGAGTCCAAGTCAAAAAAAAAATTGTGAGGCATGAACTAATCCATATTATCATCTATTTTGACGAGAATCTTCGCACAGTCTTCGCTCGTGTTTGATGCTATCGGGCGGGCTTTGCTCGAATCCGGGTGGGCGAAGCCCGTCTGGAGCCCGTGCTACACCCGCACTTGCTTCTCTCGGGTGCATGGGCTTCACCTGTGATCGACATGAATGTCTCTCCGCTCGCACCCTCCTAGTGCAGTGTTGCAAAGTATTCCATATGTTGCTCGATCACTTATAAGCAGGGGGTTTTAGTAACGGGGCATTCATGTTGATCACGGGAGAAACTCGTGCACCTGAGGGAAGCGAGTACAGGAATAGCATGGGCTGGATGCGGGCGGAGCCCGCCTTGATGTGGGGGAGGCCTGCCCGAGAGCATCGATCCTTGCGAAGAGGCTCATGCGTGTGTGTGTGTTAAATTTATTGTGGGAATAATTTGTTTTGCTTTTACTTGAGTTAGAATCAACAAATGGAATCAACAGATTTTCACAATTTACTATAAATTTTTAAAGATATTAAATAATGATGCACATTATTGTGGTATCATCAATTTAATATTAATTTTATTTTTATTCTTAGAGTTACAGCATAAATATTTAATGGATGATAGGGTTTGAATGAATTGGGAAAAAAGTTAAAAGCTGTGCCGCCCCCTATCTTCTCCTCTCTTACCCTCCCTCTCTCGCTTGCCGTGTCGCCCATTTTTTTTAAAAGCCGCCTGCCCCCCTGACCGCTTGCCCACCTGCCTGCTGCCCTGCTCACGAATGAACAATGTACAATGCTACTGTAGACAACGAAATTGGCTTATAAAGTAAGATGGATTTGGTTACCTCATCGTAAGCTTACCGCTTACCTAGCTGGATTTGGTTACCGCTTGCCCACCTGTCTTCATGTTTAACTTGTTATTTAATTGCACCTGCATGATAATAATATCTGTTGAAAGGCGTGGGCACTAATTAGCTCAACCTAGCTGGACTGTAGTCCGAGCATGAGTATCAGGAGCTCTCTCAAGACCTTGATAAAAGAGCTTCCAGAATCGATTCACGGCCTCATCAACCTACCCATTGGTCAAAGTTCTGTCGAGGATTAGCCTTGGGTGATTTGGTTGGGATGCTTGGACTGCAGTATGGCTAGGTCGGGTTAATTGACCTTGATCTTTTGTTGAAAAGCGGGGGCATGGTGGCCAATTAACCCGACCTAGCCGAACTGCAGTCCAAGCATCCCAAAAAAATCACCCAAGGCAAACCCTCGTCGGGACTTGACCAGTGGGTAGGTTGTTGAGACAGAGAATCGATCCAGAAACCTCCTTTATCAAGGTCTTGAGAGAGATCCTGATACCCGAGACTAGGTCGGGTTAATTGGCCACCACGCCCCTGCCTTTCAACAATACCATAAACATCCAAATGTGAAAAAATTCTATAAAATTTACCATATACAATCAAAATGAGTAAATGTGACATTGACTTAAATCTTAGCTATTGCAATTATGGAAAAAGTAGGATACAAAGCTTATTTATTTTTATTACTTCATATAAACAAAAAATACATGTATTTGTACACATATATAAGGGGTGAAGTGACATCGTAACTCTGAGCCAAGATGTAGGGCTAATCTATATATGAAAAAAATTCTCTTAATGGGCTGAGAAAGTGGAGCTTTACATGAGCATATTCATAGTTCTTCCACACTATCTCGCAAGCTGGAGCATACAGATTGTAGGTGCCAATATTGAACTGAAATGTCAATATAAGGGGTGTAATACTGCCTTGGTGAGGATATCAGGTATTTGCTCATCAACGGTATATATCACAGCTTAAGTTTGCGAAGTTGAACTTTTTATCGGATGAAATGACTATCAGCTTCAATATGATTAGTCGTTCATGAAAAACTAAATTCTCGATGATATGGATGACAACTCGATTATCACAGTAGAGGACGGTCAGAGGGGAGCTTGAGACCAAAATCAGTAAGAAGTCTTTCCAACCATGTGAGTTTAGAAACAACAGACGCCATCGAGCAATACTCAGCCTCTGCAGAAGAGCGTACCACCACCATTTGGTTGCTCTGCCAAATGACCTGGTGTTGTCGAAAACATGTGTAATAGCCATCTGTAGACCTACGATCATCGATGGAACTGACATAATATGTATCAAAATAGACAATTAATGAAAGGTAAGAGGAAGTTTTATACACAAGCCCTTGTCTTGGAGCATTCTTCTGATACTGAAGGATTTGCTCGACAACGTGGAGGTGGGATATCCTAAGAGCATGCATGAAGCGCTGACTACACCGACAACAAATGAGATGTTGGGTCGTGTGGTAGTCAGATAGGTAAGCTTGCCAACAAGACGACGATAGTACTCCAGATTATGGAGAAGAAAATTCGAGTCAGACGTGTGAGCACAAAGATTGTGATTGATATCCATTGGTGAGTCAGCAGACTTGCAACCTGAGTAACCTGCATCTTGAAGAAATTCGAGACAATACTTCTGTTAAGACAAAAAAAGTTCATCGGGTCGACAAGTTACCTCAATACCCAAGAAGTATTGGTGGCGACGCAAATTTTTGGTCTTAAATTGTGCGGCCAAGTTTTTCTTGAGCATAAAAATATCATTCAGATCATCGCCCGCGATTAGAATATCATCAACATACACAAAAAGTATCATTGTGACTGCTGAGCGATGACAAGTAAATAAGGAGAAGTATACCGAGCTCTGAGTGAAACCAAAGTCTCAAATGACCTGACTGAACTTGTCAAACCAAGATCGCAGGAGACTACTTGAGACCATAAATAGATTGTTTGTTGTGCAAGACAAGAGACTCCTCCATGGTTTGACAACCAGAAGGTTGCTGCATGTAGACAATCCCATTAAGGATTGCATTTCTTATGCCAAGTTGATGTAATTGACAATGATGATGGACAACCGAAGAGATCAATACTAGTACCGTGTTCAGCTTAGCGACTGGAGTGAATGTTTCTTCATAGTCAAGGCCATATCGCTGTCTATTGAGTGAAACTGTGAGCCATAAGACGGGCTTTGAGGCACTTAACTGTCCCATTAGGATGATACTTCACAGTAAAACTCATTTACATCCCATATGGGAGTATCCTGGAGGAAGGGAGACAAAGTCCCAAGTTTGATATTGCTAGAGGGCAACCATTTCCTTATCCATCGTGGCCTACCATCTCGAATGTAAAAATGTTTCCTGCATAAATTAGGGGATGGAAATAGAAGACAAGGAACCTGTGAAGTTCTTGAGATAACTGTGAAAAGAGACATAACGAGAGAGAGAGCGGGCGGCCAATGAGATTGTATCTTGAGTGGGAGTCGTAGTCGGATCAACGGGCCGTGGAGCGTCATCAGGTTGGGGTAACTGTCCTAGGGTATTGGAGCGAAAGCGATGACAGGTGGACGTTTAGATGAAGAGGAGGTGAAGTAGGAGATAGTGTCAGTAGCAATGGTAGTGGTGTGTGAGTGATAAGGATGTTGAGATGTGGAATATATGGTGGTATGATATCAGGAGTAGAGGAGTAGAAGGGTTGATCCTCGAGGAAGATAACATCAACAAAAGGAATAGTTTTTTGACTGGTTGGAGAGTATCACACATAATCCTCCTGTGTGCGATGGTACTTAACAAATATAGACTTCGTATCGCACAGAACCAGTTTGCCCATAGTAAGGCCAAGATGATGAACAAACAAACACTTCTAAAACATGGGGAGTCAAGAGGAAGGGGGATTTTGAGGGAAAGTTGATGGAGAAGGGTGTTGCAAGTTGAGGATGAACAAGCGCATGTGATTAATTAAATAACATGCAGCGGAGACTGAAAAATGTCAATAGATCTTGGGGTATTGCATTTGAAATATTAGGGAGCGGACAACTTCAAGGAGATGGCGGTTCTTCTGCTTGGCCACGTCATTTTGTTATGACGTATAGACAATGGATGTTTGGTGGATAATACTCAACATATTGCAAGTTTTTTGGAATTTGTGACTCGTGTATTCACGCGCATTATCGGTTCGAAGGATTTTAATTGAGTGCGAGAAATAAGTACCGAGTCTCAACAATGGAGCGAAAGACGTACTAATTCAGAATGATGACTGAGTAAATACAACTATGTCATGCGGGAATGACCATCAATAAATGTAAGAAAGTAACAATATCCAAATAAACCGACAATTTTATAAGAGCCTCAAATGTTTGAATGAACTAAATCAAAGGGTGCATAAATCTGAACGCAATGAGTGGAGAAGGTAAGCGACGCTGTTTCCCATAGATACAAAATTTGCATGTATATTAGAAAAAAATAGAAAAAGCTTTCTGCAGGATAGGTAGGGAGAATAGCCACGATGCCCGTGCCTATTAAAAAAAGTGTCAGATAACCATGGTGGGAAGGTCTAGAGTGTAGAGCCCATTTGAGAACCGTCCTATACCAATGATATCCGCATCTGTGGATATTGCATCACAAAGGAAGCAAAGGAAAATGTGATGACGTAGTCGCGATCGTGAGCAGAACAACTAATAGAGAAAAGATTAAATTGACAGCCATGAACATGAAGTATAGAGTGGAGATAGATAGATAGAGTGAGATGCATATTTACAAATTCACAAATCGGAGTGATTTCTCCATTGACAACAATGATATGTTTAGGAGGAGAGTGTGTTACAAAAAGATTTCTTAGGAGTAATCTGATTTGTGGCCCTAGAGTCCACTATGACATTATCCAGCAGGGAGTTTGGGAAAACATGATATACCTTCGTTGGAGATTGAGGCGACATACCTAAAAGTCTGAGTAACCAGCCTCGAAGATGATGGAGTTCATCCTGCAAGGTGTCAATGTTAGAGTAGTATGTGGTAGGAACATCTACCGCCGGAGAAACATGGTGCTAAGAGTTGGAAGGTTGTTGCGGGAACCCATATTTCCTATAACAGGTGGCCTCAATATGATTTGTCTAGTCACAACGAGTACACATGCAAGTGTTTTCCCCTTGGAGTTATTTTGTCCATCACGCCCACCTCCCTGAAACCCATTGCATCCTCCACAGTTCCCAGTCAGTGAAGGGAAAGCTTCTGCAGAGTGTTGGGAGGACACATGAGAGAATGAACGAGACATTGGTGGGCGGAGTCACCTTCAAAATCATGGAACACACATCTGAGAAAGAGAGAATAGTGGGAGAGGATAAGATGTCACAAACATTGCATAGATTGAGGTGGTAGACATGCCATCATCAATGCTATGCTGACATCCTCCTTCTGAGCCTGTTGGGTAGAGAAAAGGCTTCTTAGGAGTAATTTGATTTGTGGCCCTATAGTCCATTATCCAAGAGGGAGTTTGGGAAAAACATGATCTACCTTTATTGGAGATAAAGGATACAAACCCAAAAGTTCACGTAACCAGCATCGTAGATGTTGGAGTTCATCCCACAAGGTGTCAATGTCGGAGCAAGATGCGGTGGGAACATCTACTGCTGGAGAAGCATGGTGCTGAGAGTTGGAAGGCTGTCGCGGTAGCCCATCATTCTTGTAACAGGTGGCTTCAGTATGATTTCTTTCCACAATGGGTACACATGCGAGTGTTTTCCCCTTAGAGCGATTTTGGCCATCACGTCCACCTCACTGACCCATTATGACCTCCACGGTTCCTAGTTAGTGGAGGGAGAGCTTCAGTAGAGTGTTGGGTGGGCAGAAGAGGGAATCAATGAGACATCGATGGGTGGAGTCACCTTCAAAATCACAAAACACGCTTCTGAGAAAGAGGGAATTACGGGAGGATAGGATGCTGACACAAACATTGTATAGATGTGTTGGTAGACATTCCATCATCAATGCTATACCGATAACCTCCTTTAAGCCTGTTGGGTAGCGAAATCCAATGTCCTAGACCGATGCTGCACCCAAGTCTCGACGAGAGTCTTGTATTGAACCACAAATTATGTCAGGACACCGTCCAATCCGATTCGACGGTCTAGAGATCCCTAACAAGATCAAACATATGTTGAATCCCGTTCTTCCCGAAGTATATAGACTTCAGTTTATACTACATAGCCCTCCCGGTATCGTGGTGCATAACCATGCGATATGATTCACTCTCCATAGAATTCAAGATCCATGTCTAAACCAACTATCATCCCAAAGCCATTACTCGGTAGGCTCAACATGTGAGTTACGAGTCAGATGGCGAAGAAGACCCTGGTCTGGAGTGCACGATGCATGGGGTGAACTCACTCAACAAACATTTAAGGATCTTGTGCGAGCTTTGGATGCAGGAAGTAATGACCCGTGAAGCAAGGACCCATTTGCGAGCTCAAATAGTTGACCGGTTCAAGCTGTGAGGGCGACAAGCATGGGATGAAGGAAAGATGCCAGGAAGATGAATCAGGGAGTGGTGAGTACTGAATTACTAGCGCTCGCGAGTTCAGGTGGCGTTGTGTCTGCAAAAGCTGGTAGGCGGAAGTTAGCAAACTCAAACGGGAGAGGAGTCGGCGGTTCCTGTGACAGATGGATGCGACGAGACCAACAAAAGTAGTTGACGAGTACACAAGCTGTGGGGTGGGGTCAGGGAGTATGAGGACGTGTGTCTGTGAGTACGAGGACAGTCCGCCCGCTTATAAAAGGTGGGGAAGGGATGGTTAATTTGGAAGGATACTAAGCAGGGAGAGTTGGTGAGCACTTGAGGCAAAGGCTGCGAATACCTGTAAGAAAATTGCTTAAGTTGAAAGAACAAACTCAATGTATGAGAGGAGGAGATGAATCATCAATGGTTCTATGTTAGGAATCTAGGGGCTTTGATACCATGTGAAAAAGTAGGATACAGAACTCAATTTTGTTTTACTTCATGTTACAACAACACTCAAGCCTTTATCCCACTATTGTGGGGTTGGCTTTATAAATCCTTTGTTGCCATTATGCCCTATCTTTAGTCATAAACTCGTTAATGCCTATGTACATCTTGTCTTTCCTTATAGTTTCATTCTCAGCGTTTATTAGTGCACCCTTCCTCCATTTAACATTCTTAGTGACTAAACTCTCACAACGCTTAACAAATGCTTCTAATGGTCTTCTTTGTACATGTCCAAACCATCTTAGTCGAGCTTCTCACATCTTTTCTGCAAATGGTGCCACTCCTGTCGTATCCTTGATATATTCCTAATTTTATCTAGTCTCGTGTGTTCACATATCCACCTAAGCATTCTCGTCTCCGCAACTCCCATTTTTTTTCCTCATGTACACAATTCACTGCCTAACACTCAGAGCAATAGAGCATCGCTGGTCTAATTTCGTTATGATAAAACTTGCCTTTAAATTTTAATGGTGTTTTACGATCACCTAAGATCCCTGACGTGCCTCTCCACTTCAACCAACATGTTTGGATTCTATGCATCACATATTTATCAACACCTCCATTTTTTTGAACTATCGATCCACGATATTTAAAACACTCACTGCGGGAAATATCTTGATCACTCAATTTAATGGCGAAGTCATCCGTCCTTTTGCACTACTAAATTTAAGCTCAATTTACTCCCACTTTGCCATACTCAACCTGAAACCCTTCTTTTCTAAAGTGTTTCGCTTAGATTTAATTTTCACATTTACAGCCTCCTGCGTCTCATCAAATAAAACAATATCATCCGCAACCAATAAACACCAAGGTATTGTTTGTTGGATATGTCCTGTGAGCTCATCTAAGATAAGGGTCAAGTGATAAGGGCTTAAAGCCGAACCTTGATCTAAGTTAACAGTGATAGGAATTTCCTGTGTTAGTCTTCCATTTGTCCTCACCCCTATCATTGAATTTGTATACATATCTTTGATCATGTCAATGTATGATATATTTTCGTTTAAGATTCTTTTTAAGATTCTCCTTAAGATTGTTTTGGAACCCTATCATAAGCTTTCTCAAAATCGATAAACAACATATACAAATATTGTTTTCTTTCTCGATAGTTGTTAATGAGTCTCCTCAAGAGATGTATAACTTCCATGGTCGACCACCCTAGCATAAATCCAAATCGATTCTCCATGATGCTATTCTCTCGCCTTATTCTTCTTTATATTTATTTGTTCCAATAATTTTACGGTATGATTCATTAATTTAATTCCTTTATAATAAACAAAATTTTGTATATCTCCTTTGTTTTTTACAAAAGTATCAAAATACTCTCTATTGGTCTAACATTCTCTTTGACTTTAGTATTTTATTGAAGAAACATGGAAGCAACAAAATTACTTCTTTTACTAAGCATTTTCATATTTCGATGAGTATATCATCTGACATAACCATCTTTTCATTTTTCATCTTTTTTAGAGCATCATTTAGCTCTGATACTTGAATTTACGATAAAACATTATGTTCTTATACTATTCTAATTTACTTAAATCTTCCAAATTTTGTTCATTGTCTTTTGTTTTATTCTATAGTTGATAAAAATATCTTTACATTATTTTTTAATATCCACATAATTCATCAAAATTATATCTGTTTTATCCTTTATGCTTTTAGTTTGCATGAATCTTTTATCCTCCTCTTTTTAGCTCGAGCAATTTTATATGTATCACGCTATATCTTTAGTATTTAGACTCTTATAAAATTCTTCATTATCTTAACTTATTGCTTTACTTATTGTATGTTTAGCGTCTTTGTTGATAATTTTATACCTTGCTAAGTTTTCATCATTTCTATAAGCGCCGAATGTTTTATAACTGACCCTCTTTGCCCCTACTTTATCTTGCGCTTGCTCTTTCTACCAACAAGATTCTTTATTTGGGTGCATACATATTTTTGATTCTCCGAGTATGTTCTTTACACTTATCCTTAAATGTGAAGACATAACTTTTCATGCGATACTAGGATCAACATAAGGGTATTCAACTAGGTGTTCCATAACTTCTGTCTTGAAAGCAACTTGTTTTCCATCTTCAAGTTCCACCATCAAATTTTTGGCAATACTTTTGACCTTGTCTTAAATTTATTATAGTTAATTTGCAAGTCTAACACCACTAACCTATGTTGTGTTACCAAACTTTCTCTTGTATGACTTTGCAATCCTTATTAATCATTTTATCTATTTTGCGAGTCATGAAATAATTCATTTGTGACTTATTTGACCTGCTTTTAAACGTAATTAAATATTATTTTCTCTTCATGAACAATGTATTTGTCACAATTAGCTCACGTGATACGACAAAGTCTAAAATGGTTCTTATTTATTTTTTTCTCCATACCCAAATCCTCCATGAACGGTATTATACTATGTATTTTACTTCCCTATATGTTCATTTAAGTCTTCTCCTATGAATATTTTCTCTTTTTGTGGGATTTTCATTATTAAATCAGCTAAGTTTTCCCAAAATTGCAAAATCATACTTTGTGACGCATAAACACTGATCACATTAATAGTTTTCTTTCCTATGACTAATTTAAGATCTAAGATTCTATCACCTTTTCTACTTACCCCAACAACTCAATTTCTTCAAGTAGTATCCACAATAATACTGACTTCGTTGCTTGTTTTATTTTTGCCTGTGATATGACTTCGCAATCCTTATTAATCATTTTATCTATTTTGCGAGTTATAAAATAATCCATTTGTGACTTATTTGACCCGCTTTTAAACGTAATTAAATGTTCTTTTCTTTTCATGAAAAATGTATTTGTCACAATTAGCTCATGTGCTACGACAAAGTTTAAAATAGTTCTTCCTTTATTTCTTTCTCCATACCCAAATCCTATATGAACGATTTTATAATCTGTATTTTACTTCCCTATATGTTCATTTAAGTCTTCTCGTATGAATATTTTCTCTCTTTGTGGGATTTTCATTATTAAATCAATCAAGTCTTTCAAAAATTGCACAATCATACTTTGTTGCGCATAAGCACTTATCACATTAATAATTTTCTTTCCTATGAATACTTTAAGATCTAAGATTCTATCACCTTTTCTACTTATGCCAACAACTTCATTTCTCAAAGTAGTATCCACAATAATACTGACTTTATTGCGTGTTTTATTTTTCCCCATGTATCATTATTTAAAATTTGAACTGTCTACAAAATTTAGCATTCTCACTCACTCATGTAGTCTCTTGCAGGAATAAAATATTTATCCTTCTTCTAAACATCATTTTTACTACTTCCATCACTTTTCCCGTTTGCGTACCTATATTTCAACTTCCAAACATAACCCGGTCACAAATCCTACAATTTACTTTCCTAGGACGTCTAATATGTGATGAATTTTGCTTATTTAACACTACAAACAAGCCCTCTTGGAGGTGAACAGTTTTTGCCCACATTCAGAGCATACGACGATGATTCTTGCATATTTAACACTTCACCAAAGTCTTGGAGATGTAGCGGTCCTTGCCAAGATACCGCTTTCGAACCATATGATGCTTTCTTTGGTGAGAGCAACCTAGCTTTTGTACAATTTCTCAAACGATTCATATTCACAAGGATAACTAAATTTATATTGACTCTCTATCACAACCTTCATCAGTTTTCATCCGTACTTGGGACTGACATATGTTGATTTTGTTTTACTTCATATTAACAAAAAAATTATTTGCGCACACACACACACATGCGCGCACACACGTGCACACGCGCACACACCACACACACATATATATGGGAGGGTGGAGTGATAGCTTAACAAGCCAAGATGAGAGTCTAATCCATACTTGAGAATAATCTCCTAATGGGCTGAGAAAGTGGTCTCTTTCATGGACATATTCATTGTTCTTCTACAATAATCAATCTCAATACTCAATATATCAATAAGAACAATCTCCTAATGGTGCGGTTTTTCAGTTTTCCTGCACACCCCTACCACTCGGACCACTCTAGTAACCCCCCAAATTCCTTCCTGCATCCATTCAACCTCTCCACAACCCCTTACCAGTCCTCTGACCTACATCCCTGTTTCCCCACAACCTCAATAATCACCATTAATCATCCGCAACTACCGAATCATTATCTCCACCATTTACAGCTCCGTACGAATGTGAGTTCATTGTTTTGGTGTCTTTTCCTTTGACATTGTATGAATTGAAATTTTGATGTGATTATGAATGTTCCTGCTCCATAGCTATGTGTTGTGATTATTCATTAGTTTATAAGACTTCTTCCTATTGCACATTTAATTAAATGCACTCGAATCGAAGGAAAGCCTAACCCACTTGTTCTTTGAAGTTTACTATAAATACTTATGTTAGTCATATGAGTTTTATGCTCTAAATTATTATTTGCTAACTTTATGAGACCAAATCCCCTTGTGTAAACTTCATTCCAGGTTTTAGTTATTGTTGGAAAAGCCCACTTAACATTAGGCCCATTTGTATAGCATTTATTGCTTTTTCTCTCCTCTCTTTAGTCCCACATTGTGTATAGGACTTTTCTCTCTCTTTCTCTCATCTATATATATGTACTCATTCTTTGTATTTGTATCAAGTGGACATATATACAAGGTTGGCTTTCTCCATTTCTACATGGTATCAGAGCCAGGTTCGACTCTCCTGCGGACTCCCTCTACTGTCCGCCCAGCAGCCTGCGGTCTCTGCGGCCTCCCTTGTCCAGTCCGCACCCTCTAGTCGCATCTCTCCTGCGGCCTCACTTTTCCTGTCCGCTTCCTCTCCCGTGGATCCACTTCGTCCCCCCCCTCTCTCCCTTTCTCCTCAGGCCCCCTCCTTTTATAGCCATCCTGTGGGGTCCACTGCTTCCCCTTGTCCGCTGCGGCCTCCTCCTGTCCGCCGCGACCTCGGCGACCTCTCTCCTTGGTCTCCTTCATCCGCCGTTCGCGCTGCGTTCGCCAGCTCGCCAGCTCGCCAGCTTGCCAGCTCGCCAGCTCGCCAGCACGCCAGCTCGCCAGCTCGCCAGCTCGCCAGCTCGCCAGCTCGCCAGCCCGCCAGCCCGCCAGCTCGCAAGTCAGCCCCGGCGTGTCCTCTCTTATCAGTTCTCTCCTGTCCGCCGCGGTCTGACCCAGACCGCCGCGACCTGAACCAGCCCGCATCATCCTCCAGCTCGCCGCGACCTCATCCAGGTCGCCGCGTCCTCTCCCAGTCCGCTCTCTGTTTGCTTCCTCTAGCTGCTGCCTCCAGTCCGCTGCGGTCTCCTCCAGCTCGCTGCGACCTCCTCCCACTCGCTGCAGCCTCCTTCAGCTCGCTGCGGCCTCCAGCCCGCTGCGGTCTTCTCCAGCTCGTTGCGGCCTCCAGACCGCTGCGGTCTTCTCCAGCTCGCTGCGGCCTCCAGCCCGCTGCGGTCTCATCCAACTCGCTGCGGCCTCCTTCCAGCTCGCTGCGGCCTCCTTCAAGCTCGCTGCGGCCTCCATGTCTACCTCTGCAGACTCCGTCGGTACGGCAGTTCCTCCTGAACGCCCGGCCTCTCTACCAGAAGTCCGAGACGAGCTCCGGATCACCACAATTTCGCTCAATGGCAAGAAGAACTTTGTGGAATGGGCACACTCAGTTCGCCGTGTCCTTCAGTCCAAGGGATTCCTTCATCATCTGACCCAGACCGTTATTGGTGTCCCTACTGAGGAGTGGTTACGCAATGATGGGCGTGTGCAGACTTGGCTCCTCAACTCTCTTGATGGCGAATCTTATCGTCTGGCCATGTATCATGAGACGGCCAAAGGCATGTGGGACGAGCTACACACCCTCTACTCCGGCAAAGATAGTCTCCACCATCTCTATGATATCATCACCGCTCTCCAGGCCCTTGACAGCAGTGACGCCACCGACTTGACATCCTTTGTTGCTCAAGCCCGGTCTCTGGTTGAGGCTTGGATCCACCATCAGCCTCCCACTCTAGATCTCGCTGCTCAACGTACCCAGAAGGAAGCTGTGGGTATCGCCATGATGATGGCCCGGGTACCCCCTCATCTTCACAGTGTCCGGGCTCACATCCTCTCCTCTACTGTTACACCGTCCTTTTCCGACGTGTGCTCAATGCTTCTCAAAGTCTCCCCGCCTCCGGATGTTCCCGGACTTCCTTCTCCGGCTCTTGTTCAACAGGCACCTGCTCCCTTACTACCTCTTCCCCCCTCTGCCCGTGGTGGCCGCTCTGACTCTCGCGGCCGGGGTCGCGGTGGCCGGTCTATGCCTCAATGCTCGTTCTGTGGTAAAGTTGGTCATCTTGAGGCCACTTGCTTTCGCAAACATGGCCGTCCGCCTCGTCCACATGCCTCTGCTGCTACTACCGACTCTGCCTCCTCTCGTACTGAGCTCGACGAGGTTCGTCTTCAGCTCCAGCACCTTCATGGCTTGCTCAGCCGTCCGCCTGCCTCGGTTGCCTCTGCTGCCTCTCTCTCCAATGAAGGTATCGCCTGCCTCTCCTCTGGCCCGCGCTGGATCCTTGATTCTGGTGCCACTCATCATATCACCTCTGTTAAGCCACCACAGTACTTGTCTTCACCTCACCCGAAGTACATTACTGTTGCTAATGGAGCGTCGGTTCCCGTATCTGGATGTGCTGATATTTCTCTCACCTCTTCTCTCCTCCTACGCTCGGCTCTACATGTTCCGGGCTCTCCTTTCAATTTACTCTCTGTCGGTCGCCTTACTACTGATTCTAATTACTCAGTGACATTTACTTCTTCTTCTTTTCTCATACAGGATCAGCAGACGCAGACTATCATTGGTAGAGGACGACTGCAGAATGAGCTCTATCTCCTTGACGACTCTCCTACTGTCCTCGCATCTACCTCCTCTTCGGATTGGCATCGCCGTCTGGGACATGCTCCTCTTCCAGTCCTCCGGAAGGCCCTTCCTGATGTCACTCTCCCTGCTTTTCGTTGCGACACATGTATTTTGGGCAAACAGCCCCGTTCTTCTTTTCCCCCTCATTGTACTCGGAGCTCCGCTCCTTTTATTTTAGTACACTCCGATATATGGGGTCCGTACAAAGTTACTAGTATTTCTGGCTATCGCTATTTTCTTACTTTTATTGATGATTACTCTCGCATGACATGGTTATATCTCCTTCGGGATCGCTCTGAACTTCCCCGCGTATTCCGGGCTTTCATCCTCGAGACCCGCACTCAGTTCTCTGCGCCTATTCGCACTATTCGTACAGACAATGCGCGGGAGTACACCAGCCATACGTTTGCCACTCTCTGCTCTGAATTCGGCATTCTTCACCAAACCTCCTGTCCGTACACTCCACAACAGAATGGTGTCGCCGAGCGCAAGAATCGTCACCTTCTTGATGTCGCTCGCTCGCTTATGCTTCAAATGCAGGTCCCCAAACCGTACTGGAACTACGCTCTCTCCACGGCTTGCTTCCTCATCAACCGCCTCCCGTCTTCCGTCCTCCAGTATGCTACTCCCTTCAGCCTCCTCTTTCCCACAACTTCGCCTTTTCCTCTTCCACCACGGGTGTTTGGGTGTACCTGCTACGTTCACCACCTCGGTCCCTCCACGGACAAGTTGGACCCTCGTGCCACCAAGCAGATCTTTGTCGGGTACTCGCGCACTCAGAAGGGTTATGTATGTTATTCGCCTACTACCCGCAAGGTTACTGTCTCGCCTGACGTAACTTTCCGTGAAGATCTTCCTTTCTTCCCTGCTCCGGATATCGCTCTGCCTCCCGCTCCCGTCGTTCGTCCTATCATTCCTGCTCCTCACTCCTCAGCCTCTCTCCCTTCACCACCTCCGGTCCGTCCACCACCCCCGGTTATCCGGGTCTATTCTCGTCGCTCTCCTCATTCTGTGGCTCCTCTGCAGTCGGCTTCGCCCTCTGGTGCTCTGCTCCCTGCTGCTCCGGCTCCCGTCTCCACCGCTCATCCGATGGCGAACTACGTCTCGCTCCATCGCCTCTCCCCCTCTCTTCTTCACCTTGCCACCTCCTTATCTTCTGTTTCAGTCCCTAACTCTTTGCAGGAGGCGCTTCACCATCCTGGCTGGCGGGCTGCCATGGACGAAGAAATGACGGCCCTTTGGGCCAACCAGACCTGGGTCTTGGTTCCCTTACCTCCCGGTCAGCACCCGGTTGGATGCAAATGGGTCTTCGTTATCAAGCATGCTCCGGATGGCACTATTGCCCGTCTGAAGGCCCGTCTTGTGGCCCGGGGCTTCACACAACAGGAGGGCCTCGACTATGAGGAAACATTCTCTCCGGTGGCCAAGCTTAACACTGTCCGCGTTCTTCTCTCCGTCGCGGTACACCGCCGCTGGCCTCTTCATCAACTTGATATCAAGAACGCCTTTTTGAATGGCGACCTTCAGGAAACTGTCTACATGCGCCAACCGCCCGGGTTTGAGACCACGGGGGAGTCTCGGGTCTGTCTTCTCAAAAAGTCAATTTATGGTCTCAAACAGTCCCCACGGGCGTGGTTTGACAAGTTTAGCAAGGTGGTTCGGGACATGGGGTTCACTCGGAGCTCTGCAGATTTCTCCCTCTTTACCCGACACCGGGCCACTGGCACCGTTCTTCTGTTGGTTTATGTTGACGACATCCTTCTCACTGGGGATGACTCAAAGGGGATTCAAGACGTCAAACAACACCTGAGCACTGTTTTTCAGACTAAAGATCTGGGGAAACTTCGCTACTTCCTTGGTCTCGAGATCGCCCGGCGGCCGGACGGGTTGGTACTCTCCCAACGAAAGTACTGTCTCGATCTTCTCAAAGATGCTGGTCAGTCTGGTTGCAAGCCAGCATGTACCCCGATGGAGGCAAATCACAAATTATGCGCTCATGATTCGGATGACGATTTGCTACTTCCGAACCCGGAATACTATCGACGCCTTGTGGGCAAGTTGATCTATCTAACAGTCACAAGGCCAGATATATCATTTGCAGTTGGGGTTGTCAGTAGGTTCATGCATGCCCCCCGGGCTTCTCATCTCCAAGCGGTTGAACGGATTCTCCGATACCTTAAGGGAGCTCCAGGCCAAGGGCTGGTTTACAAAACCTCCGACTCTGCTCCCGCATTGGTTGCCTATTCTGATGCCGACTATGCGGGTTCCCTGGACGATCGAAGGTCAACTAGTGGGTTCTGTACGTATTTTGGTGGGCATCTTATTACTTGGAAGAGTAAGAAACAAGCTGTGGTGGCTCGTTCCTCTGCAGAGGCTGAATACAGATCGATGGCCTCAGTTGTTTCAGAACTCACATGGCTTGAAAGTCTCCTCACTGACCTGGGAGTAAAACTCCCCTCCTCTGCTGTTCTATTTTGTGATAGTCAAGCCGCCATACACATCGCAAAGAATCCGGTCTTTCATGAGCGCACAAAACATATCGAGGTTGACTGTCACTTTGTTCGTGAAAAGGTTCAACTGAAGAAACTTGAATTAAAGCATGTTCCAGGAACTGATCAAGTTGCCGACATCCTCACAAAGGCCTTATCAAGCACTCTGTTCTACCAATGTTTGTCCAAGCTGGGTGCATATGACCTATACGCTCCAGCTTGCGGGGGAGTGTTGGAAAAGCCCACTTAACATTAGGCCCATTTGTATAGCATTTATTGCTTTTTCTCTCCTCTCTTTAGTCCCACATTGTGTATAGGACTTTTCTCTCTCTTTCTCTCATCTATATATATGTACTCATTCTTTGTATTTGTATCAAGTGGACATATATACAAGGTTGGCTTTCTCCATTTCTACAGTTATTAAAGGCTCAAGGCGCACCAAGGCGCAAAGATGTCTTGGAGCTTAGGCACAAGGAGCAGACGCGCACCTGTCCCGGGCAAGGGGCAATCACATCTATTTTAATTAATTAACATTTTAAACCAGTTCATTTTCTTGATCAACGTTTTCATCTATTCTACTCATTAATCATTCATTACAATCATTTATGTCTCTTAAAAATAGAATTGATGTGATAACTTGCATCATATCTGTGTGTTTCAACGCTCGATTATGATTCACAAATACTAAATCGTGCAAAAATTATTGAGTTCTTATATTTTTTTGAAAAACAAAATTTACAGCAAAAATCTCATCCAAGCGCGCTATTTATGCTCCAAAGGTGCAAAAAAGGCACAAGCCTCTGAGCCCAGTGAGCCTTGAATCTTAGGCATACCTGAGACGTGCTTTTAACAACATTGTTCTATGTTTAGTTAAAAAAAATTGGGCACTACACCTAGGATTTGTTTGGTCTAGATACCCCACCATGCGTCACCCAGTATCAATGATTAACACATGAGCATGCCAGAATAAGATAATATACAACCTGATTTATTGCGTTGCCAGAATAAGATAATATACAACCTGATTTATTGCGTCAAGACTTGGGATCTAATTAAGTTACCACTATGGGACACTACTCGGGCACCAACCAATGTCTAATAATTTTGGGAGCAAAGACTCTTCTCGGAGATTTAAATTGCACTACATTTCATTATTAAGTTGACAAGAATGGACAGATGGAAATCATATAATTTTCTTCTACCTTCAGCATGACTTCTCACTACCTGTACTACCAGTGTAGTTCCATATACTCTATCAGCCTCTTGACCGCTCTTCATAATTGAAACCATCTTTATGCTATTGTCCTACTAATGTATTCCACAGTTTTTCTTATAATTTAATTTAATCAAAAATTGATGCGGGAACGGGCCCCACAACATTGTGCTGTCAGATGAGTAACACTCCAGTTAATAAAATTTCATGCCGGAATTCTTTTGTGAAGAATTCAGACTCTCGTTACACTTCCATTCAGGTTTCATCAGGTTTTAAACAACTGAAGGGACAATATTTAATTTGTCTATGCATAGTTTATTAGTTTATTTGAGAGAACCTGATAATTTTAACTGATCAAATATAATTTTGGGGCCTTAGCTGGTTGCCTGAGATATTTGATCATAGTCATACTAGAAGAATCTGATCTAAGAACTGACACAGAATTTAAGGAATACTATGTATTTGTGAAGATACTAATATTTAAGTATTTATGTGTGTTTGGGGTTTACTCTCACACCATAGTTTTAGGTTTAAGAGTCTTTTGTAACCCTATATATTACCCCCTCGATGGATGAATAAATTGCACCTTTCTTTTTCATTTTTTCTTCCACATGATATTAGAGCAGGAATTAGATCCTCCCTGAAATTGTCGCCCTAATTGTTGGCAACCTAATTTCTTGGTGGATTCCTCTATAGATTCCGCCCTCCCCTTTCTCCCGTTCATGATCCAATTCCCATCCAGCGTCTGACCGCGTTGGGGAGTCCCGCTTCTGCTACCGTACGAAATCAATTTTTGATTCTATCACCGGAGTCGGCATTTGATTCCCTCGACGACCATTGCTTTCATCGTCGTGTGTGGCTTTTGCCCCGATGATCCCATTGACGTGTTCGTCCTATCGACCCATTGAGTGACTGAGTCCGTGGCTGTTCCTCTACTGAGTTTGTCGTCCTCTCTCATTGCGATGCTGCCTCTTCCGTCGACACTCTCATGTGAAGATCTCGTCTTCCACTGCCTTCATCGTGTGATTGTGGACGATGCTTCTCGTTCCTGTTGAGCATCTCTGCTTCTTCTCTTCCTGATGTTGCCCCCTCCACGGAAGCTCTTTGATTGCGTTCCTTTCGCAAATTGTCGATGCCATGCTGCTCGGCTGCTACTCTCAACATCGACACCCCCCGGTTGCTGCTCTCATCGACCCCAACTGTTGATCCTATCGGGCCTATCGATGACCGATCTAGTTACTGTTCTTGTGAAGATGTCTTCTTCTTCCATCCTCTGCTCGTCCGTGGATCAAGGCGATGACTGTTGCTTCTCTCGTGGACGATGCTTCTCCTCTTCTATCGTCGAGCTTATTTGTTGCTGCTGTTCTCCTCTGCTATTCTCGACTTAGCTTCTTCTCTCGATGGATCCCCCTTGATGCTGCCTCCATGGATCCCACCTTCGCAGTTGTTTCACCTTCGATGAACTCTCCCGTTGCTCCAAATCTACTTCAGATCTGGCTCTCATTTTCTCCTTGCTAGCGAGAATGACTCCTCTCATGTCGAGCTGCTCTATTTCTTGCTGGGATCCCTCTTCGGCTTGCTGCTCTTTGAGCCTCTACTTCCAGCTGTTTGTGCCCGCTGCTCAGAGCTGCTGGAGCCTTCTGCTGGCCACTGCTTGTGTCTGTGATCTGCTCGCTGTATCTTGTGCATGTTCTCGCCAACAACCTTTATCCACTACCGTTTTCTTTGTCATTTTTGTTTGTGTAGTCTTATTTCTTATGTTTGTCCGTTCTACGCCTTCATGCACGTGTTCCATATGAGGGGGAGTGTTCATGATGAGGGTGACTCAGATGAATTTCTTTCCCAACTCCTGCTTTAGTCACATACGGCCTCCATGCATATTTCGTGTGTTGTTTGTCTCCATATTTTCTTTGTTGTTGGGTAGGGGTGGTTTGTCCTTTGTTGGTTGACCAGGTTTCACTCCAGCATCCAGTGTGATCATGGTCGGTTTGTGTACCAACGACGTGTGGCTTATGCCTGGTTGGATTATCCCCGGTGACACACGACTGGGCTCCGGTGGCTGCTGTTTGTGTCCCACATTGCCAACCACCATTACCTCTCTTTGTATGATGTGTCTAAGCCAGAGGTTTCCACTCGAGCTTGAGAGGTAGTGTTGAAGATATTAATATTTAGGTATATATGTGTGGCTGAGATTTAGTTCCACACCATAGTTTTAGGTTTAAGAGTCTTTTGTAATCCTATAAATTACCCCCTTGAGGGATGAATAAATCACACCTTTCATTTTCATTTTCTTATGTTCCACAATATTAATCCTAGAATTTCCTGCAGAGAAACCAAACAGGAGTTCATACCTCATTCGACCATTCACAAAATAAAGATAGAACTTGGAGCTCAATACCTACAGGTTTTGGTGACGTACCAGGCTTTCAGGTATTGCGGTTTTGGGGAGTTACTGCTTGGATTTTGATGCATCCTAAGACAATGGGTTAATTTCAAAAGAAAAAATTGGAGATCTAATTAAATTAGGAGGCACTTTTCAAGTCTTCACGAGCATTATCGTGTGATAACCGATCTGGAGTTGAAAACACACATTAATATCTAACAATCGTACATTGAATTAATATAATTTAATACTCCACAGGCGAGCACTTTAAAGAAATGAAAAATTGCGAGACAAGAAGATTTTCAAATTAACGACTGTTAGAAAAGCCCATTTAATTTAGGCCCATTTTGTAACATTTATTGTTTTTTTTCCTCTCTTTAGTCCCACATCTTGTATAAGACCTTTTTCTCTCTTTCTCTCATCTATATATTTGTACTCATTCTTTGTATTTTACATAAGTGAACATATATACAAGGTTGACTTTTACCCTCTCTACATGGTATCAGAGCCACCGATTCTCCTTGAGCGGCTTCCCCTTTCTTCCCGCGCGGTCTGTTTTCTGTCCGCTACCCGCCCGACTACTTGCGGCCTGCCTGCCTGACCGCTCCGCTCCTCTTCTTCCGCTTCCTCTTCTTCTCCGTGGTTCCACCCCTCCCCTCCGACATTTTATAGCCTTCCCCTTCTCTCTCTCTCTCGTCGGGTCCACCTTCCCGCTCTCCTACAGACCGCTATCTCTTGCGGCCTGTTCTCTCTCCCTCTGCAGCCTGTCCTTCTTTCGGCCTGGTACAGCTCGCTGCGGCCTGCTGATCTGCCTGTCTCGCTCGCGACCTGCTCCGGTTCGCTCCGGTTCACTGCGGCTTATTCTACCTCGCTGCGCCCTGCCTCTCTCCCAGCTCACTGCGGCTTGACTTAGCTCGCAGCGGCCTGCTCCTCGCTGCGGACTACCTCTCGTGCGGCTTGCTGCGGCTAGCTGCGGCCTGTCTCTTCTGCGGCCTGCCTCTTCTGCGGCCTGCCTCTTCTGCGGCCTGCCTCTACTGCGGGTTGGTCCCGGGCGTTGCGATCTCTTCTCTCTTTCCGCACGAGTCTCCCTACTCGGGGTCTCTTCTCTCTAACCTCCTCCGACCTCCTGTTTCTTGGACCGTTGTTGTGCTCCGCCAGACCGTGCAGACTCCTGCCTTCCCGCATTTTGGTCGCGGTCTTCTCATCGTTCCTTTCTTCGCGGCCTCTCTCTGTCCGCTGCGGCCTCTCTCTGTCCGCTGCGGCCTCTCTCTGTCCGCTGCGGCCTCTCTCTGTCCGCTGCGGCCTCTCTCTGTCCGCTGCGGCCTGCTCTCTCCCGGCCTCTGCCTTTGGTCGCGTGCTCCTCTCGCAGTTGGTGCCTTCCCATCGTGGCTGGCGGTTTCTGCTCCGGTCGCGCGGTCTTCTTTGCTGCCCGGTCTGTTCTCCTAGCCGCCTCTCTTCTCCATGACCTCCTCTGCTGATTTCGTTGGCACAGCGGTTCCTCCTGCTGACCGCCCGACCTCTCTCCCGAAAGTCCGCGATGAGCTTCGTATTACCACAATTTCTCTGACCGGCAAGAAATACTTTGTGGAATGGGCACATTCTGTTCGCCGTGTCTTGCAATCCAAGGGGTTCCTTCATCACTTGACTCAGGCCGTTACCGGTACTCCTACAGATGAATGGTTACGCAATGATGGTCGGGTGCAGACTTGGCTTCTTAATTCTCTTGATGGCGAATCTTATCGCCTGACCATGTACCATGAGACGGCCAAAGGCATGTAGGACGAGCTCCACACCCTCTACTCTGGCAAGGATAGTCTCCACCATCTGTATGACATTATTACTGCTCTTCAGGCCCTTGATAGCAGTGGCGCGACCGATCTGACGTCCTTTGTTGCTCAGGCTCGGTCTCTGGTCGAGGCTTGGATCCACCATCAGCCTCCTACTCTGGATCTTGCTGCTCAACGTGCCCAGAAGGAAGCTGTGGGTATCGCCATGATGATGGCCCGGGTCCCGCATCCTCTTCACAGTGTTCGGGCTCACATCCTCTCCTCTACTGTTACCTCATCTTTCTCCGATGTGTGCTCTATGCTTCTCAAGCTCTCCCCGCCTCCGGATGTGCCCGGGCCCCCTTCTCGGGCCCTTGTTCAGCAGGCCCCTTCTCCCTTATTGCCTCTTCCATTTTCTGCTCGTGGAGGCCGCTCTAACTCTCGCGACCGGGGCCGGGGTGGCCAGCCTCGACCTAAGTGCTCGTTCTGCGGCAAAGATGAGCATCTTAAAGCCACGTGCTACCGCAAACATAGCCGCCCTCCTCGTCCGCAGGCCACTGTTGCTGCCACCGACTCCTCTTCCACTCGTCCTGACCTTGACGAGGTTCGTCTTCAGCTCCAGCATCTTCATGGACTACTTAGCCGCCCTCCTACCTCGGTTGCCTCCGCTGCCTCCATCTCCAATGAAGGTATCGCCTGCCTCTCCTCTGGCCCGCGATGGATCCTCGATTCTGGTGCCACTCATCACATCACCTCTGTTCGGCCGCCTCAGTACTTGTCTTCACCTCACCCGAAGTACATTACTGTGGCCAATGGGGCATCTGTTCCTGTCTCTGGATGTGCTGATATTCCCCTCACCTCTTCTCTCCTTCTGCGCTCGGCTCTTCACGTTCCGGGCTCTCCTTTCAATTTACTTTCTGTTGGTCGCCTTACTACTGATTCTAATTACTCCGTGACATTTACTTCCTCTTCTTTTCTCATACAGGATCAGCAGACGCGGACTATCATTGGTAGGGGGCGGATGCAGAATGAGCTCTATCTTCTTGACGACTCTCCCACTACCCTCGCGTCTATCTCCTCTTCGGATTGACATCGCCGCCTAGGTCATGCTCCTCTTCCAGTCTACCTGCTACGTTCACCGACTTGGTCCCTCCATCGACAAGTTAGAACCACGTGCCGCCAAACATATCTTTGTCGGCTACTCGCGCACTCAAAAGGGTTACGTGTGCTATTCGCATGCTACCCGCAAAGTTACTGTCTCTGCGGATGTCACTTTCCGTAAAGATCTTCCCTTTTTCTCTGATCTAGATATCGCTCCTACTCCAGACCCCGTCGTTCGTCCTGTCATCCCTGCTCCCCGCTCTTCATCCTCTCCTCCTCCGGCCCTACCTTCGGTCCGTCCACCACCACCAGTTATCCGGGTCTATTCTCGTCGCTCTCCTCATCCCGTTGCCCCTCTGCAGTCGGCTTCGACCTCTGGTGCTCCGCTACCTGCTGCTCCGGCTCCCGCCTCCACCGCTTATCCGATGGCAAATTACGTGTCTCTCCATCGCCTTTCTCCACCTCTTCTTCACTTTGCCACTTCTTTATCCTTTGTTTCTGTCCCTAACTCTTTGCAGGAGGCACTTCAACATCCAGGCTGGCGGGCGGCCATGGACGAAGAAATGGCTGCCCTTTGGGCCAACCAGACCCGGGTCTTGGTTCCCTTACCTCCAGGTCAGCACCCGGTTGGATGTAAATGAGTTTTCGTCATCAAGCATGCTCCAGATGGCACTATTGCCAGACTGAAGGCCCGTCTTGTGGCCCGTGGCTTCACGCAACAGGAGGGCCTTGACTATGAGGAGACCTCTCCGGTGGCTAAGCTCAACACCGTCCGCGTTCTTCTCTCCGTGACGGTGCACCGCCACTGGCCCCTTCATCAGCTCGATATCATGAACGCCTTTTTGAATGGAGACCTTCAGGAAACCGTCTACATGCGCCAACCGCCCGGGTTTGAGATCACGGGGGAGTCTCGGGTGTGTCTTCTCAAGAAATCCATTTATGGTCTCAAACAGTCCTCTCGGGCGTGGTTTGACATGTTCAGCAAGCTGGTTCGGGACATGGGGTTCACTCGGAGTTCTGCAGATTTCTCCCTATTCACCCGACACCGGGCCACTAGAACCGTCCTTCTGCTGGTTTATGTTGATGATATACTACTCACTGGGGATGATTCAAAGGGGATTCACGAAGTCAAACAACATCTGAGCACTGTATTTCAGACTAAAGACCTGTGACATCTTCGCTACTTTCTTGGTTTCGAGATCGCACGACGGCCGGACGGGCTGGTGCTCTCCCAACGGAAGTACTGTCTCGATCTTCTCAAAGACGCTGGTCAGTCCGGTTGCAAACCACCTTGGACACCGATGGAGGCAAATCACACACTGTGTGCTCATGCTTCTAAAGACGATTTGCTTCTTCAGAACCCAAAATACTATCGACGCGTTGTGGGCAAGTTGATCTATCTAACGGTCACGAGGCCGGATATATCGTTTGCTGTTGGGGTTGTCAGTCGGTTCATGCATGCCCCCCGGGTCTCTCATCTCCAGGCAGTTGAACGGATTCTCCGATACCTTAAGGGAGCTCCGGGTCAAGGGCTGGTTTACAAAACCTCCGACTCGGCTCCCGCATTAGTCGCGTATTCTGATGCCGATTATGTCGGTTCCCTGGACGATCGGAGGTCAACAAGTGGGTTCTGTACTTATTTTGGGGGTCATCTCATTACATGGAAAAGTAAGAAACAAGCCGTGGTCGCTCGTTCCTCTGCGAAAGCTGAATACCGATCGATGACCTCGGTTGTCTCAGAATTCACATGGTTTGAAAGTCTCCTTACTGACATGGGAGTAAAACTCCCCTCAGCTGCTGTTGTATTCTGTGATAGTCAAGCCGCCATACACATAGCAAAAAATCCGGTGTTTCACAAGCGCACAAAACATATCGAAGTTGACTGTCACTTCATTCGAGAGAAAGTTCAATTGAAGAAACTTGAGTTAAAGCATGTTCCGGGCAGTGATCAAGTTGCTGACATTCTCACAAAGGCCTTATCAAGTACCCTGTTCTACCAGTGTTTGTCCAAGCTGGGTGCATATGACCTATACGCTCCAGCTTGCGGGGGAGTGTTAGAAAAGCCCATTTAATCTAGGCCCATTTTGTAACATTTATTGTTTTTTCCTCTCCTCTCTTTAGTCACACATCTTGTATAGGACCTTTTTCTCTCTTTCTCTCATCTATATATTTGTACTCATTCTTTGTATTTTACACAAGTGAACATATATACAAGGTTGGCTTTTACCCTCTCTACAACGACAAATAGGCAAGTGGTAAGTTTGGCAAGCTCTGAAAATTTTATAGATCAATTAAACTTAAGCATAAACTCATAATAACTGTAGGAGAGCAATGAGAATAAGATGTTTACCATAGACACAATATAAGTAGTAGAGGATCCACAAAAAATAGTCAACCAGGTCGGATGGAGGTTTGAATGTAGATCGACACTCGTGGTAGGTCGGGGAAGGGTCACTAGAGGCCACCAGGGCCGGCGATGGCAACAGCGAGGCTGGATCGAGATCAGCGCTGATGGAAGGAGACAGGTGAAGGAAAGAGGGTCGGGCTTTACCTTTTGGGAAATAGAGAAAAGAATTCTCTATTCCCAATATTTTGTCTAAACTGCCCTCCTTTCAGCCGGGCTGACATCTTTTATAAAGTTAGGAATGCTTCATTATCTTTGAAATTAATAAATATTAAATTCAAATAAGGGGTTTGAAAATGACACAACAACAACACTCAAGCCTTTATCCCACTCTAGTTGGGTCGGCTATATGGATCTTTTGTCGTTATTGTGCCCTATTTTTTGTCATAATCTCACTAATGTCTAAGCACATCATATCTTTTCATATAGTTTTATTCCAAGTCTTTATTGGTCTACCCCTCCCTCGTTTAACATGCATAGTGACTAGACTCTCACAACGCCTAATAGGCGCCTCTAATGGTCTCCTTTGTACGTGTCCAAACCATATTAGTCGAGCTTTTCTCATCTTCTCTGCAATTGGTGCTACTCCTGTCTTAAACCTGATACATTCATTCCTAATTTTATCCAGTCTCGTGTGTCCACACATCCACCTAAGCATTCTCATCTCCACAAATCTCATTTTTTGCTCATGTACACAATTCACTGCCCAACACTCAGAGCCATAGAGCATCGCTGGTCTAATTGCAGTACGGTAATGCTTTCCCTTCAGTTTTAATGGTACTTATACAATCACATAAAATCCCTGATGCGCCTCTCCACTTCAACCAACCCGCTTGGATTCTATGTGTCACATCATTATCAATACCTCCGTTTTTTTGAATTATCGATCCAAGATACTTAAAACATTTACTCCATATACTCTGTCTTCGCCCTGCTCAACCTAAAATCCTTCTTTTCTAAAGTGTCTCGCCAAGATTCAAGTTTTGCGTTTACACCCTCGCGCGTCTCATCAACTAAAACGATATCATCTGCAAACAATAAACACCAAGGTATTGTTTGTTGGATATGTCCGGTAAGCTCATCTAAGATAAGGGTAAAGAGATAAGGGCTTAAAGATGAACTTTGATGTAAGTCAACAGTGATAGTGAATTCCTGTGTTAATCCCCCAGATGTCCTCACCCTTGTCACTGAATTTGTATACATATCTTTGATTATATCAATATATGATACATTTACACCTTTCTTTTCCAAGACTCTCCATAAGATCTCTCTTGGAACCATATCATAAGTTTTCTCAAGATCAATAAACAGCATATGCAAATCTTGTTTTCTTTCTCGGTAGTTGTCAATGAGTCTCCTCAAGAGATGTATAGCTTCTATGGTCGACCGCCCTGACATGAATCCAAATTGACTCTCCGAGATGTTAGTCTCCTGTCTTACTCTTATTTCTATTACTCGTTCTCTTAATTTTATAATATGACTCATCAATTTAATTTCTCTATAATTAACAAAATTTTGTATATCTCCTTTATTCTTATACAAAGTTATCAAAATAATTTGGTCTGACATTTGTTTTGACTTCCGTATCTTATTAAAAAATATGTAAGCCATAAAATTCCTTCATTCCCTAGCCATTTCCATACTTCGATGAGTATATTGTCTGACCAAACGCCTTTCCATTTTTCATCTTTTTTTAGAGTATCATTTACCTCTGATACTTGAATTTTACGATAAGACGTTTTATTCTTATACTCCTCTGATTTACTTAACTATTACAAGTTCAATTCATTGTCTTTTGTTTCATTATAGAGTTGATAAAAATATATTTTTCATCGCTCTTTAATTTCGACATCATCAGTCAAAACTGTATCTCTCTCATCTTTTATGTATTTTACTTGACTTAAATCTTTTGTCTTCATTTATCTAGCTCGAGCAATTTTATATATGTCACGCTCTCCATCTTTGGTATCTAATCGCTTATAAAATTCTTCATAAGCTTGATTTCTTGTTTTACTTACTATATATATTTAGCTTTTTTTGGCGACTTTATACCTGACTAAGTTTTCATCATTTCTATAAGCGTAGAGTGATTTATAGCTGACTCTTTTTGCCCTCACTTTGTCTTGCACTTCCTCTTTCTACCATCAAGTTTTTTATTTGGGGGCGCATGACCTTTTGATACTCAAAGTACGTTTTTTTCAAATATCCTTAAATGCGAAAACATAACTTCACATGAAACACTATGATCAACATAAGTGTCATCAATTAGTTCCATAATTGGTGTCTTGAAAGCAACATGCTTTTCCATCTTCAAGTTTCACCTGCGAATTTTTTGCAACATTTTTGTTGTCCTAAATTTATTATATTTAATTTGTACATCTAACACCGTCAATCTATGTTGTGTTGTCAAACTTTCTCCTAGTATGACTTTGCAATCATTATAAATCATTTTATCCATTTTGCCAGTCATAAAATAATCAATTTGTGACTTATTTGGTTCGCTTTTAAACGTAATTAAATGTTTTTCTCTCTTTGTGAAAACGTATTTGGCGCAATTAGATCATGTGCTACAACATAGTCTAAAATGGTTCGTCCTTATTTATTTATTTCTCCATATCCAAATTCTCCATGAACGGCTGTATAAACTATATTTTCCTTCTGTATATATTCATTTAAGTCTCCTATGAAAATCTTCTCTATTTGTGGGATTTCTCTTACTAGATCATCTAAGTTTTCCCAAAATTATGTTTTAATAGCTTCACTTAATCCTACTTGTGGCGCGTAAGCACTGATCACATTAATAGTTTCTTTTTTATGACCAATTTAAGAGTTAAGATTCTATCACATTTTCTACTTACTCCAACAACTTCATCCTTCCAAGTAGTATCCACAATAATACCCACTTCACTGCTTGTTTTATTTTTCCTGTGTACCATAATTTAAATTCTGAATTATCTAGAATTTTGGCTTTCTCACCCACCCTTCTAGTCTCTTGCATGCATAAAATATTTATCATTCTCCTAATCATCGTATCCAATACTTCTATTGATTTTTCCGTTAGCGTACCTATATTCCAATTTCCAAACCTAAGTCGATCACAAATCCTACGACATACCTCCCTAGGCCGTATAATGCCGACAGAGGGTTACAACATTAAGGTGCCAATATTATGCTAGCTGACGGTTTCAAAGATGAGTTTAATGATAATAAATGGTGGAGATAATGAAGTGGCAAGGGTATTCAAATTTTACATTTGAAATTTCATCATAATTTGATAATCCTAATTTCTAAATTTATAATCATACTCATAATTTCAGAAAACTAAACTTATATTAATTATATTAAAATATTATTTCAAAGCTTGCCTAATTTTATCATTTAGCCTAATTTGACGTATCTCTTCATTTATGATCTTATTGGGCGGTCACTCCCATAAGACGAACAAACTAGCTCGAGTAACTTACGCGATACAAAAGATACAAGCGCTATTAACGAGTGCAAAAATACGAGAAAATTAAAGTGCGCGAAAACATGCGCTATCGAATACATATAATAATGCACGAACAATAAAAATAAGACGTAGATGCGACTCAGGATGCATTATATTTTCAGCACTGCACAAAAGTTTAGTCTATTATCAGGACTGGATATCGACACTAACGCCACCGTACATTCATGATTAAGCATTTAACGCAATTTCCAGTCCAAATTTCACATAAAAGTCATACACCAGTTTCTAGGCTAAGAAACATATGAATCTGTTACTCAAGGAATTTATTTTGTTACCTTGAAATTCTTCATTGATGCCATGGATTGGACAAAAACTTCACTTGATTTCCTTGGGAGGCTGGTAGCAGCCTACTCCACAAGAAACTGATGGCGGTGTAGGGAAAAAGGAAAAAATGAGTGGATTATAGGATTAGCTACTATTTCTATTCCCCCTTCCCTCTCTCTCATTCCTACGAGGCCTCAATACATCCATGTAGTAGTCACACTGATATGGCCCTTGCCCTTGGAGCGTGTTACCGGCGGTGGAGCGATGGTGGAGGAGGGAAGCGCTGCGTCGATCGGACTTTTTCTGCGGTCGGCGGAAACCGTGCGGGATTTCAGCTAGGGCGACACGGGAAAAGAACCGTGGGTTTAGAGAGAGAGAGAGGGGAAGAGGGAAATAAGAGAGATAGAAATTTCTTGTTCTAATTTTTGTCCTCCTTCAAAATGTCAACAACACACATATAAATAGGTTCCACAAAAGTGCCCCCCCCCCATTTAGGCTTATGACAATGAGTCAAATACGCTAAAATTAAAGACGCAGAATAAAAATAAACGGCACGAACACGACACATAATATCACCGCCCATGTTCGAAGATAACTTGTCCTCAAGCTGGATCAAAAGGCGTTGGGGCCCCGACTTCACCCGCCGTGTCATCCTGGAGTGGGTCATCGACTTCCAGCCAAAATAGACGTTTGCATCTGTGTCCCGGCGTGAAAGGATCATCACAATTGTAGCATAGGCCCTTCTCGCGTCGTTCGGCCATCTCGGTGCGGGACAAACGACGGGGAACAGTAGGCCGCCGAGGCGCGTCATGGAATGGAGCCGTGTCAGGTAAGCTGGGAAGAGAGGAGGCTCCCGAAAAGCCTCGCCATCCCAAGGGTGGACGGTCCAAAAGCAGGCGTTGTTCACAAGCTCTGGCGAGGCTCATAGCCGTGTTGAGATTAGGTGGTAGGAGGAATTCCACATCCCATCGTAAGCGCTCGTGGAGGCCGGCCGTGACGAGCGGAACATGTTGCTCCGGTAAGACGGACGTCGCGCGAGACAGAAGAATCTGAAATTTTTCCAGGTACGTGTCGATGGAACTGTCCTGTTTGAGGTTCGCAAGATCGCCGAGTGGGTTGCCCTGTAGAGCTGGGCCGAACCGAAGGGTGCAGGCCGTGCTGAATTCTGCCCAGGAAATGTTGGGATGTTCCCGCAGAAGCTGAGTGAACCATAATTGTGCGGGGTCGAGTAAATGGAAGAAAGCGATGCCGACGCGTTCTTCATCTAGTGTACGGTGGTTTGCAAAAATAATATCGCAATGCGTAAGCCACGGAAGAGGGTCGTCGCGGCCGTCGTAGATGAGAAAGTCCATCCGAATAGTACGTGCATAGGTGGGATAGTCCGTGCCCGGATGAGCGGCGGAGTCCACTCTGCTTGCCGAAGGGTGGTCGGTCGTAGTCAGCGGTAGAGGGGACTGCATGTCTTGTAGGGCATCCAAACGGGCGTTGAGGGCGTCCATCTTGGCGTTCTGAGTCGCGAACATAGAGTGGAAAAGAGCCATGAGGTCGGCGAGGGAGGGAGGAGCATCTGTTATCGGAGATTGGGCAGAACAGTTGGTCGGTGGTGTCGGAAGGAGGCCGGCGGAATAAAAGGGGCGCAAAACTGTAGGAGCGGGCTGGAAGGCCGGGCGGCAGCCGCCAAGACAGCCAGAGAGATGTCGCCGGAGCTGGACGAGTGTTCCCGGGCGCCGGAGGAACGGTCGACGAAAACGGCGGACGGTGCGGGCGAAGCGCGTGAGTGCGGGTGCAGCCGAGCGGAGGCGAGGCCGGAGATGACGGTGTTGACCTCTGATACCAAGTTGATATGACCCTTGCCTTTGGAGCGTGTTACCGGCGGTGGAGCGATGGTGGAAGAGGGAAGCGCTACTTCGATCAGGCGTTTTCTGCGGTCGGCAGAAACTGTGCGGGATTTCGGCTAGGGCAACACGGGAAAAGAACCGTGGGTTTAGAGAGAGAGGGGAAGAGGGAAATAAGAGAGAGAGAGATTTCTTGTTCTAATTTTTGTCCTCCTTCAAAATGTCCACAACACATATAAATGGTTCCACAAAAGTGCCCCCCATTTAGGCTTATGACAATGAGTCAAATACGCTAAAATTAAATACGCAGAATAAAGATAAACGACACGAACACGGCACATAACACACACATTGCAATAATTCTGAAAAATTCAAATAATTAAGTGTTATATGTTATGGGCCCACAATACTCCTCGTTATCTATTTGTTTTATAAATATATTATTAATTGTCATGTTAGTGTCGCTCCTTAGAGTTATTACAATTTTCGTGTCTTCTAGTTCATGTAGTGTCTTTTGGTTATTTGTTGAAGTTGTGTAATCTCTATTTAAACGGCCTATTGGGTCATGAATTATTATGAATGAGATTATGAAAGTTTTTTCTACCTCTCAGTAAGTTCTCCTCCTTCATCCCCATCCAGGATTAGGGTTGAGCAAAGCTCCCCTTCTTTCTCCTTGCACTTTTTGTGAGTTGAGCTTGGCTCCCTTGTATCCCTGCCTCCACAACCACCTCTGACGAGATCCCGTCGATGTTACGGGTTTGGCCTATAACAATTTGGTGTCAGTGTCGTTATCCTCGACCCTGCTATCCACTGACGTCTCCGATAACACTATCATTCATTCTTATTGAAGGCGCGGTCATTGACGTGCATGGAATCTGCCAACCCTGTAACATGTGCACCTTGAACGCCTCAGCCACCGTTTCTTCCGGAGGCAGTCAAGCTCTCCTATAAATGATGTCATCCCCGCCGCCTGCGAAGAATCGTATAAACGACATCCTTGCCACCTGCAGGCCAACCCCTTCTTGACGTGACATTACGAGCTTGAGGGAAGCAAGATCTAAGAGATCGTGAAGATTCTCCAGCAGGCCCCCTCCTTGCCATCACCATCCTCGACCTTGTAATCACCATTTTCATGCTTGTTGAAAATTCGTCGCTTTTCCAGGGCTCATTTTCGTCGACATTGGCTGGTCTCCTCGACCTTCTAGTTTCGATCCAACACATCCCGATCTTTCTGAAGAAGACATCCTTGCCCTGCGCCCTTCTTGTTTCTCTTTCTTTGCAGCTCCTTGTTTCTCTTGCTCTATGACATGCACCTACAATCCCCGCCACCCTTCTCTCAGAGCACGCATCGTAAGTATTGGGCCCAAGACTAATTTTTCTTGAAGTGTTTCCTCAAGCCAACAAGCTCAAGCCGCAAGCCTATTAAAAATAAGTCAGAGGGCCACAATAGTTAATTACTTGACTAATTAATTTCTTCAGTGTAGAGACGAGCCCCGAAGAGCAAATTCTTCCCCTTTCGATGTTCTAGCAGTTAGTGGAGTTGTCGGCGTCGTGCACGAAGTCGCGAGGTTGCGACTCACCGCCAACATAGACATGATCACATCGTCTGGACACTTCGGCGGTCCGATTCCGCTGGAGCAACAATCAATCCTATTAGTGGCCGAAGATGCTCAACTGATCTCCACAATTATTGTCTCCCCACCTTCTCCTTTTTCTATTTCCTTTTCGCAGTTTACATAGTTGATACCCTCACAATTTGTCCCTGCTGACTCCATACAGTGCCCGCCGTTCCAGTCATTTGTTCTTCCAGCCCTTCTAGAGCCATTCCTTCCAACGACCACCCCTAGCCGGCACTGTCGATTTTGATCGTCACAATTTGTATGTAGTATGGTTCGTCGTCGCCCTCGACCGCCCTCCGGGCACTCCTGCACAAACTCCAAGTATTAACCATGGTTGTCTTCCCTCAACTAGCACCTTTGACATGCTAGATCCCTATAATCCTTCGCGACATCTGTGAGCAAGATATTTTTTCGCTCGATGTAGCCTCCACTATAGTGACACACTACCGGGAGCTGTTCTGGCGGGAAATTAAAGACGGATGATCATGCCGTGCATGCCTTGTTCAAGCTTAAGGACAAGCTCGATTTGAAGGATGAGCGGGATGTTATGGACCCATAATAGTCCTCGTTATCCGTTAATTTTATAAATATATTATTACTTTTCATGTTAATGTCATAATTATTAAGTGTCGCTCCTTAGAATTATTATGGTTTTTGAGTCTCCTAGTTCGTGTACTCTCTATTTGCAATTGTCGTTGTCACATGATCTTTATTTAAAGGACCTCTTGCATTATGAATTATTATGAATGAAATTATGAAAATTTTCTCTCGTTCTGTAAATTCTTCTCCTTCATCCCTATTTTAGAGTTAGTGTTGAGCAAGACTCCCCTTCTTCTTCCTCCTCACATTCTTTATAGGTTAAGCTTGGCTCACTTGTATCTCTGCCTCCACTGCCATCTTCGATTAGATCTCGACAGCATTACGGGTTAAGCCTGTACAACCCTGTGTCCGGCGAATAAGGTCGCCGGGAACCAGACCGATCGGGCTGAAACTAGTGGGCGAGCTCGGCAGTAGAGAAGCCGAGCCCGAGCTCGGCATTCATCGAACGGGAGATCGACATTCGTCGACCGCGAGCTCGGCATTCGCCGAGCTAGTCCAAGAATCGTCGAGCTGAGGTCGACTAATGGAGACCAACGGATGGGCGAGCTCGCCGTCCCAGCTCGTGCTCTCGCAACGGAGCTCGGCAACAGTAGGCG
Organism: Platanthera guangdongensis; assembly: GCA_039583875.1. Lineage (NCBI taxonomy): Eukaryota > Viridiplantae > Streptophyta > Magnoliopsida > Asparagales > Orchidaceae > Platanthera > Platanthera guangdongensis. Next base: position 32,960,841 of record CM077157.1, read on the forward strand.
AATTGGATCCGCCGAGATGACCAAGTTCCACAGCTCGCCTGGACCCATGAGGTACTTTTTACTTTCTTGCCCCCGCAGGTCTGCCCATAGCCCTTCAAAACAGCGGAGTTTGACTGTTGCCAGACCCAACCGAGGGCATTTTGGTAACTTCAGGTCAGTTCAGTTTGGTTATTGCCAGTTCAGATTCCGAAAACTATAAATAGGACCCAATGTGTACCCCAGAAGGCAGGCTTCCTGTGCTCTCTTGCTCCAGTTTTCAAGTGCTTTCTGAGGGTACCTTAGCTCGGCCTTTGGCTAAGGAGGGGAAGCGCTCTCAGATCTTCCAGGTGTGTGGTGGGTCCTCCCCGCTGAGCTCTTGGGTCATTTCCCCTTGTTTTTTTGTTGTTTTGCTTGCAGGAGTGAAGTAGGTGCACGATCACCCCTTCCCCAAGGGTGAACTCCACAGGAGACCGTTTTTCGGTTTCAACAAGGCCCATAATAACTTTTGGTAACACATTGAATGTGTTAGAAAAGCCCATGTAAATGGCCCAGTATTGGGCCCATGTATTCTTTTTTTCCTTCTTCTCCTATTAGTCCCACATCATTGTATAGGATTTCTTCTCTCCTTTTCTCTCCTATATATTTGTATTCTATCCTTGTATTTAGATACCGAAGTAATACATACAAGCTTTGAGCTCTTCCAACATGGTATCAGAGCCAGCGATTCCGACCTCGCGGTTTCCCCTTTTCTAACCGCCCGACTTTGCTTCTTAGCCTATCCGCTCTTCCTCTACGGCCTGATCCTCTACTCGCACCGGGTAGCGGCCTGTTTCTACCCGTCTCTTCTCTCAGCGGCTTCTCCCTTGTTAAGCCGCTGACCTCTCCTCTTCGTCTCTCCCTCCCGTGGCTCCACCCCTCCATCTCTTTTATAACCTCTCCTCTTCCCCGTGGGCCCCACTACTCTCTGCGGCTTCTTTTGCCGCTTGCGGTTTGTCTGCTTCTAGCCGCCCGATCTCTCTCTCCTCTAGCCGCTCGAGTTCCTACTCGCGGCCTCTCTCCCCTCGCCGCTCGAGTTCCTCCTCGCGGCCTCTCTCCTCTAGCCGCTCGAGTTCCTCCTCGCGGACCTCTCTCCCCTAGCCGCTCGAGTTCCTACTCGCGGCCTCTCTCCTCTAGCCGCTCGAGTTCCTACTCGCGGCCTCTCTCCTCTAGCCGCTCGAGTTCCTACTCGCGACCTCTCTCCCCTAGCCGCTCGAGTTCCTACTCGCGGCCTCTCTCCTCTAGCCGCTCGAGTTCCTGCTCACGACCTCTCTCCTCTAGGCGCTCGAGTTCTTCCTCGCGGCCTCTCTCCTCTAAGCCGCTCGAGTTCCTACTCGCGGCCTCTCTCCTTTTGACCGCTCGAGTTCCTGCTCGCGGTCTCTCTTCTAACCGCTGCGTCTTCTCCCTCTCTTTCTCGCGCGGGCTCTCTCATCAAACCGCTGCGACCTCTCCTTCTGTCCGCTGCGACTTCTCCATATACCCTTGCAGGTTGTCCATACTTTCTCCCGCACTTGGTTGCGGCCTAGCTGTGCGCTCTCCTACTCGCGATGGTCTTCCCCGGCTCCATGGGCTCCTTTATTGACTCTACCAGACAGGCGGCTAGTCATCCTGCTGACCGCCCGACCTCTCTTCCTGATCTTCGAGATGAGTTGCGGATCACCACTCTGTCCTTATCTGGGAAGAAGAACTTTGTTCCGTGGGTCCACTCTGTTCGGCGTGTTCTTCAGGCCAAGGGCCTTGTTCTTCACCTTACTAACGCTCCTCCTGTCCCTAATACGGAGGATTGGCTACGCAATGATGGCCGAGTCCAAACATGGCTCCTTAATTCGCTGGAGGGTGAGCCATATCAAATGGTCATGTACCATGAGACCGCCAAAGCCATGTGGGAGGAGCTTCACTCCTTATACTCTGGAAAGGATAGTCTTCAGCACCTCTATGACATCATTACAAACCTTCAGTCTCTTGATGCTGGTGGGGCGGCTGACATGACCTCTTTTGTTGCTCGGGCCAAGACTCTGGCCGAGGCCTGGATCTAACATCAGCCTTCTACCACCGACCTCGCTGCTCAGCGCGCGCAAAAGGAAGCTGTATGTGTTGCCTTGATGATGGCTCGTGTCCCACCTCACCTTCAGAGCATTCGGGCTCAAGTATTGGCTTCGGCTTCTACTCCCTCTCTCTGATGTCTGCTCTATGCTCCTTCGCGTCTCACCGCCCCTGGATCCTCCGACACCCTCCTCTCCGGCTCTTCTTCAGCAGACCCTTCCCCCCTTACTTCCCCCACCGTCTTCTACTCGCGGTGGATGTTCCAGCTCTCGCGGAAGGGGACGTGGGGGTCGGGCCCGTTCCAAGTGTTCCTACTGCGGCCGGGATGGCCACACGGATGCTGTGTGCTACAAGAAACATGGCTATCCTCCTCGCCCCACTGCGACTGCTGCTGATGGCTCCTCCTCCACTGGTACCGATCTTGCGGCTGTTCGCCTCCAGCTCCAGCAACTCCAGGGCCTTCTTAGCCCTCCTCCTGCTTCTGTTGCCTCCACCTCTACTACAGGCATTACTTGTTTTTCCTCCGGTCCGCGTTGGATCTTGGACTCAGGGGCTACTCATCACATCACCTCACCGCGGCCTCTCCAGTACTCGGATGTTCCTCATCCGAAATCTATCACAGTCGTTAATGGTGCGACAGCTCCGGTCTCCGGCTGTGCCGACATCTCTCTTGCCCCCTCCATCTCTCTTCGCTCGGCTCTTTATGTTCCGAGCTCTCCTTTTAACTTACTTTCTGTTGGCCGCCTCACTCATGATATGGATTGCTCTGTCACATTTACTCCCTCTTCCTTTTTGATACAGGATCGGCGGACGCGGACTACTATTAGTAGGGGACGACTACAGGACGGGCTCTACCTTCTGGATACCTCTCCCACTATTCTCTCATCTGTCTCTGCTGTGGACTGACATCGTCGTCTTGGGCATGCCCCTCTTCCTGTTCTCCAAAAGGCCCTACCTGATGTATCTTTCCCTGCTTTTCGATGTGATTCTTGTATTTACGGCAAACAGCTGCGTCCTTCTTTTCCTGCTCATTGTACTCGGAGCGCTGCTCCATTTGATTTACTACATTCTGATATCTGGGGTCCTTTTAAAGTTACCAGTATCTCTGGATACCGTTATTTCATCACATTTATTGATGATTACTCTCGCACCACATGGCTTTACCTCCTTCGTGATCGCTCTGAGCTCCCTCGCATATTTCGCGCCTTTATCCAAGAAACTCGCACGCAATTTTCCACAACTATTAAAACCGTGCGCACCGATAACGCTCGCGAATACACCGGCCATGAATTTACCAACCTATGTGCAGAATTTGGTATTCTTCATCACACCTCCTGTCCCTATACCCCCCAACAGAATGGTGTTGCCGAACGGAAGAACCGCCACCTCCTCGACGTTGCCCGCTCACTCATGCTCCAAATGCAGGTTCCAAAAATTTACTGGAACTTTGCGGTCTCCACTGCCTGCTATCTCATCAACCGTCTCCCTTCCTCGGTTCTCAACTTTGTCACCCCATTCATTCTCCTCTTCCCCTCCACTCCGGCTTTCCCTATTACACCAAGGGTCTTTGGCTGCACCTGTTTTGTTCACCTCCTGGGTCCCTCCTCGGATAAGTTGGACCCCCGGGCCGCCAAATCCATTTTTGTCGGCTATTCTCGCACCCAAAAGGGCTACCTGTGCTACTCTCCGGTCACTCGGAAGGTCATCGTCTCCGCCGATGTTACCTTTTGGGAAGATCAACCTTTCTTCGCACCGCCCCCTGCTCCTTCCTCCACGACGACATCTCCACCGCTCCCTATACCCCGCCCCGTCATCCCTACTACTGCGCCGGTTTCCCTACGTCCTTCTACCCCTCCACCTGCTCCATCCAAGCCACCAGTTATCCAGGTTTACTCTCGCCGTCTTCCTCCTCGTTCTGCTACCCCTATGCAGTCGGCTTCTTCCACGGCTACCCCGTGCTCTGCTGATTAGGTATCTCCCTCTACCGCTCATCCTTTGGCAAATTATGTTTCCCTGCATCGTCTCTCCCCCCCACATACACACATTTGTCACTTCTCTTTTCTCCATTTCGGTTCCTAACACTGTGCAGGAGGCGCTACAACATCCCGGCTGGAAGTCTGCCATGGAGGAGATGACTGCTCTCTGGGCCAACTAGACCTGGACTCTCGCACCGCTTCCCCCGGGTCAGAAACCGGTTGAGTGTAAGTGGGTCTTCGTTATCAAACATGCAGCTGATGGGACGATTGACCGTCTGAAAGCTCGGCTGGTCGCCCGGGGCTTCACCCGGCAACACGGGATGGACTATGAGGAAACCTTCTCCCGGATGGCCAAACTCAACACCGTTCGTGTTCTTATCTCGGTGGTTGTCCATCGCCGGTGGCTCTTACTGCAACTGGATATTAAGAATGTCTTTCTGAATGACGACTTGCAAGAGACTGTCTATATGCAACAACCTCCCGGGTTTGAGACCACATGGGAGTCTCAGGTTTGCCGTCTTAAGAAAGCGTTGTATGACCTCAAACAATCACCACGAGCATGGTTCGACAGGTTCAGCAAAGCTCTTCGGGAGGTTGGTTTTTCTCGAAGCACGACAGACTTCTCAATGTTCACTCGCCATCGTACAGTGGGGACGGTTCTTTTGTTGGTATATGTTGATGACATCATAATTACGGGAGATGACTCACAGAGAATACAGGAGGTCAAACGACATCTCGGTACTGTTTTTCAAACAAAGGATCTGGGACCCCTCTGGTATTTTTTGGGCCTTGAGGTGGCTAGACGGCCGGATGGTCTCGTCCTCTCCCAGCGGAAGTATTGTCTCAACCTTCTTCATGATGCAGGTTACTCGGGTTGTAAGCCGATCAATACCCCAATGGATGTGAATCACAAGTTATGTGCTCAAGCTTCCGACTCAGATCTCTTACTTTAGAATCCTGAATACTACCGCCGTCTAGTTGGAAAATTGATCTACCTCACCGTAACTAGACCAGACATATCCTTCGCAGTTGGTATTGTCAGCAGATATATGCATTCTCCCCGGAAATCTCATCTTCACGCCGTTGAACGCATTCTCAGTTCAAAACGGCCCCTGGTCAAGGATTGGTCTACAAGACCTCATCTTCAGCTCCTACATTGATAGCATACTCTGATGCTGATTATGCTGGTTCTCTTGATGATCGACGATCAACAAGTGGGTTTTGCACATACTTTGGAGGACACTTGATTACGTGGCGGAGCAAGAAACAAGCTGTTGTGGCTCGATCATCTGCTGGGGCTGAATACCGGGCAATGGCGTCTGTAGTGTCTGAACTAACATGGCTGGAGAGTCTTCTTACCGATCTTGGTACAAGACTTCCTTCCCCAGCCCTTCTCCTTTGTGATAGACAAACAACGATACATATTGCCAAGAACCCGGTATTCCATGAGAGAACTAAACATATTGAAGTTGATTGCCACTTCATCAGAGAAAAGGTTCAAATGAAGAAGATTGACTTGAAGCATGTTCCCGGAACAGAACAAGTTGCGGATGTGCTCACTAAAGCTCTTCCCAGTACACTCTTCTATCAGTGCTTGTCCAAGCTTGGTGCATACGATTTGTACGCTCCAGCTTGCGGGGGAGTGTTAGAAAAGCCCATGTAAATGGCCCAGTATTGGGCCCATGTATTCTTTATTTTCTTCTTCTCCTATTAGTCTCACATCATTGTATAGGATTTCTTCTCTCCTTTTCTCTCCTATATATTTGTATTCTCTCCTTGTATTTAGATACCGAAGTAATACGTACAAGCTTTGAGCTCTTCCAACAGAATGCTTGTAGCATGAAATGCTTAAATGCCGACGAAGTTTAAAGTTTTCGAAGATTAGGGACCCGATATACCGTTTATTGAAATAAAAATTGCAATGTTAAGTCTAGATAGTCTTAATAGCGTTGTATTTACCCTCACAGCAGCATACGTTTATGATTTAAAAGTACCTAGAAGTAATCCATTTATGAATTTGTTGCTTGTGCTTTATAATATTTTCTAATATTTTTGATTTTAAGGAGCTCATGTTGAATATTCTGTTTTGAATAGATCTTGTTTTACACCATAGTTTCATCAATGTGTGATGCATCTTTAGCATCTCTAATAGTTCCATGGTACCATATTATTAAAGTCCGTCCCATTGTATTGTCAAGTAGATTATGATTAATTTTTGTTTGGGACCGGTGCTTTTTTCCTCCAACTAATGGTTTAAAGTGTATCCTTTCACATAGCTTGTTATTTCACATGGGATATATCTATATCTATATTATTATATAAAAAATAAACCCTTTGGTGCAACATTAGATCTTCCAAAATTACCCTTTAAAAGAAATTTATTTTCACTAGAAATCCACTGTGTGAGAGAGTGGAGAGAGAGAGGAGAGAGGGGAGAAAGAGAAAGAGAGAGGGGAAAGAGAGGGCTGACATGCCACCGTGGGAGACAGAGAGTGGAGAGAGAAAAAAGAGAGTGGGGACCTTTGCTTTTTTTTTTCAGTTTATATATTTATATATATAAATGGGGGTTGTAGAGAGAGAGAGAGAAGAGAGAGAGGGCTACACTTAAATTTTATATTAAAATTTTGAAAAAAATTATATTATTATAAATCTTTCAATTTAAATAAAAATAATAAGTATTCTTAAACACCGTCAAAAAAATTTGCGAGAGGCGGGCATGGCGTGGGTTTGTGAGTGGCGGGAGCGCCGTTGCGCCGTGCAATGCGGTGGTCGGAGTACTGTCACTCTGGCTCTTGGGGCCCCCGATGCATTGTCACGGTTAAGGTTTTGCCACGGTTGGTCGTAGGGGCGGAGCGCCGTGCCTGTCACTCGTGTGTGTGTGTATTTATAACTGCTTTAAATCAAGTTGATAGTATTTCTGGAGTAATGCCCGAGGCATTTTTTTCTTGTTTTTGGCACTGCAATTCTTTTCTTATCTCTCAGGAAGATTTTCCTAGGACTCCCTCTCCTGTATACAATATCCAGCCTCGTCCCTTGAGTCATGATGTGACTGATCAGACTCAAACATCAGATGCTGATGCCTGTGCAAACTCTTCTGATGATTCTCTGAATAATATGGTTAATTCCAACCTCAAAGCATCGAGTGCTGATGCTCCACTTTCTACACCTTCGAGTGCAAAACAACATAATGTTCTTACCGCAGTGTCACTTGCTGCAGTGTCAGTTGCCTGCTCCAGCATTTCTTTATCTCCTGATACATGTAGGCTGCATCCAAACCAGACAAGGTTAAATAAGGAAAACATCATTCATCCTGTTTGTGAAGCAAGTACAAGTACCAGGAGCAGAAGAAATGACACAAAGAATTTGAAAATATCCAATGATGCTCATAACAGTCAAAAAACACGCCAAAACCATCATCAAACTAGCTTGCAAAGTGGAGGTTCGTTTCCAATTCATCTCGGTCAGCCTCAGATGACTAACCAAGTAATGCACCATCCCAATTTTGCTGAACATTTTCTTCACAGTCAGTCCAGATTATCTTCTGTAGAACTACAGCCTGTGCTGCAGTCAGATGGAATTGTGCCACCACTTTATGCTTCTGCAGCTGCCTTTGGTGCGCAATATTACCCTAATCTCCATCAATCAAACTTGTTTTCTGCCCAGTATGGTCTTGGTGGAGTTGCTGTGAATGCTTCACTTCTTCCACCAATTTTCTCTGGTTACCATTCTTATAATGCTATTCCAATTCCATTTGAAAATTCCACTGGCTCTAACTACAATGTGAGGACCTCTGGTGTTTCCTTGGGAGGAAATTTCTCTCCTGGATATTATGGACAAATTGCGATTGCAAGTCAACATTCATATACTGAGCCAATATATATGCCCTATTTTCAGCATCCTTTGGAGCAAGCATATACTGGTTCAGGTCAAATGGGCCCAACAAATTTCAGGGGAAGTGCTATTGGAAGTTCACAAGGTTCTGATCCACAGAAATCGTCATTGCAATATGCCTGTTCTTCTGATCAGAGTCCTCAGGCCCCTAGAATTGGAGCAATTAACTCTCCTAGTGGTAGGAAAGGTGTACCTGCTAATACTGATATCTATGGCAACCTTCCCAACCTTGGTCTTTTAGTGCAATATCCAACTTCTCCAATTTCTAGCCCTGTTTATCCAGGATCACCAGTGTCTAATTCTGGAACTTCTAGTAGGAGAAGTGAAGGCATCAGGTCACCTGGAAGCTCCGGTAGAGCTGGAGGAACATATTCTGGATGGCAAAGTCCAAGAGTACAAGATAAGGTTGATGATTCAAGATTGCACTCATTTCTTGAAGAATTGAAATCCAACAAGTCTCGTAGATATGAGTTATCTGACATTGCAGGCCGCATTGTTGATTTCAGGCAAGTTCTTCAGTTTCTTTGGTTTTGTACACATTTGGCAGCACAGTTGTGAGGCTTCTTCATGGTAGTTCAAAGGTTCTCATGCTCAATAATGTTGTTTTTTTCAGTGCTGACCAGCATGGGAGTCGATTTATTCAGCAGAAGTTGGAAAGTTGTAGTGTTGAAGAGAAGGCATCTGTTTTTCAAGAAGTTCTTCCACATGCTTCAACATTAATGACTGATGTATTTGGGAATTATGTTATCCAGAAGGTACTTTATTTTGATACTTTCAGTTGAATTTTACAAGTTCAAAAGTTAATTGTGTATGCTTAAGTTCGTTCTTCTGAAATTTTCAACATTTATTTTTTCTTTGTGCATGTTTTTGAGGATTCCTATTTTATCAATCAACATGATAAGTTTGTGAAGTACATTTGTTCCACAGTTTTTTGAGCATGGAAGTCCTGAGGAGAGGAAAAAGCTCGCAGATCAGATTGTTGGACGTGTCTTGCCATTGAGCCTTCAGATGTATGGCTGTCGGGTGATTCAAAAGGTTTTTCTTGTTTCTGCAGCCTTTGGTTGCTTAGTTTATTTTGGATACCTTGCGTTAAATCTATTAGTTTTGTGCATTTCTCTCAATCCTTAGAATGTCTTACATATGTTGCTTCAATGAACTTGTTTCGAGGCAACAAATATTCTTGTTAAGGTTTATTCAAAATCTTAAATATGTGATTCTGAAATGCTTTTCCTAGTTTTGAATACTTCTAGCAATAATATGAGAAAAGACTAGGTGTTTTTGTCGTTCTGATCCATTATTCAGTATATTTGTATGGGTTTCATTTATTTTAGTACCACATTCTAGTTTACTAGCAATTGTTGTTGTAAATCACTCATTTTATCTTAATGAGTTTATTAGAGTTCAGCAAGGAAATTACTAATTTTCTCGTACCATCATTTGACTTCAACCTTATTATTCATCATTTGCCTTATTACAACTATTTGTGGTTGGTAATAAATCCACATTTTTTCTTCTTTCTTGCTGTATGTTGCAAGAGGTGTTTTAACGTATTGAATCCAAAACTTTCAGCACAACTTCTTTCCTATTTCTTCAATACAAATGTCTAACCTTCTTATGGGTGCATATTTTCTTTGCTTTGTCGCACATATCCGGTCCACCTAAATTCCTTTTTCATTGACCTATCATCAATTGATGTCATTCATACCACCCTCACTAAGAAAGGACTAAAAAAGAAGTAAGAATGAATTAAGAATGAACTAAGAAAGACTTAGGAAAGAACTAAGCAAGGACTAAGAGAGGATTAAGAATGAACTAAGAATGAACTGTGAATGAATTAAAAATGAATTTAGAAGGAACTAATAATAAATTGAAATGAACTAAGAATGAACTTTGAATAAACTAAGAATGAACTAAGAAATAACCAAAAAAGAATTAAAGATTAAATAAGAAGGAACTTAGAATGAACTTCATATCTGCCAAACACAATTTGGGTTAGTGACTTTTTCGTTGCACTGTACTAACTCATTGCAATTTTCTAAAATTTGACTTTCAATTTTTATGAAATTCTTTTATCACATAATATCCTTAATTTTCTATATTTGAACCATTCATCTTTAATTCTAGAAGTAAACATGGTTGTCAAAGGCTCAGGACGCACAGGGGTCTAGGAGCCAGGCATTATAGGCACAAAAATCAGATGGAAAAATAATGAGAAGAACCGATTTATGACATGGAGGCTCCCCCTATATATACACTAAGGGAGTGGACCCAAACAAGAGAAACTAAACGGGTCTTTTATAATCAGTCTTTTGCAATATTTTACAATCATTAATTTCATCTCCCTCCTTAAGATGAAAGTATATGTCATACATTCCCAGGTTGATAATGTGGTCTTTAAAAATATCACAACATAGGCACTTGGTAAAATGTCTGCTACCTGATCCTGAGATTGAACAAACGAGGTGCAAATATTGCCTTTTCAAGGCAATCCTTGATATAGTGTCTATCAATTTCGACATGTTTTGTTCGATCATGTTGAACATGATTATGTGCAATATTATTGTATTAATAACGGCTTTGTTGTCGTAGTATAATCTGATAGGCTTCCAGTTTGTAGTACCAAATCTTGCATATAGTGTTAAACCAGAGCCCCTGACATATTCTTTGTGAGATTATCCTATACTCTGCTTCTGCGTTGGATCTCACTACAATATTTTGTTTCTTACTTCGCCAAGTTACTAGTTTCCCTCCAACAAATGAGCAATATCCGGTGGTATATTTTATCATCTTGACTTCCAGCCCAATCAACATCTGCATATATTTCAACATCCATCTGTTTATTGCGAGAGATAAGAATTCCACGTCCACGAGAGTTCTTCAAGTACCGTAACACACGCATGACAACTTCATGATGTCACAATCTGGGAGATGCATGTATCTGGTAAGGATCCCAACAATATGTGTGATATCCGGACGTGTATGTGAGAGATAAATCAACCTTCCCACCAATCTATGGTAGCTAGAGGAGTTCACTTTCTCATCATTCTTGTCTACATCAATCTTGAGTATTAGCTGGAGCATAACCAAGCATTCACGTTTCTTCTAGAAGAACATACCTGCGCTGGTGGAATGACTTGGGGTTGTAACACTGTAGCACCATGCTTGCGTCTGTGATAGACCAAAGGAAGAGGGGGAATGAGACTCACGGGAGTTGGATTCGTAGTCATAGTAGGTGATTGCGAGTCCACAATAGATGGATTCACTGGAGGAGATATGTTAGAGGAAGGCATAGGAGGTGATTGCGACGCCACAGTTGGGAGAGGAAGATGGGTATTGTCGACAACATTGTCCTTTCCCCCCTAACGAGAACCAAAATACCGTACCTCCTCACAAAACCTCACGTCCACGATGTAGTAAAATCGTTTAGTGGGAGGATGATGACACCGATACCCTTTCGTAGTAGCATAGTAACCAACAAAGATGCACAATATGGAGCACACATCCAATTTATCACAATGTTGGTGATGAATATGAACGAAGCAGTCACACCCAAGCACACGTAGAGGTAGATGAGAGGTGTGAACAATGCATTTAGTAGATAAGCGAGATAAGGGAGAGGCATACTGTAAGGTGTTGGAGGGTATGTAAGACCCGAATTTATAAAAATATTTTCGCAATGTATATAAATAAAAATGTATGTAAATAATCCCCGATGATGAAAAAAATTGATTTCAGTGCCAATTCGACGTCGCACGTTAATTTTGATGTTCGGATTTTTCGTTTGCTTTTGCGACCGTCGTTTCGTTTTCGTTTAATTTTGACTGGCTTGAGTTCACCGAATTTTATATGAGCTTAAATGAACTTGTGCCTGGTTTGGATTGGGGTTTATGTGTGAAATTTGATGTGGACCGGCCGGTGTGTGTGAGTTTGGCTGTGGTTGTGCACTGTTTGAGCCGGTGTGTGTGGGTTGGCTGTGGCTGTGCACTGGTTGAGACCGGTAGAACCGGTGGTGTGACTGATTGCCTGGGTTAAGCGGTGGACTTATTCCGTGATATAATATTATGCTTTGTTCGTTCTTCTTCATTCTCGACGGAACGAACCCGACGGAGCCGCTGCCGCGCCGATCACCTTAGCCGCTTCAAATCTCCTCCGTTTTGCACGATTTCTTTTTCTTTAGGAAAGTAATCTCTTTCTCTTCAATCATCTCTTTTCTTGTATGAAGTTATAGTATAAATTGGAGAGAGTTTGAAACCTAGGGTTAAGATTTTTGAAGTTTTGTGTTCATGAAAAGCATATGGAGTGTTCCTATGCAGTTTTGTGCCCTAATATATGAATTTGAATTAATTTGAGAACCTAGGGCTGTTGTTGTTGTCGGAGTTGTTGTGCTGGCCGGTTGCTGCTGTTGTTGGGGGTTGTGTGTGTATGCTGGCCGATTTCTGATGCTGGCCGATTTCTGATGATGGCTGTTGTCTTAGATGGAATTTATACTTTAAATAAGCTGCCATTCGCAGCCCTTGACGTTGCCATTGTGGAAACCCTTGCGGCTGTCTGTAGGAGCATATTGAATTATTTCTTGTGGGCATAAGAAACCTTTGTTGATCGTATGATGCGCATTTATTTTGAGTCACCCACGTTAGTCCTTCCCTAGACAACTCCTAGTGGTCGTAGTTGTGACTGTCGTAGGAGTCCGTTCGTAACTATTTATAGCGCAACCCTAAAGAAAATGATTTATTCATACTGCAGAGGATGACGTCCGGCGATATACGCGACGAGAATCCTACGAGGGACAAGGGTAAAGGAAAAGTTGGGGTGAGTACTTACCATTTCTTTTTATGAACCTGATACACTAGTTATTCTTGAAATATTTGATATCATTGAAATATAAATCGCTGAACACGCTAACATGACTTAGCGAGCGATAGAACTCTGAGGAGAACCAAATATAGATAAATTCTATTTGTGAATTGAATTGAAGTGAATGAACTGAAATGAATGGAAGAAAATGATTGAGAATGAAATTGAGAACGCGTCAACGCATCGAAATGCTATGGGTCGGCCTGGTAGGGGGGATGCTTTAGACTCCTACACCTCGTGAGAGGGGTAGAACTCTCATACCTCGTAGGAGGGGTCGAACTCCTACAGATAATGAATCCAATTTAGGAGGCGTTGAAGCCTGTTGCGTGTGTGAGCGCCCTAAAGAGGATATTGATATGAAGGGTCGACGGACCCAGATGTTTGAGAAATTGAATGACCCCCAACATTTTGAGAAATGAATCACGAATGAACGAACTTCGATATAGACTTAATGAAACATGAATTGTCATCAGATATAAAATTGTTGATTATACTTGTTTCCTAGCTTAAAAATATGATTATACTGATATATATTTGATTGCTGCTGACTCTCTTGTTTGCTTGCAGTGCGAAGCTACAGGTAAGGGTAAAGAATTCACTTAGTTTTCAAAACTAATTGGTTTCTGATTTATTTTATAGGAACCGAGCACCAGCGTATTAGACCCTGCTAGACGGACTCAGGCAGAGGCAAATAAAAGACTAGTCGAAGACGTGGCTCGTCCACGGGTTAGCATGTGTCTACTTTTTGTACATGTTTTAGGTGTTTGATACATGTAGACACTCCTGTACTAGTACTTTCGTAGGACAGTATGTATATTCTGTATTATAGTGAGATGTGGTTTTATGTTTTCACTTGGTACATCTTTCTTTTATTATAACTGATGCGAATCTACTTATGAGAAATTTGCTCGAAATGAATATTTAAATTATGGCGGATTTTGGGCCGTTACAATTAAGTGGTATCAGAGGGAGGTTTCTCGGGATGTGTGTAAAGCACAAAGTACCAGAATTAAACATAATTCACAGCGATGAGATTCGAATATGGAAATATACTAAATTGTTCCATGTTTATCCTCAGGAAATGTTTCAAGTGTATTCGAGCCGCATGATGCGCGAGACTCTTAATGAACCCGAGGTCTCCAGGGACTCTAGGTCTGAGGAAAGTGTGAGTGGGCAACAGTCTTCCTCAGTGCATATCGCTGATATTGCTCAAGCCATCGCCGAAGCAATTAGGCTGGTTCGGGACACCCCTCCAACTGCGCCTCCTCCTGTCGGACCCTCAGTTGTGCCAGCTGTGCCTCCTCTTGTCGGACCCTCGGTTGTGCCAGCTGTGCCTCCTCCAGCATTTGTGGAACCTCAGCAACCTCGCTTGATTGATATTGATATGAAGCAGTTCTTAGAATTGAAACCGCCGACGTTTTTCGGTGGTTTGTCCCCGATTGAGATGGAAGACTGAATTTTACGAATTGAGACGATATTTGATACGATGCGTTGTCCAACAAAGAGGAAAGTGGAATTGGTTGTTTTCCTTCTGGAGGGAGAGGCTAAGCGATGGTGGGTGAATTTGATGAAAGGAAAGTTTCAGACTCGAGGTTTGGCGAACGTAACTTGGATAGAGTTTGTTCGCGAGTTTACAAAATGGTTCGTGCCGCGGACAGAAAAGAGACAACTGCAGGAAAAGTTTTTGCGCTTAGTGCAAGGAAATCGCTCTGTACTGCAATACGAAGCAGAATTCTCCAGCTTAGCATATTATGGCCCTGTTTGGCTCAGCTGCAGCGACTGCAGAAGCAGTGTTGGGAAGCAGTGGTGGAATAATCAGCTGTTTTGCAGAGTGGTGTCAGAATCTCTGAAACTGTTTGGATGAACCACTTTTGCAGAGCTGTTTCAAACAGAGAAGCTGTTTAATTTGTTTGGCAAAACAGCTGTGCGGTGGACTGTTCATTTTCTTGAAGGTAAACACAATAATATAAGACTGATTTGATCCGCTTAATAAACAAATTTAATATTAATTAAAAAAGTATGATTCTCAGCTCCAAGCAATCAAATGTAACTTGTGAAAGTTAGATTGTGATTTGAGTTCTGAATATTATAAATCAAATATTCTAACTCTATCCTTCAAATTAAGCATGCTTGTGAGTTGCGACTAATAAGTAATAACAGTCTCAAATTAATCAGCTAACAGTTTGTTCAATAAAACTAATACAACCATTAATTAATAAAACAATAATTACAATCTTGCACAGAGATCGTCGTCTTCCTCGCTGATAATGCCATGAAAAATAGCCAGCAAACCAGGAGTAGATCTAACAAATAAATACGCCATTACCGGCCCTGCATATGTTAAAAATTCCATCTGCAGCAGGAGGAGATGGAACGCCAGAGGACAAGCAAACAAAGAACACCGGCGGCGAGGAGCTCCCCTGCTTCATTTTCTTGGCCTGTTCGCTGGAGGAGATGGAACGCCAGAGGAGCTGGAACGTCGGAGGAGATGGAAACGTCGGAGGATATGGAAACGCCGGAGGAGATGCAAACGCCAGCATGCAGGGAGTCGGGCAAAGAGGGCTTCACGGGAGAGCGCCGAGTAGAAGGGGAATCGCATGAATAGGGTTTCACGGGGGAGGAAACATGGCGGGTGAAATCGCTCTATTTCAGTCGCGAAAAATTTTCGCGACTGGAAATCGCAGAAATAGCGCGATTTCGCACGGTGGCGATTTGCACCGGATGTTCTTAATTTATGTTTAGCGCGGCGTTTCCAAAATCCACGACCCCCCATGCCCAAAACGCCACGCCAAACAGAGGCTATGTAGAGTCCGCAATGGCAGCAGAGGAAGCTCGATGTTTACGGTTCCAGGAAGAGTTGCGGGATGATATTCACGCTTCAGTGGTTCCGTTTGATATTACAGATTATGTGTTATTGGTGGAGAAGTCTCGATTAGTCGAATTGGACAATGAAAAGAGACAGATGAGAATGAAAATGAGAAAGAGGGTGCTAGCCAGGATAAATCAGGCAGAACAGGTGAAGCCCCGTGAAAAAAGAAGAAGCAACAACAAGTAACATCGACAGTGAGCACCCAAGTGTCCCAATCAACGACGACAAAGTGCGTCAAGTGTGGTAAGATGCACAGAGGGGAATGCTTGACCGGAGTCTGCTTTTACTATCGCCAATCGGGCCATCGTCGAAGAGATTGTCCAAAGTTACAAAAGGATGAAAGTTTGAGGGGAGCCCCAGCCTTACCGACCTAGAAGATGTATCATATTGGGACTTCCAAGGAAGGGGAGTCGATTGGATCGACACCCGCTGAAGGGGCCAGAGATGAGAGGGTGATTCAGGCCCGAGCTTTCAATCTCGGTCAGCAAGAGGCGAAAGCAGATGATACTGTTGTGACAGGTATGCTGCATGTTCATGATCAAGTACTGAAAGTTTTATTTGATACAGGCGCTAGTCACTCTTTTATTTCATCATATATTCTCAATACAATTGCTACACGATCATATCAAATTGCAAAACCAGTGAACGTGCTGCTACCGAATAATACGATTTTGATGACGCAAGAGCGAGCCGTGGTCTCGCTGTCTTTTAACGATAAGAAAATTGAAGCCGATGTTGCAGTCCTACCACTGGTAGAGTATGATATCATCCTCGGTATGGACTGGTTATCGGCTAGAGAAGCCGTTATTAATTGTAAAACGAAAGAAGTAATATTCAAATGCCCAGATGAAAGCTCGATGATCTACAGGGGTCTGGGCGAAGTTGCAAAAATTAGAATCTCGGCAATGAAAGACAGGAAAATGGTGCAGAAAGGCTGTGAGGCAATTTTGGTGATGATTAAAGAAGTGAAAGAAGAGAAGAAAGAAATTATGGCTGTGCCCGTAGTGCAGGAATACGTGGATGTATTTCCAGAAGAATTACCTGGTGTGCTTCCAGACAGAGAAGTCGAATTTGAAATTAAAGTAACTGACAGAGCTTCTCCCGTGGCAAAGAATCCGTATCGGATGGCGCCAAAAGAATTGACAGAATTGAAAGTGCAATTGTAAGACTTGTTTGATAAGAAATTTATCCGACCAAGTACCTCACTTTGGGGAGCTCCAGTATTATTCATGAAAAAGGACGGGTCTCTCCGTCTATGCATCGATTATCGTGAACTAAATAAGTTAACAATTAATAATAAGTATCATCTGCCGCATATTGATGTTTTATTTGATCAGCTGGTGGGCTCCCGCGTATTCTCTAAAATTGACCTTCGGTCAGGATATCATCAGCTGAGAATTCTAGAGGGAGATATTTTCAAAACAACATTCAGTACCAGATATGGACATTTTGAATTTGTCGTTATGCCTTTTGGCCTAACAAATGCTCCTGCAACTTTTATGACCTTGATGAATCGGGTTTTTAAGACATTTCTGGATCAGTTCGTGATTGTGTTTATCGATGATATATTGATATATTCAAAGACAGAGGAAGAATATGCCCAACACCTGCGTCTCGTCTTGCAAACGCTGAGAGAACATCAGTTGTATGCTTAATATACAAAGTGTGCTTTCTGGCTGAACGAAGTGGCTTTTCTGGGCCACGTAATTAATGCGGAAGGGTTATCTGTTGATCCAGCTAAGATTGAAGCAATAATCAATTGAACCCAACCAAAATCGGTGACTGAAGTACGAAGCTTCTTGGGCTTGCCGGGTTATTATCGGAAATTCGTCAATGACTTCTCGAAGCTAGTGCTCCCCTTGACACAATTAACACGAAAAAATGTGTCGTTTACATGGGGAGATGATTGCCAGCAAGCATTCGAAGCCTTGAAGGAAAGAGTAACGACTGCTCCTGTGTTGGTGATGCTTGAAGGTTCAGATGGTTTCCAAATTTATAGCGATGCATCCTACAAGGGGTTAGGCTGCGTATTGATGCAACGTGAAAAGGTGATTGCCTTTGCTTCCCGACAATTAAAGGAAGCTGAAAAGAACTATCCAACGCATGATCTGGAACTAGCGGCGGTTGTGTTTGCTTCGAAAATTTGGCGCCACTACCTGTATGGTGTTCGATGTGAAATATTCACAGATCATAAGAGTTTTAAATATATATTCGACCAAAGGGAAATAAATTTGCGTCAAAGAAGATGGTTGGAATTTAATAAAGATTATGATCTGGATTTCCAATACCATCCTGGTAAGACGAATGTGGTCGCGGATGCCTTGAGCAGAGAGAATATTGTTGCGCTATCAGTGATACCGCAGTACAATAAGAAGCTTCTGGACATGTTACAGGAGATGGAGATTTGTGTGATATCCACGTCTGAAGAAAAGCAAGCACAGTTATTCCATATGCGTATTCAATATTCGCTAAAAGAGAGAATTCAGAAGACGATATCGCAGGACCCCTTCTTGATGGGTATCTTCGAAAAATTGAGAAGGAGAGAAGCGAGTGCCTTTGTTGAAAGGGATGCCTTATTATTCCTGAATGACATGCTATGTGTACCGGATGCTGATAATTTGCAGAATGATATCTTGTATGAGCCGCATAATACACCATATTCAATTCACTCGAGCCGGGCAAAGATGTACCACGATTTGAAACAAGATTTTTGGTGGCCACATATGAAAAGTGATGTTGTTCAGTATATCGCTCAATGTCACTCATGCTAGATAGTGAAAGCTGAACATCAGAAGCCGGCTGGATATCTTCGATCCCTTCCCATCCCAGAATGAAAATGAGATGTTGTTGCGATGAATTTTGTATTTGGCCTGCCTCGCAGTAAGACAGAGAATGATGGAATATGGGTCATTATTAACCGATTGACAAAAAGTGCCCATTTTATACCGATCAAGCAAAGCGGACCGACTGAATTTTTTGTGGAACTTTACGTAAATATGATTGTGAGATTACGTGGTATCACATATACGATAGTGTCCGATCGCGATGGACGGTTACGTCGGATTTGTGGCGAATGGTGCATAACAAAATGGGAATAAGGCTTCAGTACTGTACAACCTTTCATCCGCAAACAGATGGTCAGTCCGAACGCACTATCAAGATGCTTGAGGATTTATTGCGAATGGTGGTTTTGGATTTGAAAGGCTCATGGGAAAAATATTTATCGTTCGTTGAATTTGCTTATAATAATAGCTACCAAGCAACAATTCAAATGGACCCGTTCGAAGCTCTATATGGGAGACAGTGGACTCCATTGAGCTGGGCGGATGATGGAGAGAAGAAATTGTTTCCACAGAAGAAGACAGATAAGATAGTGGAAAAAGTTCGCATTATCCAACAACGAATGAAAATCGCACATGATCCTCCACAAAAATATTATAATGCCCGACATTGTTTGGTGGAATTTGCTGTGAGCGATCAAATGTGTTTGAAGATTAAATCGTTTAAAAGGATTTCACGATTTCGACGAATTAAAAAACTGAGTCCACGATATGTTGGCCCTTTTCCAGTGATTGAACATATTGGTGAGGTGGCGTATCGCTTAGCTCTGCCTACTGAATTACAGAAGTTGCATGATGTCTTTCATGTATCCGCACTCCGCCGGTATATTCCGAACCCAGATTTGATGATATCTGCCAGTGATGTGCAGATCGAAGCTGATTTGTCAAGTCCGCCGACATCTTATCAAATTATTGATTAGCAGAGCAAAAATCTTCGGAATCGACAGGTGAACTTTGTCAAGGTCTGGTGGACCGGCCACCCCGCCAAGGATGTTACTTGGAAGCGAGAGGACTTGCTGATGAAAATCTTTCCCTCTTTCTTTGGGAATCGAGAAAATGCTTGAATTTCGAGAACGAAAATTCTGATGAGGAAGGGAGGATTTGTAAGACCCGAATTTATTAAAATATTTTCGCAATGTATATAAATAAAAATTTATGTAAATAATCCCCAATGATGAAAAAAAATTGATTTCAGTGCCGATTCGACGTCACACGTTAATTTTGATGTTCGGATTTTCCGTTTGCTTTTGCGACCGTCGTTTCATTTTCGTTTAATTTCTACTGGCTTGAGTTGACCGAATTTTATATGAGCTTAAATGAACTTGGGCTTGGTTTGGATTGGGGTTTATGTGTGAAATTTGATGTGGACCGGCCGGTGTGTGTGAGTTTGGCTGTGGCCGTGCACTGTTTGAGCCGGCATGTGTGAGTTTGGCTGTGGCTGTGCACTGTTTGAGCCGGTGTGTGTGGGTTGGCTGTGGCTGTGCACTGGTTGAGACCGATAGAACCGGTGGTGTGACTGGTTGCCTGGGTTAAGCGGTGGACTTATTTCGTGATATAATATTATGCTTTGTTCGTTCTTCTTCATTCTCGACGGAATGAACCCGACGGAGCCGCTGTCGCGCCGATCACCCTAGCTACTACAAATCTCCTCCGTTTTGCACGGTTTCTTCTTCTTTAGGAAGGTAATCTCTTTCTCTTCAATCATCTCTTTTCTTGTATGAAGTTATGGCATAGATCGGAGAGGGCTTGAAACCTAGGGTTAAGATTTTTGAAGTTTATGTGTTCATGAAAAGCATATGGAGTGTTCTTATGCAGTTTTGTGTCCTAATCTATGAATTTGAATTAATTTGAGAACCTAGGGCTGTTGTTGTTGTGGGAGTTGTTGTGCTGGCCGGTTGTTGCTGTTGTTGGGGTTGTGTGTGTATGCTGGCCGATTTCTGATGATGTTTTTTTGTCATAGATGGAATTTATACTTTAAATAAGCTGCTATTTGCAGCCCTTGACGTTGCCATTGTGGCAACCCTTGCGGCTGTCTGTAGGAGCATATTGAATTATTTTTTGTGGGCATAAGAAACCTTTGTTGATCGCATGATGCGTCTTTATTTTGAGTCACCCACGCTAGTCCTTCCCTAGATAACTCCTAGAGGTCGTAGTTGTGACCGTCGTATGAGTCCGTTCGTAACTATTTATAGCGCAACTCTAAAGTAAATGATTTATTGATACTGCAGAGGATGACGTCCGGCGATAGACGCGACGAGAATCCTACGAGGGACAAGGACAAAGGAAATGTTGGGAGTGAGTCCTTACAATTTCTTTTTATGAACCTGATACACTAGTTATTCTTGAAATATTTGATATCATTGAAATATAAATCGCTGAACACGTAACGTGACTTAGCGAGCGATAGAACTGAGGGGAACCAAATATAAATAAATTCTATTTGTGAATTAAATTGAATGAAGTGAATGAACTGAAATGAATGGAAGAAAATGATTCAGAATGAAATAAATGAAATTGAGAACGCGTCGACGCATCGAAATGCTAAGGGTCGACCTGGTAGGGGGGATGCTTCAGACTCCTACACCTCGTGAGAGGGGTATAACTCTCACACCTCGTAGGAGTGGTCGAACTCCTACAAAATATGAATCCAATTTAGGAGGCGTTGAAGCTTGTTGCGCGTGTGAGCGCCATAAAGAGGATATTGATATGAAGGGTCGACGGACCCAGATGTTTGAGAAATTAAATGACCCTCAGCATTTTGAGAAATGAATCACGAATGAACGAACTTCGATATAGAATTAATGAAACATGAATTGTCATCAGATATAAAATTGTTGATTATACTTGTTTCCTAGCTTAAAAACATGATTATACTGATATAGATTTGATTGCTGCTGACTCTCTTGTTTGCTTGCAGTGCGAAGCTACAGGTAAGGGTAAGAAATTCACTTAGTTTTCAAAACTAATTGGTTCCTGATTTATTTTATAGGAACCGAGCACCAGCGTACCAGACCCCACTAGACGGACTCAGGCAGAGGCAGATAGAAGACTAGTCGAAGACGTGGCTCGTCCACGGGTTAGCATATGTGTCTACTTTTTGTACATGTTTTAGGTGTTTGATACATGTAGACACTCCTGTACTAGTACTTTCGTTGGACAGTATGTATATTCTGTATTATAGTGAGATGTGGTTTTATGTTTTCACCTGGTACACCTTTCTTTTATTATAACTGTTGCGCATATACTTATGAGAAATCTGCTCGAAATGAAATATTTAAATTGTGGCGGATTTTGGGCCGTTACAAGGGTAGACAATTGATGAGGTAAGCAACGATGAGATCCACGTCACCCCAATAGGATTTGGGAAGATTCGTGGTGAGAAGAAGGCTTCTCTAGGAGATGCTTGTTCTTGCATCCAGGCGAACCATTCTGAAGTAGAGCTTGTTGATACATGTTTTTTGATGAAAAATCCCATGGTTTCTGTATGATAAGTGCCGAAAACACCATGATTATTGTACTCTCACTCCATTGTCACTACGAAGCACACAAATAGTGTTACCAAATTGAGTAGCTAACATTGTGTGAAAAAGACGAAAACAATCAAAGACCTAACTTTTCTGTTTTAATAGATACACCTAAGTAGAGCGAGTGAAACAATAAATAAAAATCACAAACCATCGGTAACCAGAGAGACAAACGATAAGGGCTGGGGAACTTCAATATGAATAACATTAAAAGGAAGTATACTGGGAGAAGAATAATGATTTGAATTTTTGCATACATGTTTAGAAATTTCACATTCATTACAAACAAAACGGCTCAGAGAGCTTGAAAACATTGGAAGTAACTTGAGAATCTAGCTGGCAGAGGGATGTCCAAATTGTTGATGTCATCAGTGCACATTCAAAGGTGATGTAAGGGGAGGAATGGAGAGTGTTTGAGTGGTACTAGAGAGATCTTGAGCTGGTGAATAGTCACTCCTGCCAGATAGTGAAAGCTGAACATCAGAAGCCGGCTGGATATCTTCGATCTCTTCCCATCCCAGAATGAAAATGAGATGTTGTTGCGATGAATTTTGTGTTTGGCCTGCCTCGCAGTAAGGCAGAGAATGATGGAATCTGGGTCATTATTGACCGATTGACAAAAAGTGCCCATTTTATACCGATCAAGCAAAGCGGACCGACTGAAATTTTTGTGGAACTTTACGTAAATATGATTGTGAGATTACATGGTATCACATATACGATAGTGTCCGATCGCGTTGGACGGTTTACGTCGGATTTGTGGCGAATGGTGCATAACAGAATGGGAACAAGGCTTCTGTACTGTACAACCTTTCATCCGCAAACAGATGGTCAGTCCGAACGCACTATCCAGATGCTTGAGAATTTATTGCGAATGGTGGTTTTGGATTTGAAAGGCTCCTGAGAAAAATATTTATTGTTCGTTGAATTTGCTTATAATAATAGCTACCAAGCAACAATTCAAATGGACCTGTTCGAAGCTCTATATGAGAGACGGTATATGACTCCATTGAGCTGGGCGGATGATGGAGAGAAGAAATTGTTTCCACAGAAGAAGACAGATAAGATAGAGGAAAAAGTTCGCATGATCCAACAACGAATGAAAATCACACATGATCGTCCACAAAAATATTATAATGTCCGACATCGTTTTGTGGAATTTACTGTTGGCGATCAAGTGTTTGAAGATTAAACCGTTTAAAAGGATTTCACGATTTCGACGAATTAAAAAACTGAGTCCAAGATATGTTGGCCCTTTTCCAGTGATTAAACATATTGGTGAGGTGGCGTATCGCTTAGCTCTGCCTACTGAATTACAGAAGTTGCATGATGTCTTTAATGTATCCGCACTCCGCTGGTATTCCGAACCCAGATTTGATGATATCTGCCAGTGATGTGCAGATCGAAGCTGATTTGTCAAGTCCGACGACACCTTATCAAATTATTGATCAGCAGAGCAAGAATCTTCAGAATCGACAGGTGAACTTTGTCAAGGTCTGGTGGACCGGCCACCCCGCCAAGGATGCTACTTGGGAGCGAGAGCACTTGCTGATGAAAATCTTTCCCTCTTTCTTTGGGAATCAAGAAGATGCTTGAATTTTCGAGAACGAAAATTCTGATAAGGAAGAGGATTTGTAAGACCCGAATTTATTAAAATATTTTCGCAATGTATATAAATAAAAATTTATGTAAATAATCCCCGATGATGAAAAAAAATTGATTTCAGTGCCGATTCGACGTCACACGTTAATTTTGATGTTCAGATTTTTCGTTTGCTTTTGCGACCGTCGTTTCATTTTCGTTTAATTTCTACTGGCTTGAATTGACCGAATTTTATATGAGCTTAAATGAACTTGGGCTTGGTTTGAATTGGGGTTTGTGTGAAATTTGATGTGGACCGACCGGTGTGTGTGAGTTTGGCTGTGGCCGTGCACTGTTTGAGCCGGTGTGTGTGAGTTTGGCTGTGGTTGTGCACTGTTTGAGCCGGTGTGTGTGGGTTGGCTGTGGCTGTGCACTGGTTGAGATCGGTAGAACCGGTGGTGTGACTGGTTGCCTGGGTTAAGCGGTGGACTTATTTCGTGATATAATATTATGCTTTGTTCGTTCTTCTTCATTCTCGACGGAACAAACCCGACGGAGCCGCTGTCGCGCCGATCACCCTAGCTGCTTCAAATCTCCTCCGTTTTGCACGATATCTTCTTCTTTAGGAAGGTAACCTCTTTCTCTTCAATCATCTCTTTTCTTGTATGAAGTTATAGTATAGATTGAAGAGGGCTTGAAACCTAGAGTTAAGATTTTTGAAGTTTTGTGTTCATGAAAAGCATATGGAGTGTTCTTATGCAGTTTTGTGCCATAATCTATGAATTTGAATTAATTTGAGAACCTAGGGCTGTTGTTGTTGTGGGAGTTGTTGTGCTGGCCGGTTGTTGCTGTTGTTGGGGTTGGCCGATTTCTGATGATGGCTGTTGTCTTAGATGGAATTTATACTTTAAATAAGCTGCTATTCACAGCCCTTGACGTTGCCATTGTGGCAACCCTTATGGCTGTCTGTAGGAGCATATTGAATTATTTCTTGTGGGCATAAGAAACCTTTGTTGATCGCATGATGCGCCTTTATTTTGAGTCACCCACGCTAGTTCTTCCCTAGATAACTCCTAGAGGTCGTAGTTGTGACCGTCGTAGGAGTTCGTTCGTAACTATTTATAGCGCAAACCTAAAGTAAATTATTTATTGATACTGCAGAGGATGTCGTCCGGCGATAGACGCGACGAGAATCCTACGAGGGACAAGGACAAAGGAAAAGTTGGGGGTGAGTCCTTACAATTTCTTTTTATGAACCTGATACACTAGTTATTCTTGAAATATTTGATATCATTGAAATATAAATCGCTGAACACGCTAACGTGACTTAGCGAGCGATAGAACTGATGGGAATCAAATATAAATAAATTCTATTTGTGAATTGAATTGAATTGAAGTGAATGAACTGAAATGAATGGAAGAAAATGATTCAGAATGAAATAAATGAAATTGAGAACGCGTCGACGCATTGAAATGCTAAGGGTCGGCCTGGTAGGGGGGATGCTTCAGACTCCTACACCTCGTGAGAGGGGTATAACTCTCACACCTCGGAGTGGTCGAACTCCTACAAAATATGAATCCAATTTAGGAGGCATTGAAGCTTGTTGCGCGTGTGAGCGCCATAAAGAGGATATTGATATGAAGGGTCGACAGACCCAGATGTTTGAGAAATTAAATGACCCTCAACATTTTGAGAAATGAATCACGAATGAACGAACTTCGATATAGAATTAATGAAACATGAATTGTCATCAGATATAAAATTGTTGATTATACTTGTTTCCTAGCTTAAAAACATGAATATACTGATATAGATTTGATTGCTGCTGACTCTCTTGTTTGCTTGCAGTGCGAAGCTACAGGTAAGAGTAAGAAATTCACTTAGTTTTCAAAACTAATTGGTTCCTGATTTATTTTATAGGAACCGAGCACCAACGTTCCAGACCCCGTTAGACGGACTCAGGCAGAGGCAGATAGAAGACTAGTCAAAGACGTGGCTCGTCCACGGGTTAGCATATGTGTCTACTTTTTGTACATGTTTTAGGTGTTTGATACATGTAGACACTCTTGTACTAGTACTTTCGTTGGACAGTATGTATATTCTGTATTATAGTGAGATGTGGTTTTATGTTTTCACTTGGTACACCTTTCTTTTGTTATAACTGCTGCGCATTTACTTATGAGAAATCTGCTCGAAATGAATATTTAAATTGTGGCGGATTTTGGGCCGTTACAAGGTAGACAATTGATGAGGTAAGCAACGATGAGATCCACGTCACCCCAATAGGATTTGGGAAGATTCGTGGTGAGAAGAAGGCTTCTCTAGGAGATGCTTGTTCTTGCATCCAGGCGAACCATTCTGAATAGAGCTGTTGACACATGTTTTTTGATGAAAAATCCCATGGTCTGTATGATAAGTGCCAAAAACACCATGATTATTGTACTCTCACTCATTGTCACTACGAAGCACACAAATAGTGTTACCAAATTGAGTAGCTAACATTGTGTGAAAAAGACGAAAACAATCAAAGACCTAACTTTTCTGTTTTAATAGATACACCTAAGTAGAGCGAGTGAAACAATAAATAAAAATCACAAACCATCAGTAACCAGAGAGACAAACAATAAGGGCTGGTCCCCAACTTCAATATGAATAACATTAAAAGGAAGTATACTGGGAGAAGAATAATGATTCGAATTTTGGCATACATGTTTAGAAATTTCACATTCATTACAAACAAAACGGCTCAGAGAGCTTGAAAACATTGGAAGTAACTTGAGAATCTAGCTGGCGGAGGGATGTCCAAATTGTTGATGTCATCAGTGCACATTCACAGGTGATGTAAGGGGAGGAATGGAGAGTGTTTGAGTGGTACTAGAGAGATCTTGAGCTGGTGAATAGTCCAAGATGTACCCC
This sequence comes from Platanthera guangdongensis, assembly GCA_039583875.1. Taxonomy (NCBI): domain Eukaryota; kingdom Viridiplantae; phylum Streptophyta; class Magnoliopsida; order Asparagales; family Orchidaceae; genus Platanthera; species Platanthera guangdongensis. The sequence continues at coordinate 32,987,351 of CM077157.1, forward strand.
CCCCCCCCCCCCCCCCCGCAATTCCTGCCACTGCCAATACATTGCTTCGTTTCCATATCCTGAAAAACAAAATTGACTAAACAATTTAAGGATGTTGTCCGACAACTAATAAATAACAAATTACGAGAAAAAATATAAACATGCATCATTGGGTTGAGGGCATGGCAGAGGAACAAATGATGTTCTCCTTGACAGCAATTGCTGCGAGTGAGTAATAGGCGGTGATAGCCTTATCACACCCGGAGAGGGAGGTGTAAGAGGTAAAACCTGTCGATGTTCCTGTCATGTGATATATTTCCCCCGAGTCAATAATCCACTTAAAGGAAGTTGCGGGGGAACACTGGGCACTTGGCGGACCAACGGTAACAAGTGTAGCAGTAGGGGAAGAAACTTGAGTGCGCATAAGATGATGCAAAATATTTAGTTCCTCCGAGGAAAGACTGTCAAAGGGAAGCCGACCAAGAACAACTTCAGTAGTGTGAGCAACAGAAGCATTGTTTTTGTGAGAGGGATGACAACCAAGACCATGAGAGATTTTATGTGAGGATGCAAGATGAGGATGAAGACGAAAGCAGGAGTCCCGGGCAACTTGAGAAACGAAGATGAAGGTGGAGTGCGAGGAAAACCAGCACGGGCAGAGCGATCAGAACTATGATCGGAGTTAAGAGTACGACGACGATCTTCATCCTCTAAGACCATGCTGAAGGCTTCCCGAAGAGAGGGAAGAGGTTACCTGTTCAAAACATGAGTGCACACCATGTCAAACTCTATATTAAGGCCCACAAGGAAGACATGAAGTCGATAACTGTCTTCCTTAGTTTTTAAGGCTTGAGAATCTTCAATGCAAGTGGGGGTGAAGTCCTCAATGTTGTTCAACTCTTGGTAGAGGCGTTCAAACTCAAAGAAGTAAGCGACTACATAAGAAGTGTCTTGTTTGAGTTCAAGGAGACCCCGAGTGAGCTCGTATACCTTGGTAGAACTACAAATCCGTGAATAAGTCTCACGAGCCCGAGTCAGGATGTTAAAGGCCGAGTACATCATCATGTAGCTACGATTGACCAAGGGATGCATGGAGTGAAGCAACCACAAGAGGGAATTGTCGGCGTGCCACTTTTGCCAACCCAGATCAATACTGGTAGGCTGAATAGTCGTCCCATCAATGTACCCACAAAGCGCATGGTTGTGGATAGATCAGCTTCTGCGCAAGATCACTCCAGATAATTCATTCCATCCAAAGGAACAATTGTAGTATGGAGGGAATCGGAGGAGCCATAAGGCCGTGAGAAATCACCACCAGAAGGAGGGATAAGCGAGGAAGGAACTGAACGCTCTAGTTTGTGGAGTTAGCCATGGGGAAAGGGACTGCACCAATCTCTAGAGGCCACACAAGCAGAGACCGCACCAGGGGGAAGGACACGGAGGAGGAAGTCACACAACACTAGGAAGAAGTTCGCACAAACACACTTGGAAGAAGTCCACACAAGCACAAGCACACTTGGAAGAAGTCCACACAAGCACAAGCACACTGGGAAGAAGTCCACACAAGCATAGGCACACTAGGAAGAAGCCTGCACATGCACACTAGAAAGAAGACCGCACAAGCACATGCACACTAGAAAGAAGGCCGCACAAGCACATGCACACTAGAAAGAAGGCCGCACAAGCACATGCACACTGGGAAGAAGGCCGCACAAGCATACTGGGAAGAAGTCCGCACAACACTGGGAAGTCCACAACACAGGGAAGAAGTCCGTATAACTCTGGGAAGTCCACAACACAGGGAATAAATCCACGACACAGGGAAAAAGGCCTCACTGCACGGGGAAGAAGGTCGCAAGGAAGAAGTCTTCCGCACTGGGAAGAAGTCCGCCGAGCTGGAGAAGAAGTCTGCTCGTGTAATGGCCACCGAGCACTTGGAAGAGGCTGCACAGCCCGTAGGGGAAGAGCTTGCATGGGAAGAGCTCCACAGGGGAAAAGACTTGCAGCTAAAGTCCCAGATCGGATGAATCATGCGAGAAGAAGACACACTAGAAGAGAAGCTCACACGAGAAATGGGGCTTATGCGAACTGCAAATTGCAGCTCCTATTTTTCCCCTCTAATACCAAGTCAGATGGAAAAAATAATGAGAAGAATCAGTTTATTACAAGGAAGCACCCCCTATATATACACCAAGGGAGTGAACCCAAACAAGAGAAAATAAAGGGCCTTTAAATGTTTTACAATCATTCAATTGAAGTACAAACACATTCCCGACGAATTCAAGGCACCCCATCCCATTTTAACTGATAATTATCAAACATCAATTCATCTTTTCAATCAGATTTTTTATCTATTGAACTGAATAATAAATCATTACTATCATCTATATTTCATAAGAAATGAGATCAATGCAGTTATATCGAAGCCTCAATGCTCGTCTATATTTCCCAAATGCTAAACCATTCCAGTGTTGTTGAGATATTACATTATTGTTTCTTTTTTTTAAAATAGTTTTACAACAAAAACCTCACCAAAATGACATTTTATGTTCCAAAGGCACAAAAAAGATTTGTGACATTGCTATAATGCGCAGACCGCATAGTTTGTTTAGGCTTGAACCTTAGGCCCTCCCTAATGTGCCTTTAACAACATAGGAATTTAATCATTATATATATTTCATTTGTCTATGAAATAGGTCCAAAATACTTTAACTGCAACATGGAAGTATCATGTTATTACCAATTAGTTTTAAGTGATAATTGTAGATATCAATTATACTTGTATAAAATTCTAATAGTATATTTCTGTTTTATTCTACTAATTCCAATTCCTAGAACTTCTAAACACTTTAATATAATGGCCTGCGCATCTCTAGAATCAATACAAAAAAATGGTAGAGGTTATGTTGATCCCTTTATATAGTCACTATAATTGAAAACTATTTTTGTCATTGTATTACTACCTCTAACACTAGTGAATGTTTCATTATACGTATATTTAAGAGCTTTGCATACCTTCAACATCTTTTTTATTTGAGATTATTTAAAATCATATAAATATCCCTACTTTACTCAGTTTTCCATTGTTTTTTTAAATTTCTCCCATAGCGAATACTTTGCTATAAAACCAAATTGATTCTTCAATAACTTCATTATAGGAAGCATAATCTCGATTCCTCTATAATCACCATAGTTATAAAAATTATCAAGCAAAAATGTTGGGGTGGACGTACGGGAAAATTTGTGAAAGCATGGATTTCAGAGATCAAGAGAATAAACATTGAGGCATATTCTATGATGGGCTTAGGTAAGCTCATGTAAGGAATTGTTCCGCTTGAGGATGCATCAAAGCATATGAGTTCACCTACCTTAACATATACCTTGAGTCAACTGTTTGTCAATAAATGCTAAACCACAATTTTGAAATACTTGAACCTGCCATTATAAAAACTCAGCTGGCCATGAATTTGATTAGAATCCTGAAGCAAATTAAGGAGTTTTGGAGTTAAAACCAAATTTAACTAAAGACCTAAAATAAATATGATATGCCACATCCTGTATGTATTTTAGCAAATAAAATAAACTCCAAAATTTTGCTAAAATTTGTTTTCAGTTAAATTCATGTTACCAGTTTTTTCCTAGAGATTTCCATCAATTTTCCAAGCTTTGAAAAAAATTAGATCTGTTTTTTTTCCTAGAGACTTTCATCAATTTTAGAAAATTAACTCTAACTATAACCAAAGTAATTTATCAAATCTATTTTTTTCCTTTCAAGAAAAAATTAGATTTGATAAATTATTTTGATTTTTGTCAAATAAATTTGGTACCAAACACATAGAAATTGATTATCACTTTGACACTTTCAAACTCAAGGACGTTCAACTATAATATGTTTCTGCCGCCTGTCAAATTACTGACATCCTCACTAAACCTATATCTCTCCCTATTCACTTCCATTTTTGTTCAAGCTTAGTTCATACAGCATATATCTTCCAGCTCCTGGAGGAGTGTAAAATGTGCTGTTTACAAAAATATTGTTTTATTTCTTTTCTTTATTTTTTGTATTTATTTTTTATTTTGATTTGTTTCCTTTGTACTTACAAGGGTCTATTTATCCCCAAAATGAATGAGAAAAATTTCATTTCCTCTCAATTTTCACATTGTCCATTTCTATTTTGTTTATTACCATCAAACAATATTTATTTATTATTTTATTCACATATACTTGTGAATCCTTCTCAATACCCTCAAATTCTGACCTAATTGCTACTTGTTCATATTTTTTGAAAATCTGCAGGCACTTGAAGTGATTGAACTTGATCAAAAAACACAACTTGTATATGAGTTGGATGGTCATGTTTTGCGATGTGTTCGTGATCAAAATGGGAATCATGTTATTCAAAAGTGCATCGAGTGTGTGCCAACCGAGAGAATCAATTTCATCTTATCTGCTTTCCGTGGACATGTTGCTACTCTCTCTATGCATCCCTATGGCTGCCGAGTTATTCAGGTAATATTAGTATTCTGCTGTCTCCGGCTTCTTATCTTGGTGCTTAACATACAAAGAGTGATTTATCTTTATGCATGCAGAGGATATTGGAGCATTGTACTGATGACCTTCAGAATACTTGCATTGTGGATGAAATTTTACAATCTGCTTGTATTTTAGCTCAAGATCAGTATGGGAACTATGTAACTCAGGTGCTTCCTTTATTTCATAAACAGGTTTTGACTATTTTTCAAGTTTTGTAAATATCTCCCATTCTCCCATGTAAGTTCCTGTCCCCTTTAGTTATAATTCATTATTGATTTACAAGTAATCGTGCACGGGGGACCCCGTGCGGGCAACATTCGGCGTGGGTGCGACATTTGTCGAGGGGACAACATTTGTCGTGGGGGCGACATTTGTCGTGGGGGCGAAATTTTCGTTGGGGCGACATTTGTCGTGGGGGAGACATTTGTCGTGGGGGCGTCATTAGTCGTCGTGGCGACATTTGTCGTAAGGGCGACATTCGTCGTGGGGGCAACATTTGTCGTGAGGGCGACAATTGTCCAGGGGGCGACATTCGTCGTGGGGGTGCGACATTTGTCGTGGGGGCAACATTTGTCGTGTTGCGACATTTGTCGTGGAGGCGACATTTGTGGTGGGGGCGACATTTGTCGTGGGATGTGACATTTGTCGCGGGGGAGACATTTGTTGTAGAGGTGATATTTGTCGTGGGGGCGACATTTGACGTGGGGGCGACATTTGTCGTGGAGGCGACATTTGTCATGGAAGGCATTCGGCGGGGGAGCGACATTTGTCATTGAGACGACATTTGTCGTGCGGGGCGACATTTGTTGTAGAGGCGACATTTGTCGTGTGATCGACATTTGTCGTGGGTGCAACATTTGTCATATGAGGCGACATTGGTCATGAGAGTCATCATTCGTCGTGGACGGTATCATTCGTTCGGGGCATTGTCATTCGTCTGGAGTGGCGACAATTGTCGTGGGTGATGACATTTATCGTGGAGGTGACATTGGTCGTGTGAACGACATTGATCGTAGGGAAAAGAAGCATAAAATCAAAATGCAATCAATACAATAGAAAAGAAAAAGCTAAATTGAAGCATGATTCATGTTGAAAGACACTGAAACAACGACAATCATTAAATCCTAACCCCCCTGAGCATTAATTTTTTGAGATATTATGAGTTACTTATACCCGTAAAAAAAGGCAATGCTCTGAAAATCACATAGTGCCGAATGCATTCGATGGAAGATTGAGTTTGTATATACCATGTTAGACAATGCTGGGAGATCCAAAACAATAATTCAATGATGAGTTAATTGAAAAAACAAGTAAACACCAAAATAGTGATTCTATGATGAGTTGGAAATTATAATTTCTAGAAGATCCAAAAATTATTTCCATGATTAGTTGGAAATCCAACTGGAGCAATTAATATAACAATGCAGTGGATGTGGCAAAATGCTAAAATACAACTGGGTTGGTTTTTGCACTACAGTCATAATCCTACTTTTGATATCTTATTAATTTTAAAAGCATGAATCAAAATATGTAAAGAAAATAACAACTTACCTGCGTCAAAGAACAACTTGAACATTAACCTCACCATGCTTTCTGCCTCCTTTCATCAAATTCTCCATTTTTACTCAGCAACAGATAAAAACTCAAGTTAGCGTCGAATTCATTGGATTAAGAGTTCGAAATGAGTTTTTTTAGCTATTAATCCATTGGACCAAGCAGTGCAAAAATGCACTACTGTCCAATGCAAAAATGATGCGTTGCAGAAATACTGCAGTACGGTGCATTTCTGCAATGCAGTTGAGGCAATGCACACTATGCAATTAGGAATCATTAATGCATCAACTTTTAGACATGCAAATGATGTGTATAAGTATATGAATTAAGCATTGGATCTTTAAAAGAAAACCATAACATTTTAATGGATGTGTATAGTAGTTTAAACTGCTCACCTACTTCATTTAAGCAGTTATTGATGTCTTCATAGGGAAATGCATGACACATATATGAAGTTCAATCCAGATATATGAATTCGCACCTTGTGCGGTCCCCAACTCGTTCCATAGATGAATGTCAGGTGTAGTTACAAAACTAAACAACAAAAATTATTAATCAAAGTTTCGAAACTAATTAAAGTACCCTGCATCTATCTCAAATTGCATCCACAGTCCTTCCAATTTCAATCACCTACACCAAAATACTAATTTACACTGAGTTAGTTATATACTAAAGAGCTCAAATTTTTTTTTATTTTTCATAGATCGTAAATAGTACACATCATAATAATAACTGGTCAAATATTGCAAATCAAGTAGACTGTGTTGCAGCACCTTGGCTTGCATCTTAAATACCAAGTTATGATTCCTGATTTTTTTTAGAAAAGAGGGTACTTAACTATATTGTCTCCATGAATTGATTCAACTTTATTTCCAGCAACTTGCATGAGTGCTTCTTCCGAGTTTAGGCATGTTGATCCTTCGGCGATCACAATGAATGCACACAAAAAATTATTTTTTATCCAATAAAACCATACATTATATCAATACAATTACAACAAATTCGTCACAATTGTAAACATTATGCATGTCAAAAACTAAATGCAAAGGAAATATTGAAGCAGAGCAAGAAAACTAAAACAACTCATAAGAAATCCTGATGAGAAATAAACAGAGAACTGGCAAAAGAAATCCTTTATGAAATTTTGAAGAAGAAATCATGTAAGAGATTTTAAGGTTAAATTGAACGCAACTTAAAATAGAGAATCATTCTTGCTCTGAATTGCATGAAAACTTAGAATAGAGAATTAATTCTAGGAGAAAGATTATGGCAAACCTGAAGCCACATTAAAATTGCGTATTTTTCCCAACTGCCAAGTAATATCAAAAGCTCTGGATCTGAAACAATAACAATACCAGAAATCATATGAGAATGAAGGGGGGGGGGGGGAGAATACCACTCAAGCAGATCGACACCGGGACTGGGAATGTTGGCTTCCTGCTATTGAAATCAACAGATTGTGAAAGCGGAATGTGCAAAGTGGAAGGAGAACGTCAAAGCCTCATGTTGATGGCCGTGGATGTTGGCTTCTTCTGGGTCTCTGAACATGAGTAAAGAGATGTTTACCTTACAATCTTGAGGTTTCACTTGCGATGGAGACAAAGGAGGAGAAGATGACCGAGAGATTTACCGCCCTGAAACCTAGATGGCCTTGCGCTGAAGGCGGAGGAGTAGCTAATAACCTTTTGTGACCTTGCAGCATCGGAGACGGTGGCGAGAATGTTTTATCCCGGTAGATGAGGCGATCTGCTGAGGCACGCCGTGGAGGAGAAATCCTGGCTGCTGTGGAGGAGAAATCCCGGCTGCTGTGGAGAAGCGTCGTGGAGGAGATCAATGCGCGAAAGGGGTGCGCCGATGAGGGGTGTCGGGGGAGTATGCCGCAGAGGGAGAAGAAGCATGCACTGCGGCGGAGGGATTGTCGTAGAGGAAAAAGCACGCAGAGGAAGAAAGCGCGTGAGGAGTATGTCGCAGAGGAAGAAATCAGGGCTATCGCGAATTTGAGGCGGGCGAATAGACGTAGAACCTGCAATAGAAGTAGAACCTGCAAAAGAAGTAGATACAGTTTTTACCGGAGGAAGTGCTCCACCGGAAGTGCTCCACCGGAGGAAGTGTTCCACCGGAAGTGATCGTAGAACCTGCAAAAGTCATAGTAAATGTCAGATCTGAAGTTTGGGGGAGAGTTGCTTGGCAAAACAGCTCGAATCTTACCGCAAATGGAAATTCCTCAGCCTGATCTGGATTTGAGGGTCTTTTGGTCTTTTGACCGGATTAGGACTTAATTAATACATATTTCCTCCTTTCCTGCACTGTGCACCCATATCAAAATCGCGATAGGCGACTCGCGTGCTTCTTCCTCTGCGTCAATCTCTCCTCCCGCGACTTGTGTGTTTCTTCTCCTGCCGCAACTTCCGCTCCTCATGCTGTCCAGGAGTTCCGTCACCGTCCAGGAGTTCAGTCGCCGTCCAGGAGTTTCGCCCGTCTATATTTCGTCCATAAGTTCTTCCGCTCCTCATTTAAGATTCGAGCTATTTTGCCAAGCAACTCTCCCCCAAACTTCAGATCTGACATTTACTATGACTTTTGCAGGTTCTGCGATCACTTCCGGTGGAACACTTCCTCCGGTGGAGCACTTCCGGTGGAGCACTTCCGGTGGAGCACTTCCTCTGGTAAAAAAATGTATCTACTTCTTTTGCAGGTTCTACTTCTATTGCAGGTTCTACGTCTATTCGCCCGCCTCAAATTTGTGATAGCCCTGATCTCTTCCTCTGCGGCATACTCCTCAAGCGCTTTCTTCCTCTGCGTGCTTTTTCCTCTGCGACAATCCCTCCTCCGCCGCAGTGCATGCTTCTTCTCCCTCTGCGACATACTCAAATCCCTCCGCCGCTGCTGCAAATTTTTTTACAGTAGGGCGGCCGGCGGCTGCGGGCTCGCCGGCCACCGGCCGCCCCACTGTCATTGGGCAAGATGAGCATTGATGGGATATCTGCAATCGGACGGCGATGAGCAGTAGCGCGGAAATTTGTTATATCCGTGTAATGCGGATATACATATTTCCTATATATATATAGGCATGAGAGGCTATACTAAGCAAAAATATTAATATTACAATTTTACCTATATTCAGCTTTCCCCCTCAGGTCGGAGAAGATATCAATCATTCTCAACTTGGACATGTTGTTTGTGAAGGCGTCACGACTCAATCTCTTTATGCAGATCTATGGCAATTGGTGTTCAGAGTGAATGAGTGAATGAAATGTGTACAAATATTGTAGCATCCGTAAATTAATTTGGATATAAAACTTAATTTCAGGCTTCAACCTCGAGTAAAAACTAAGTGTGTAGCAGCGCTTAGTTTTATTGGTTTTGGGAGGGTGCGACATTTTTGAAATTAAACATAACTATATTTCCAATGCACGATTTCAGCCTTTCCCCCCACGATTTGCGTAACCGCACGTTTACGCATCCCCTTAAATCAATTATGTGTTAGATAAAACCAATGGCACTCTTTCCTCTCCCTCATGGTTCGTTCTCCTGATAGAATTTTAGGGTTTTCGTGTCTCGTCTCAGCGACCCGACGGAGTTCCATCCCCATTTTTTTGGTCGTCGACAGCTATCACAACGACATTTCCCTCTGTCGTCATCCCTAGGCGTCGCAGCACAGCTTTTCCCTCACCGATCCTCCAGCTAACGGTGCCAAATCCCTAGCCACTCTAGTCTGTCGAAGCAAAGAAACGCAGGTGCAGTCCTTTTTGCCAGATACTGTCGTAGCCCTATATGTTACTTGTAGAGGCCTTGGACACCTTTTCGGGCTCCGTCGGCCCTCCTTCTCGACGTTTCTTTCTCTTTCGGTTGTCCAGGTAACCGCCGTTTTGTCATTTCGTTAGCTTCTGCAGTGTTAGTCCGTGCAAAATCGTGGTTCCTTCTTCCCTATTCTTGATTTCAGAAGTTGGGGCTGATAATATTTCCCCATTTCGCATCCAGAAATTGAAGGTTTTCCTCTTGCCTTGACAACCTAGTTGTGGCCGAATTTTTCTGGAAAAATAAACTGTCCAGCAGCTTACTCAGGTATCGTCGATCTCTACTTGCACAATTCAAAAGTTTTACCCTAAATTTAACATTGTTCAAAGTTTCCAAGTAGCCCTTGTTAATTTGGTGGGTGTCATTTTCAGTCTTGGTTGGGTTGTCAACGACCAATTTGGGCGTGGCCTCTTTCATTTACGAAATCTTAACCCTTTACAGTTGGAGGAGTGGTTTGTACTTTTCCATCTTGTGATAACATTTTTGAAATTTTAGGATAACTAAAAACATGTATACATGTATATGTGTTCCTTTTAGGTTTGTGAGGAATTTTTGGGAAAAAGGAGCCAATGATTATTCAGAAGAGGATACATGTTTTTAGAGTAACATTTTCAGTCCCCTGCTGCGCCGCGTTTATGAGCGTCGCATTTCATCTCTAAGAAATTCGACTCCTTTTAGTTAGACATATCATTTTGAATAATTTATGTATTAAATTATATCAGTACACGTATATGAAGATACGAGTTCTTACTGTCACAAACTAGACCAACAACGAAGGGATAGGCTAATATAATTGATAATTAGATACTATTTAGTCAAAAATCATGAATCCGATGATAATGAAATTGACAAAGCAGGACCTACAGTCGACTATTAAAATAATAGTTTAATTCATGATTAGAACTAGTTTAAAGCCTAAGATATACTTAGGCTAAAATACTAGATTAAGTCACACGAAGTATTTTAACCTAGTAAACTCAATTGGGCGTTACACCAAGAGTGTTGAACCAACCGCAAGATCAAACCAATCCAGAAAATGGCGAGAGGGGTCCACTCTCATTCTTTTGGTGGAGGCACACCACCGCACTCGCAGGGCCAACAACCCACTATACGAGATTCAGACTTAGGTTCGATGACCCTTGATTCCAGATATGAAACTTTTCAGACAGGAGTCTGTGTTCTCCTCAAAGGACATTCAGTTCATGGAACCATCAGGTTTGCAACTCAGATTACAATTTTCCGTTTTTGTGCATGGTCGCCATTAATAACAAGATTTAATGAGTCGGTCGTGAAATCTATTAGAACTTACAGCAGAACGAGTCATAAACTCTAGAAATTATGCATAACAGTAGGAATTCAATTTCTTTTAAATACATATCAACAACAAGATTTATATACTTACATGTTACAAATCAGATCATGTCACGTACAATTTATAGATAAGTATTAACTGACAATTTATTTATTGAAAATTGTCATTCAAAACAGAGAATAGAAAACAAAATACCTAAGGCGCAAGCGTGATTAATTAATAAAGATTAATTATGATGGGCTAAATACAAAAGCTCAGGACATATAAAAAGCTTCAGATTAGTGATTGCATGCTCATCTGGCCAGCAGTCCACATGAGCCTCAGATGTGGGGATGCCAGTCACAAATTGAGACTTGGAGATTTTCAGATACGGGCCCATATCTCACTAAGGGAGCATTTCAGATCAGTTCAGGGCATCTGCGAGTCGCCATTTGGGCTCGATAATTAGATTAAGTACAATAAATCATAACTCATGACATTTAAATACTCAATCTTTTAAGGAATTCAGTGTACCTAAAACCAACATAAGAACTCAGATACTATGGCAAAATTTATAAAGCGTCTTATCAAAAATTTATATATAACTCAGCAGACAGAACAATCAAAAACTTGCTCTGTAAAGTCAAAAACTCATATTTTTGTACATACAAACAAATTATGTATTTTTTCTAATGTTACTGGGAGGAAGAGTCTTTCTTACTCCTCAATGGGCCTGGCCCGGTTGGAACTTATTTTTACAGGGAATTTCGGTGGGGAGATGTGCTTAAAATAAGCGTCACAATTCTTCATTTTAGGTTGTCTTTTTCTTCAGTTATATTTCAATTCAGTAGTTGTACTTGTTCTTTGGACTCCGTGTACTGAAATTGTATGATGTTTTCAATGTATCAGACATTATGTAAGTCTTCAGTGAATCAGAATTTGCAGTTCTTAACTTTGTTAGTTGGCTCTGTGAATCAGTTGTTGAGGTACCATTGTTTACCCTTAATTGCATATATTACTTCCACTTTAAGTTTCTTTTAGTATTTTTATTTACGTGTGCTATGTATCAGTTTTAATACCGCTGCTTAGTTTACTTCTTATCGCGGGGCTCAGACAGACTGTTGATTTGTTGTTAAACTAGGTTGGGGTGTTACAAATATTTTCTTTTTGCAAGCGATTTTTGATATGCTTGTACATGTTTGGTTTTATTATACTGGACTAGATTGTGGACATTATGTTGGTAGCCTTATTATCACAATAGAAAATAATAAGTTTGTTTTCTAGGAGACAAAGATTATGACGTATATCAATCATATACCTTCACATAAACTTGTAACAAACAATATATTCAGCTTCGACACAAGATCTAGCCAAAACTTTTTTGTTTTCTACTATTTCGTGTTACAGGGTTACCACTAACAAAAGTGTAGTAACCAGATGTTAATTTCTATCATCTTAACTACCGGCCTAATTGGCGTCCACGAGAGAATATAATCCTACATCTAGTAGCCTTCTTGAGATTCCTTAAGACTGGATACACTACTTCCCAATGTCATATCCTAGGAGCAAGGTTGTAGATGTCGGATGTCGGGTTCATGTCGGTTTGAGTTTGAAATATCGAATGTCGGATTGCGGGGGATATATCGAGGATATTTTACAATGTCGGATTTTAGTATTTAAATAAATTTATTCATATATATGTACACTGTTTTTATAAATATGTACAATTGAATACAAAATGTATTTTTATAAATTACATAATAAACATATATACACATAGTATATGTTTATAAATTACACAAGAAAGAGTCGCCGACTGCAATAAACGAGATAAAGTTCACCAAATGAGAGCGAGATGAGAAATTAATCAGCACTAAAATTAGAGAGATGCACGAAATAAAGCACAAAATAAAATATTTTTGCTTGGCCTCTTCAAAAGGGACAACTCAGTGCACAAAACATCCCCGTGCAGCAAGGGTCCGAGGAAGGATCCAACAATAAGGGTGAAATGTAAGCAAATCTTACCCTTCATTTTTGCAAGAGGCTGCTTCTAGGACTCATTTTCATGACCTCAAGGTCACACGACATCACCTTAACCGGTGTCTGGTCTTATCAAAAATGAAAACAATATTTTCAGCACTTTCGACGATATATCTGTCTCGAAATATCGCCTGATATATCGGGTTAAACAAATATATTGGATGATATTTTCAAAAACGACATTTTTGCTTAAAATATCGATGTCGTGACGTTTTATCCCCAAAACTTTTATGTCGGCTGACATGTCAGACATGTTGGCCTACATCTACAACATTGCCTAGGAGCATGCATGAATCTGCTCAGTATTCACATAGCATATGTGATGTCAAGATGTTGTTACTGGTCCACTACAGGGTCGATGACGTGCGGCCATAGTCACATGTATCTTTATTTCTCGCACAATGTCTTCTTTTCACGCACTTTATTTTACTTGTTGTATGTAACCCGACTACCCGAGTGAGGGGCATAACTTTAAGATTTGGATCCTTCCCTTCTTGCTATGTAAGTGCAGTATTCCATGCAAGCATGAAATTATCTTTTTGCTCTCTCTTAGTTTCCATTATTTTGTCTTTCTTCCTAATTTAAGGTTAGGGTTGAGCAAAATTCTTTGTTCTTTTTTCCTTCTCCTTTTAATTGATCTGCACCCTCGCTTTTATCCCTACTATTGGAGAAGCTAGAACATGGTAGGGTCATGAAGATCCTCACCAGGACTTCTCTCCCTCATGATCGCACACCTGCTCACAATTGTAACCCCATAACATATTAATTTTGGAACCAGCTCCCTCCCCAAGTTGTTCCACTCGACTACATCAAAAAATCCATCCTATCAAAGCAACGAATTTGATCTGCGCGCACGATATCAATGACTCAACCTCCCATGATATCGAGTTATCGACAACCCTTCCCACGACACCTCCGACTAGGACGAGCTCACCTATGACCGATGCATTCCTAACCCGAATGAATCCTCCAACACAAGCGTATTTCGTAGTTCCCTCCGTCTCTCCAACGCCTATTCCATCAAACCTTGTTGCGTTCTGAAGCTCTTTCTCCACCTATCCCTTCTAGCCGATTACACTGCGCCCAATAGCCTACATAACCCATGCCGCTATTCTGGTGGGCCAACCTACCACTACATACAATCGATGAGCTCTCTCTATCGATTGCACCGACCAACATCCTCTTTGGCCTTCCCCCTATTGTGCTTTTCAACTTCTTCCCCCGCCACATGAGTACCCAACACTATGTATCAGGTTGTTCATCCCTCAACCTCCTCTCCTGCACCTATGAGCAATTCCCAAGTGAGTTTAGCGACCATGGAAGAAGTGGTCTTACACTGACTCAGGTCATGAAGTCTATCTAAATGATGAAGCTCAAACGGCTCAGCAACAAACTGCTAATTTCGTGGCATTTGAGGCCTTGATTACTCGCATTGATGGCAGACGTCTGCCACCCTAGCTTGGATCTCAACCCACGTCGAGCTTCTATTAGGGTGAACCATATTACACCAAGCACTTCGATCCCCACAAATGTTGTTCCATGGGAGGAAGCATTTGGAATTACGTAAAGCCGGATTTTCCCATATTTGATGACAAGAGCGGCCCCTAGCCTGGATCCCGCACTGCGAGCACTTCTTCGCCAACCAACACATGTTAGATGATTGTATAGAGTTAGTATCATTATACCTCATGAGATCGGGGCGGTAGTGGTACGTATTGCATGAGCGGAAGACAACCGATCTGAATTTGGTAGACTTCAAACAATAGTGCAATCCGCTCTTCGGGCCACCGCTCCGCAACAACCTATTGGTTGATCTCGTCTCCCTCAATCCATCAGGGTTAGTGAATGATCACTTGGCGAATTTTCAAACACTATTGACCCGTCTTCTATCTGTCGTACCAGAACAGATAATATATATATTCATCGCCAGCTTGCAGGATCTACTGTGTCTCAACGTTGAATTCGCAACACCATCGGATCTCAACATTGTTATGATCCTAGAACATGTTTTGGAGATGCATCTCCTCATGAACAATCCGTATGACAACAATCACGACAGGGATGTAAGTATTCGTCAGGAGGACACCCATTCTTATCACCCTAATAGGTTCTCACCACACCCAATAACAAGGATTCTAGTGGTATGCTAGTCTTCAAGTGTCTGTCAAGAGTAGAATTAGTAGAACAATGCGTTCCAAGAGCTCTATTTTAACTGCGACGGGTTATATACAACATGACATAGGTGTAAGCGTTTCTTTTGGCTAGAAATTTATGATCTCTCGGACGTTGACAAGGATGCATGGGCGGCGGGAGACCCGAGCCCTTTCCCCACTCAAGCTTGTGAATAGGCTTGATCCGTAAGGGGAATGTGATGTTACAGGTCCATGATGGGGGTGACGATATGTGACCATAGTTGCTTGGATCTTATTTCTAGCACAATAACTTCTTTTCACTCATTTTTTTAATTACATATCATGTAGCCTGGGTGAGGGGCATAACTGAAATATTGTGTGACATTCCTCTCTCATTATATAAGTAAGCAAAGAGGGTATTGTATGGAGGCATGCAATTATCTATTTACTTTCTCTTAGTTCCCCTCCTCTTATCCTTCGTGAAACAGGGTTAGGGTCGAACAAAACTCCCATCTTATTCTTACCCTCTCCATTCGATCAAGGGTAGCTCCCGCCTCTATCCCCACCATTGAGAAGGCTAGGTCAACAAAGGGTTGGAGGATCCTCTCTGAGATTTCTCCCTCTCACGACCGCGCACATGCTGCATATCAGAAGCTTATAACAGATGTGCATGCGATCAGTAGATTAGTTTGCCCAAAGGTCTCTCGTAGATTGAGGTGTCAACTCTTCATCTTTTTCTTCGCTAAACCCGTGGTTAACATCAATAGTGGTAACCATATATGCACATCCAAACATGTCCGTTTCTTCTAGAAGATCTAGAACATACTTCTGTTGAGATATAAACATTCCTCGATCAGACCTCGAAACTCAATTCTAAGAGGTACTTCAAATGTCCTAGGTCTTTGACCTCAAATCCTTGCACAAGCTTGCTTCCAATCATGCTATCTCCTCAACATCATTTCTTATACTTAATATTTCATCCAATATACAATATGAGCTTAAACCCTTTTATTGTGTATTTTTGACAACAAAGTGTGATTGACATACTAAATGCTTTGAGAGATTGTTTTAGACTTTACATGGTTTTCTTGAGGTGGACTTTTCCTTCTGACATTGTGTGGAAGAAACTATTGTAAAACTATGTTATTAAAGGCGTTCCTAAGGCTCCAGACTCAACAGGCTCAGACACTTGCGCCTTCATGCGCCTTTTTTTGCGTCTTTGGAGCATAAATGGCACGCCTTGATGCGATTTCTGTTGCAAATTTTTTTTCCAAAAGAAAAAAATTAATGTAAGAAATCAATAATTTTTGCATGATTTAGTGTTTGTGAAACATAATAAAGTGTTAAGATTTAGATATAATGCAAGTGACCAAATTAATTATATTTTTTAAGATATATAAATGATAATGCTGAATAATTAATGAGTAGAATATATCAAAAATCTGATCAAGAAGATGAACTGATGTTTGATGCTTATTTTTTAAAATGAATGTGGTTGCGTCTTGCCTTCTTTAGTCGCGCTCCTGCGCCTTGCGCCTAGGCTCCAAGACCCTTTTGCGCCTTGGTGCATCTTGCGCCTTTAATAACTAAGGTGTAAAATCTCATGTATACCTAGTTGTCATTATGTTGTATAGGATATTATCAAGTAGTGGTTTTTATGTTGTATATCTGTAATATCCGATAAGAGTAATTTGGTCACATGGGATCTTTTTCCTCCACAATTGTATATGCATGAGTATGAGTCTTTGTAATTCACACAAGTGAATAATATTCGTGTTACATTATTCCACTTGGTATCAGAGCTCTCTCATGCACTAACTCGAGCGTTCAAATGCATCACATTTCCCCTTCACATTACCAACTGAGCTCTCGAGTTTTTGTTCGATCATAGTAGGGTTGCCCTTCGTCTCCCTACTCATAATCTATCTTCCATCCAAGAAAAACCACAAATATAGGTTACTCGGTCTCTGATGTCTCCACTTTCGATCGTCTACCACTGTAGGCAAACATGTGCATAGTCCACTAATGTTCCACTCCTACCAGTGCATGCCTCAGACTCAGATTTTAGAGATGATCTTTATCTTCCTCTTGCTTTGCTAAATGGTTAAGCAATCTGCATGC
The DNA here is from genome assembly GCA_039583875.1 of Platanthera guangdongensis. Lineage (NCBI taxonomy): Eukaryota > Viridiplantae > Streptophyta > Magnoliopsida > Asparagales > Orchidaceae > Platanthera > Platanthera guangdongensis. The sequence goes on from CM077157.1 coordinate 33,004,800, forward strand.
AACACTTCATCTCCAACTATATTTCTTATCATCTTACCCATGCACATCAGTTTTTGTTACATCATTATTCTTGATTACTATTCCCAAGACGTTGTAGAAAGTCCTTTGTATCCCTGAAAGGGTACATGCAATGGAGAAGTAAATGCCTGCCCTTGATAAGAATCACACGTCAGACATTTCTCCTCTCCCCCAGGGAAGAAAGCAATTGATTCTAGGTGGGTGTTCTGTGCTAAACAAAATCAGGATGATAATGTAGAATGTTACGAGGAAAGGTTAATGACTCAAGGATATCCTTGACTCAAGGAGTGGACTACTAGGAGAGCTTTGCTCTAGTAGAGATGATGGAATCCATCCAAGTTCTCTTATCCCGTGTCGCTTGTCTTAGTTGGGATCTTCATCAACTTGACGTGAAAAATGTCTTCCTACATGCGAGTTGGATGAAAACGTTACACAAAATCCCTTAGATTTATGAGAAAGGGACAAGAAGAGCTAGTCTGTCACTTGAAGAAGTCCTTATATGAACTAAAATAGTCGACCAAGGCACATGGTCACGCTCAAGTTTGTTTACAGCAGGGATAATCTGACCATGAATTTTTAAACAATCCCTCCATTAATGCATGTTATGGCTCCTCAATGATTGTTCGATGATTATAGACTCCTGAATTGCGCACCCCAGCTAAATTTGAGTATTTTATGTTCTACCCTTACCGCGTACTGCTCTAGCTCTTGTCTCTCTAAGTTCTCTTATTGATTTGTTTTCTGGTTGTTGGCACATGTTCATCAAATCCTCTCGACTTTTACTACTTACTATTACTTCAATTTTGTATTTTTTAGCTGTTGTTTCTATTATAGTATTACTGATTTGTGGTTGCTCTATCGCATTTGTTGTTTCACTATTAATGTTACTCTAGAGTCAATGGATTTTATAGGCTGGATTTGTATTCCTCCTAAATTTCGACTATTTCTGTTGGTATAATTGGTGCTTTGTTACAATTATTGTTCTTATATGTCATGATTAATTGTATTCTTTCATGATCATTAACTGTATTATTATATGTCATGATTCATTGTTCCTATATATCTGATTAATTGCTACCGAGTTGCTCACTTGCTCTATTAGACTATTACTGATTTATTATTGCTTTCTTTGCTTGAGTCCTAGAAGCGGCCTCTTACAAAAAATGCGGGGTAAGGTTCTACAAGGTTTTCCTACATTTCGCCTATGTCGTGTGACCCTTCCCCCCACCCTCACTGCGCAAGGATGCTTTGTGCGCTGGGCTGCCCTTTGCCCTTTTTACTATTACTTTAAAGTTCTTTTTCTTTGTATTTTATTCCTAATTTCATATTGTTTGTTTACTTATCTAGCTTCCTATGGTTGTAATTCTATGGTTCCATTTTTCCTAATCCATGTTAGATGATTGCTTGTCCTGGGAAAATGTGACGACACTAATACATTTAAAAAAAAATTCATTTATCGGTCGATATATCAATTGTGCATCGCGCCTTCCCTCCTGGATGGAGGACGAGGACCCGGACGACGACGCCTTTAACGGCTTGTTTGGCCTTTACGGGCGCGAGGACGTGGCGGTACTGGCGAGTACGTCCATCCGCGACCTAGACAACTGTGGCAGCCGTTCCGTTCTGCGCTCGGACGTGCTTTTTCATCAAACCACGAGGCGGGCCCTCAACCTGAATCGTACGTTGGCAGCGACCCAAGATGCACTGCGCGACTCCCAGGACGAACTGATGAAGACCAAAGACGAACTCGCGTCGGCCCGCCAAAGCATCGCACCGACCTCCAACTAGGTACTTATTCCCTGTTTGTGTTTTGCGAGTTAACCGTTACCTAAGATTCTCCTTCCTCAGGACACTGAGCTTGCGTGGGCGGAGCAAATCTATAAGCTAGATGAGGAGTTGTGGGTCACTCGAGTTAATAACGATAACCTCGCCAATCGCCTAACCGAGGCGGAATTAAATCTACTCGAGTGTCGGCGTCAACTCACCCAGAAATCTGCCGGCTCCACCGCTCCCGGCCCCGTGGTTGTGGAGGCGGAGGTTCGCAGAGCTCTTGTCGTGACCGCCACCCAGCTCGTGGTGAAACGCCTTCGGCAGCGCGGTGGCCTGAACGATGCCGGTATAGCCCACTCTGGAGTTGATGGTTCCGGAGATCTTCCCCAAGTCGGCGAGTTCTCCTGAGGTGAGTTCAGACGACGACGGAGAGGAGAGAACGAGTTTCCCGGCGCCTCGCGCTCTTCCCTTTAGTTTTTTTCTTTTACTCTTATGTATAGATCATTTCATTTGATGTAACTGGACATTTAACCCGAGCTCGCTCGCTCGTATTTTAATTTGTCGTGGTTGATGTTTATCTCTTATGCAAGTTCACATTTCTTCGTTTGCGCGAACATTTCTAGGTTTTCACTTTAATTTTGTTCTTTGCTAGGATCTCCTGAACTCGCGTTCACCTCGTGTTAGGTTAAGCTCTGTTGGAATTTCTCGTAGCTCCGCCGACTGCTCGACTGCGAGATGGTACCCGGTGGCGGACCTCGTCCAGCTTACGTGATTGCGGGCCTTTGTTCTCGGCGCCTCGCGAGCCATTTCGCCTGCCCTCCCCGGGCGAGGCGAGCCCAACAATCACTATACCCTTTGCATGTTTGCTTCACCCTTTCCTCCCAAATCCCATGGCCCTGGGGAAAGGGTTCCTACTTGTTCGTAAGGGCAACAGTATGCGGGAGAGGTGCTCGCGCAAAGACCCGAACTACGACAACAACTCAACTCGAGGACTTCTACTCACTCGAGAGGGCAAGTAGTCGGTATGCGAGAAAGGAGCTCGCGCAGGGACCAGGACTACGACAACAACTCAGTTCGAGGACTTCTACTCACTCGAGGGAGAAAGTAGCTGGTATGCGGGAGAGGAGTTCATGCAGTGACCCGGACTACGACAACAACTCAGCTCGAGGACTTCTACTTACTCGAGGGGGCAAGTAGCCGGTATGCGCGAGAGGAGCTCGCGCAGGGACCCGGACTACGACAGCAACTCAGCTCAAGGATTTCAACTCACTCGTGGGGGCAAGTAGCCGGTATGCGGGAGAGGAGCTCGCGCAGGGACCCGGACTACAACAACAACTCAGCTCGAGGACTTCTGCTCACTCAATGGGGCAAATTGTCAGTATGCGGGAGAGGAGCTCGCGCAGGGACCCGGACTACGACAACAACTAAGCTCGAGAACTTCTACTCACTTGAGGGGGCAAGTAGCTGGTATGCGGGAGAGGAGCTCACGCAGGGACCTGGACTACGACAACAACTCAGCTCGAGGACTTCTACTCTTCCCACTTGCGTTCCTATTCGGGGGTGCTAGGCGGTCATACCATCACAGAGAGAAAGTCACGCACATATATATTCAAAACAGTTATCCTTGGTTCAGAAAGACATAGCGTAGTACAAATGTATTGCGGGCCGACATGGGGCTCAAGGAAAAAAGCGCTCCAAGTCGTCGCCGTTCCACGTGTAGTTAAGGAGTTCCCCTTCGTAGAGTCGGTACCCCCCCCCCCCCCCCCAAAGATTCTGCCACCATGAAAGGTCCCTCCCAGTTGTGACGGAGCTTTCCTACCGCCGCTCCCCGGCCGACGACGTCCCCCTTCTTGAGAACTAGGTCGCCTTTGGCGAATTGTTTAACCCTTATATGCTTGTCGAAATACTTCGCCATCTGTGCTTGACCTCCTCTTGACGGGTCGTCGCGTGGTCTCGGAGCTCTTCCACCAAGTCGAGTGATAGCCTTTGATCCTCATCGTTCTCCACTCTCCAATTCTCTCCTCCTTCCGCAACCACGACCCTCAGGCTCCTGACGTCGAACTCTACCAGGATCACTGCTTTCGAGCCGTGGGATAGTTTGAAAGGGGTCTCTCCGGTGACAGTGTTCAGGGTATTTTTGGGAGCCCAAAGGACGGAGGGGAGTTGTTCGACCCAATTCCCTTTTAAGTTCTTGACTTTCTTCCTTAGCAAGTTGACAATGACTTTGTTGGTGGCCTCGACCTTATCGTTGCTCCGAGGGTGGTGGACAGATGCGAAACAGATATCAATCCCTAGTAGACCGCAAAAATCGATGAGCTCCTTAATCACAAACTGTGGGCCGTTGTCTGTGACGATCGCGAGTGGCAGTTCGTGCCGGCAGATGATCTCCCCCCATATGAAGTTTCTTATGATTTGGGAGGTGGTCTTCGCCAGTGCCTTCACTTCAATCCACTTGGAGAAAATAATCGATCATTGCAAGAATAAACCGTCTCTGCCCACTCGCTTGGGGGAACGACCCGACAAGATCCATCCCCCAAATCGCGAAGGGCCACGGGGCTGTGATCGTCCTGAGCCGTTGCGCAGACTATAGCTGGAGGGGCGCATGGAGTTGGCACCTCGAGCACCCTTTGGCGAACTGCTTTGCGTCCTTCAACACCGTTTTTTCCAGAGTTCTCCCTCCGGAATGACCTCCACATTCTCCCGATTGGATTTCCTCCAACACTCGGGGAACCTCCACTTCAGCTACACACTACACTAAGGGGTCCGACAAAGTCTTCTGGTAAAGGCTTCCTCTATGAAGCAGATAGTAAACGGTCTTAAACATGAATCGCCTCCGGTCCTGAACTCCAGGGGGAAACTGACCCGCGGACAAGAATTCTATGAAGGGGTCCATCCATGATGGTTGCTGGTCGATCTCCATAAGCTCCCCCTCCTCGATGGATGGTTGGAATAACTCGGTCACCACTCCCCTTGTCGCGGGGCCATGCTTGGCCAGATGATCTGCTGTCGAGTTCTCCTCTCTCGACACATGCTGGATGGAGAATGAGCGGAAAGCGCCCATCAGTTCCTTTACCTTGACCAAGTATCACCGCGGTATAGGCTCCCGGGCCTCGAACTCCCCTCGTATTTAAGAGGCCACTACCAAAGAATCTGAGTGGACGCTGAGACCCTGAATTCTAAGCTCGCGAGCGAGGCAAAGACTGGCGATTACAGCCTCGTACTCTGCCTGTTTGTTTGTGACCGGAAAATGAATGTCTACCGCTTGTTTGATCCTGACTCCCTGGGGGCTCGTTAGAATGACTCTTGCCCCCGTCGAGTATTTTCCTGAAGTTCCATCCACTAACATTTCCCACGCCTTCCGCTTCGGTGGCTCCATGTCTCCTGCTTCCGTCGTGTAGTCGGCCAAGAAATCAACCACCATTTGAGCCTTTAGTGCCACCCGAGGGACAAAGGAGAGGTCGAATTCGCTGAGCTCCACTGACCATTTGGCCAACTTTCCCGAATGCTCGACCCCATCCATGATACCACGAAGCGGATGGTCAGTTACCACCTTGATTAAGTGGGCCTGAAAGTAGGGCCAAAGTTTTTTGAGCCGAGATGACAAGTGCGAAGGCCAATTTTTCCAAGATGGGGTAGCGTAGCTCGGCCTTTCGGAGGACCCTACTCACATAATAAACAGGGAGTTGCTTTTTTCCCTCCTCTCGAACTAGGACTGAGCTTACTGCCTCGGCTCCTACCCCCAAAGTAAAGATAGAGGTCTTCTCCCGCCCTGGGCCCTTGCAGCAGGGAGGCTTGCGTTAGCTGGAGCTTCAAACTTCAGAACGTTTCTTTGCACTTTGCCGACCACTCGAAGTTCTTGTTATCTATGTGATTGTGTAACGCTCGGAAAAAAGGGGAGCACTTCTCTCCGGCCCTCGAGTGGAATCTGATTAAACCCGCAAGCCGGTTTGTTAAGCGCCGAACCTCCTTCACATTCTTCGGAGCCTCCATCTCCATGATCGCCTTCACTTTATCTGGGTTTGGTTCCACTCCAGCCGGTGTCAAGTGGTGACCCAAGAATTTTCCCTTCCTCGCCCCGAAAACACATCTGGCATGATTGAGCCTCATCTTTTGTTTTCGGAGCGTGGCAAAGGTTTCTAGCAAGTCTCCCAGATGCTCCTCCACGCTCTTGCTCTTTACCAAGAGTTCGTCTACATAAAACTCGAGATTTCGCCCTTTTTGCTCCTTAAACACTCTGTCCATCATACATTGGTATGTCGCCCCCGCATTTTAAAGCTCAAACGACATCATTTTATAATAATAACACTCGTCGTTGGTGATAAAAGAGACATGTTTTACGTCAGAAGGATGCATACGAATTTGATGGTAACCGAAAAAAGCGTCTAAAAAACTCATAACAGAGAATCTGACGACCGAATCTACTAGCGTGTCGATCATAGGCAAAGGGTAGCAATCATTGGGGCAATGTTTATTAAGCATAAAGAAGTCAATACCCATTGTCCACTTCCCGTCTCCTTTCTTTACCATTACAACGTTAGAGACCCAGCCTAGATACGTAATCTCTTAAACAAAACCCGTGTCTAGCAGCTTCTGCACCTCAGCACGGATCCCTATCGGTCAGGGTAGTGGTCGTCTTCCTCTTCTTCTGTCGGATGGGGCGGGTCCCCGGGTTCAGGTTATGATGGTGACAAGCGACGTCTGCGTCGACGCCCGACATGTCCTCCATGCTCCATGCAAAGATGTTCCCGTTCTCCCGGATGCACTCCAGGATCTTCACCTTGTCCCCCTCAGCCATCTCGCCGCTGATCTTCACCTTTCCAGGCCTCCCTTCCCTGGCCTCGATCTCCCTCTCCTCCACTTCCTCCGCAGCTTCCAGCCTTGCCATCTCCTCCGTCACCTCTTCGACCATCTCAGCCTCATTCTCCTAGCTGATCGTGTTAACCGCATTGAGGTAGCACTCCCTCGCCACCTTCGAATCGCTCCTGATCTGGATCTGCAACCCTCCAACGTTATACTTCAGGCACTGGTGGAAAGATGAGGGCACGCACTGGAAGGCGTTGATGAGGGGCCTTCCGAAGATGGCGTTATTGTTGTTGGGCGCGTCCACGATCACAAAGCGACACACCTTTATTGTCCCTCCTAGGGTGACGAGGAGCTCCATTGTTGTTGGCTCAAATTAGGTTTTTTGAAAAAAAATAATTTTAATCGAAAATTAATTTTATTTGTTATGAAATAAATTTAAGGTTTTGAATTTTAAAGAAAACTCGAGGGTCGGGCGGCCAAATCAGAATTCTTCGCGCGCGCATTTCAACGACGTCGCTCTGAACTTTGAGAGGTTCTCTAATCTCGCTCGAGCGGAGTTCTCACGCGTTATATGAAACGAATCCGCCTCGAGATCTTCGCAACCACAAGCCGAGAATGCACACAACAATTTATGAAAATACGGTAAGCGAGTAGTTGAACTTTTGACGACAAGCTTAGGTTTATTTGCAAGAACACATAAAAATTAACGAAACAAATCGGAGCGGAGGTACCCAAAGGTTTTCCAAAGGAGGTTGGCTCGCCCAAGTCCCGTCAGGCAGAGGAGCTGAGTACGGTGGCTTTTCCTGAGTCGCGACGACACGATCTCTGAAGGATGCCGGAGTCGGGCGTCGGTGTCGACGGCGATCCGCACGCTAAGGCAAGGAGAAACGCTAGTGGGAGGTTCGTGGGAGAGGACGCCGACGTACGACGCTGGAGGGGAATCGCCGCTGGAAGGAGTACGCTGGGAGCTCGCCTGGGAACAGAAGCCGCAGTGTCGACGTCGGGCAACCGTAAGGGGCGGCCGACACTGTGCAGAAAACAAAAAAACTCGTTTTCTGCTCTGGTCTGGGATGGAGCAACCCTTGTTCACAGATTATTTTATAGCAGAGCTGCTGATTTGGCATAAAATTATTTAGCATTGATTTGGTCAGAATAATTAACTCTTATAAGGAAAAGTTGGTTGTCTCCATTTAATTTCTTTCATTCAAACGATGCTCCAATTTAAATTTAATTTTATGTTTTCCTGAAATAGCATAGGTTTGCCGCCTCCGTCCTAATTACTATATTACCAGTCCTCTTTATTAAAAGTCTCAACGGACGGTCAACCCGAAGAGCTGCAAATGGAAAATGAGAAATACATCTAGGCTAGATTAAACAAATGCAAAAATAAACGACAAATGCAAAAGAGTAACAAAGCTAAGATGCGTTGCAGGGCGCATCATCCACCCCCTCGACTTCTTTCCTCTCTCCTGCAAAACCGAAAAGGGGGTCGTCAGTTGAAGTAACCCTCTTCTCTTCCACTGACATGGCCTCGAACGCCCTCTTGAAGACCACATTAACTGAACTCCCGTTGTCGACAAGGATGCAGGAGACCGTGAAGTTCTCCACTGCCGCCAAAGCGTCGTGGAAGGGGTTCTCATTTCCAAACATATCCTCCGCCGAGAATCTGATTTCCCCGATCGGGGGCAGTGCCTGCGAGGTGGAAGCCACATTCCTTCAATAAACTGCGTACAAGCTTCCCTTTCGGGTTGCCTCCACCCCTGCCCCTCCATGGATTGCCCCGATCCTTCCGCGAACCCCCTGATCAACTCGATCCTCGCACCCTCTCGGCGCCCATCCTGCTGCTCCTTCATTCCTCACTTCCCCTACTCTCTCTCTCACCGCCCCCCTCGGGCTCCTTCCTCTACTCCTCTTCTCAACTCTAAGAACTCCGGGCAAGCCGCGGTGGCGTGGCCTTCAGACTGGTCAAAGTCACAATAGAGGACCACCCTCCGCTCTTCCTCCCGCCTCTGCTGTCGGGATCTTCCCACTCGCACTCATCCTCTCCGGATAGCATAGGACTCCTGTTGGGGTGCTTGGTTCTGTCTCCAGTGCTCTTACCTTCTCCCCAGAGAATGTCGTCGATCTCGCCGCTCGGGTGAGAGCCTCCTGCTTGGTCCCCCTGGTACCCTCCCCCGGCCATCCTCCGCATCGGCCCGGAGGGAGGACCCCAGAACCTCTTCTCCTGATCCCTGAGATCTCCATTCTCTTTCTCTCACTTCCTCCCGCCTCCTCGACTCCTCCTTAGCTCCTCAGCTTCCTTCGACTGCCTCCTCCACTTCCTCTCCGGTTAACCTAGCTAGCTTGGTGACGAACCCCTTGCTCGTCGGCTCCCTCTCGATGTAGCGCGTTGCTCGATCGATCAACTCTTCAAAGGACACCGGGGGAATGCGAGTCAACTCCATCTTGAAAAGTCCTCCCTGCAGACCCAAACCAAAGGCCATTATGAGGGTGTGACTGAGCACCTCCTGACATAAGAGAATCTCCTCCCGGAAGCGATCAACAAATGATCCCAACAAATCTTGTGGCCCTTGCTTGACGAGGAAGACGGCCTCCCCTCCTTTCTTTTTTTCAAGGTGGAATAATGGAGAAGGAACCCTCTGCTGAGGTCCTCGAAACTATAGATCGATCCCACCGATAGCTGATGGAACCAATCCCTCGCCTTTCCTGTGAAGGTGATGACAAACAACCGACACTTAAAAGGGTCTGACATTGGCTGGATCGACACCATATTTTCAAACCATTGCAGATGTTGGAGGGTTCATCCCTCCCAGAATAGAAATTTATTGTTGGCTCCACAAACCTAGCTGGAACTGGGGCCGTCATCACCAGCTCACAGAAGGACTCGCCAACGCGAGTTGGGCGCTGGAGCGAGTTCGCTCATACTCGCCTTCCGAGGCGCGAGCTGTTGGCATGCCCACAAAGAGCACTCTCGCCTGCAACATCAGGTCGTCATTCTTCGGGGCTAGCTCCTTACCAGATCACTGATCGCGACTCGGCTCTACTTGTGAAGTGTTTCCCGGACTGGGTACCGCCAACTCGCCCTGCTGCACGATCAGACCCCTCACCATCCCTTCCATCGACTTCAACCCGGTGAGCTCGACAAATTGGCTGTCACAAACTCGCTAGCCGGGTGCGAGTTCCCTTGGCCGTCTCCTTGCTCTCCAAGTCCCGCTATGACACCGTCAGACGAGCTTTTCTTCAAGAACTGCTAGTCCATGCTCACTGCACCAAAAATGTTGAAACCCGGATACCGGTTCAACGAAGTTCGGACTAAGAGGGTGCAGTTCAGGTTATTGGGCTCGTCGTCATATGCGCATGAGCGAGGCAAAGCGAGCTCGGAGTTTGAAAGTGCAGCTAGATCTGATATACTCTAGAGGGGGTGAATAGAGTATATGGTGCTTTGAAATTTTTTACAACAATTGTTGTAATGAGAGTGAGCAAGGAAGCAATAATAAATCTAATCACAGCACTAAGTTAAACAAAAACTAAGCACAGAAAAATCAAGGCCAGAAACAAAAAATGAAAACAAGCAAAACCAGAAGACACAAGGAAATATAGTGGTTCCCCTAAACTTGGGTACATCCACTCTTCTACCACCATAGGTAGGAATCCACTGCAGGATGAGTTGATCAGGTGTCCTGGGCACCAATGAGCTTTTGATAAGGTGCTCAAAAACCAAATCAGATTTTTTGATTAGGTGTCTTGCCACCAATGAGCTTTTGACAAGGTGCTCAAAAACCAAATCAGATTTTTTGATCAGGTGTCTTGCCACCAATGAGCTTTTGACAAGGTGCTCAAAAACCAAGCTCAAACTTTTGAAGGGAGTTTGAGAAACCCTTTACAGAGAGGGAGTGAGAGAGTGATGATCTTCTCTTTCTCAGATCAGCTGAGAAGACTATGTGCAAAGCTCCCCCTGAATCCTTGAGATCTTCAGGAAGAAAAGCTTTGCTGAGGGTGATAGGCCTTCAAAGGTTGAACTCCAGCAATAGATGATTTCAGCAATAACTGAAATGTTGAATGTCTGGAGTCTGGAAATATGTTGGCCTTGAACACTTTGAAAAGTAAAGAGATCTGAAGATTTGAGACAGCTTGATCTCCTTGGATGTGTGTTCTTGAGAATTCTTTGAGACAGAAGATTTTTGAATGTGTCTCTGTAATCTCTATTCTCTCAGTGATTCAAAAAATTCTGTCTTTTATTCTCTGCTATAGAATAGAATAACATTCTCTGTCAAGGATAGCCGTTAGCCTGCATTGATTGCATCCTTAATTGCACAATCTCTTCTGGAGGAAAGTCCACAGAAATATTCCTTGAAAAATCCCTTGAAACTTGGTCCAGAAATGAATGAAAACGGCTAGGAAATCTCTGAATTAATTGCAGAATAACTCCTAACTGATTTGAATTTGAATTTAGAAACATCCTGGAAGTTATCTGAAATCGTCGAACTGAGCTCTGCTATCGTCGAGCTGAGCTCAGCGATCTGGAAATATACAGCAGCAAAATATCGTCGATCTGAGCTCAAAGATCGTCGAACTGAGCTCAGAGATAAAGATCCAAAGCAGAGTCAAAATCGTCGACCTGAGCTCACCGATCGTCGAATGAAGTTCGACGATATATAATGAAGTTAAGCTCAGCGATCGTCGAACGGAGTTCGACGATCTGTCGAAGTTGAGCTAGACGATCGTCGACCGGAGTTCGACGGATCGTCGTGCTGAACTCGACGATATGACTTAGTCTCCAAACACAAAATCTTGGTCTTCAGGGCAGCTTCCAAACCTAGACTTCTAACCCTTAGACTCAATTCTAATTGACCTATTAAGCTATACAGAAGGTCAAGCAAAGGTTCCTAGAGACATAGTGATCCTGACCCAAATTAGTAATAGGGTGTTCCAACAGAGTTGACCCTCACTGAATGATAGTTGGCTGTCTACTCGTAGACCCGTTGAGCTGCAGCGGGGAGGTCCAGCCACACACCCAAAAGCGCTACTCGCGACTTCCCCTCCCGATGCCAAGCTGAGCTTGGCACCTTGGATCGTCACAAAGCTAGAACTCGAGAAATCAGAAGCGTTAGGAGTCTCGGTCTGCCTCTCCAAGGTGCTTCAGGGGTCTATTTATAGGGTAACTCTGTTCGAGGGTAGAATGGTCCTTTTGTGGTCTGCTAATATCGGCCTCCGCTTTTCTGGCTTTGCTATCTGCACCCCCTACTGGTCTGCGGACAGCGGAACCCCGCTGTTTGAGAAGGCTATGGGTAGATCCCGACGGTCTGCGGATAACCGAAGATGATATGCCCTGAGAATTCAGGGAGCGGGGCGAGTACCCAGGCCCAAGGAGGCGGGGACTCGCCTTGTGCTAAGTTGACTTGCCTTCCTGCAATGACATCGCGCCGCTGCCTCACCGATCCCACTACCTTGCTGAGCTCGCCACTATACCAAACTCGCTTAGGAATCGAACTCACCTTTATGCCGAGCTTGCTCAAAGATGTCGAACCCTCCAAGATGACTGAACTCGCCGTGCTGGACTCGTCGTTTCCTGAAGATCACTTGTGCGCCATTTTATGAAAAGTTTGAAAACACGGAAACACTTTGTTTTTCTTCTTTAAGAGATAAACCCAAGTATTGTGGGAAAACTATCGATAAAAGTGACAAACCAACTAAAACCAGATAAAGATAAAATAGGGGAAGACCCCTAAACATCAAAATGTATGACAACAAAAGGGTTGGTACTATAAGAAAATAAATGCGACGACGAATGTCGAATATGTTTAGACATTTCACAAACATCACAAGCTAATGTTTTAATAAACGACAATAAAGTAGGAAATGATTTTTGAAGGTAGACTGGAGAGGGATGTCCAAGACACAAATACCAGCATCGAGCGTCAGTAGCAATATTATTAGAAGAAGAAAGGGCATGAAACAATGCCGTAGAATCCAGGTAGTTCAGGCCACCGTGATTCCTACCATTGTCAATGATCCGCTTCGTACTCAGTTTCTGAAAAACACAAGAATCAGAAAAGAAAGTTACGAAACAATTAAGAGATCGAGTGATATTTCTAATTGACAGTAGAATGCGAGGAAAAGAGGAAACATGTAAGACAAAAGAAAGGGAAATTGAGGAGGAATATGAAATGTTGCCCTTGCCCGCAATAGGGGACAAAGTGTCGTTTGGGGAGATAACCTTGTTCTTACCAGACAGGGGGGTGTAGGAAACAAAACCTGAGAAGCTGGTCATGTGATTGGTGGCTCCCGAATCAATGATCCACTCAGACAGAAGTGTCGTGTTAGCAGTAGCACTGAGCATAGTGACAACAACAAAGGAGGTAGGCGTACCAGAGGTAGTGTCCATCTGGGAGTGTAAAAAACGACGTAGAGTATCCCCTCCCCGTCCAGGTCCACGACCACGACTGGGTCCAGGTGGAGCAAGGTGACGATGAAGGTTGAAGCAGACATCCCTAGTGTGGCCTCTGCGGCCACAGTAATCACAAGTAGGAACTACGTTGATATAGTTGGAACAACCCCGACCAACACTAGTAAAGGCAGAGCGATCAGGAGGTGCAATCGTGCTGAGAGACCTACGAGGCTACGACAGTCTTCATCGCCAAAAACCATGCTAAAGGTCTCCCAAATAGTAGGAAGAGGGGAGCGGTGAAGAATATTAGTCCGAACCATATTCAGTTCTATGTTCAAACCCATCAGAAAGACATGTGGATGAAACTGTTCGTCCTTTTTCTGCAACAGGACTGCATCGCAGTACAAGCAGGTGTAAACTGTTCATAGTAATCCAATTCCTGAGAGAGACACTTGAGCTCAGAGAAGTAAGTAGACACTGTCACAGATCCCTGGCGCAACTCCATAATACGACGTATAAGCTCATAGAAATGGGTGGAATTTCCGATCTGAGAGTAAGTTTCGCGTGCCCGAGTCCATATCTCATAGGCAGAGTCCATCAACATATAACTACGATGTACCTTTGGAGACATGGAATGCCGGAGCCACGAGACAACAAGGGAATTTTCAGAATCCCAACGCTTCCAAGTTGGATCATCCGGAGGAGGTATCACGATTGTCTCATCTATGTATCCGAACATCAGATGACTGTGAATTACATGTTGAGTTGCACCAGACCAATCAAGGTAATTCGTCTCATCCAAAGGCATGGTGGTGATCTTCAAAGAGCCAGTGTGTCCATGAGTTCGCTTAGGGTCACTCATCAGGGGCATCACAACACTTAGCGAGGAGGTGGAATAATCAACCATGGCAAGAGAATCATCCATTGTGGACTAGCGACAACTAATGTCAGAGAACATAGTGGCAATAGCCATGACCGGAATTCGGAAACTGCCTAGAGCAAGAAGAAGACGGCCTTGTAGAAGCAGATGGCCAGTGGGAAAAATCGGCGCTGGATCTGGAAATTTGGGCAGGAGCTGACACTAGATCAGGAGAAACCATGCCGGAACGGGAAAAACAGACGGCGTCGGAGAAGCTCTTCAACCCTATTGGGACCACCAGGAGCAGATGTTGCTAGATTTGGAAGACAGAAGCAGACGTTGGAGGCATCCGCCCTCGGAAAGCAGACGACGAACCAGCAGAGGCACGCATTGAGGACGAAAAAGCAGACAAAAGATGCGTCGAGGAAGCAGGCGAAGATGAGCACAAACACGATGAGAGACACTCAACACAGGCAGCAGAAGGAAGGAATGTCGACAGCAAGACAACACACGTCACATGGAGGGGCGGTCGTCTCCTTCAGCTCGCGCAGGCACCGACGATAACATCGCGGATCAGCATCCAGAGACCCTTAAACCAGCGGATGAAGGCGAGATGAAGTCGGCGAGGGAGGTCGACGAGGGAGGTCGGCGGAGGAGGCGAACGAGAGATTTAGGGTTTTTTACCTCTGATACTAAGTTGAGAGCAAAAGTATATTGATGATTAATTAAGAGCCTTGTACTCATACATATATATTGAGTAAGGGTGGACAACAAAAGACCAAAATAACCTTGAGAGGGTAAAACACACATAACAAAGATTTGATGTAAAGTATTGATAACAACCGGAAGATGTGTTGCGTGGTGAAGGCATCTCGATGAGAAGGCTGGCATGCCAACAGAGGGTTCCCATTACATAGAGGTGACCGACGATGAGTGTCCGTTTTTGTGGGAAGTGGAAGCTTGTAGGAGATTGTCAACACATCGGTGCTTCATATGATGCCATTAGCACCTGCTAACAACGACTGAGGGGCTCGATAGCTAATAATTATCATATGAATGCATGAGCTAGTTTGCTCGCAGGGACATCTTTACGAGTGAATAATGAAGATCAAGGGTGAGGTTCTACTGTTGTAGAGCGTTGACTGGTAATATGCAGCACTGGCAGGACCAGTGGCTGGGGGTGAAGATGACTTAGTTCGTCTCCTTCAAATCTCCTAGTTGATGGGCTGTAACAGGCTCATTGTTGGATGTCTCTAGGTGAAGATGACTTAACTTGTCAATGTCTTGGAAGGTGCAACAACGAAGACGTGATTGCAGAAGCTATAATACCAAATGTTACAAACCCCGATAGGATCTGTGATAGGAATAGTGATGATGGACGATTCAGAAAATTTCAACAGAGGAGTAAGAGGAGAACTAAACAAAATTCTTCTTGCTTGATTCCAATTCCATGACCCAAAATGGTCTTTAAATAAATTACAAACGTCACTTTTGCAAAAAGCCACCTTGACATTTGTGTTAATTAAAAAAATACATAAAATTCTAATAAAAGACTACTAAAATATGATCCATAATAATAACAAACATGTCTCATACTTAAAAAACATATCCCTTGAGTAACACATGCACTCAGTAGCTATCCTTCTTTTCTTCAATACAATTGCATCTTTAGTGCATTTGTGGTGGAAAATCCTCATATTAATCCAACTCCCGATAAAATCTTTCATTCTCCGAAAAGTATGTAGAGACACATGGATTTTTGTTTGAACTCAAGAACCCGATAAGTAATCTCATATACCCGAGTAGAGTTGTCAATTTGTGAATGTCTCATGTACGCTGCTCCAGACCTCATAAGCAGGGTCCATAACCATATATTGTGGTAGATGATATGGTACATGTGATGGAGTAACCATTAGACCACCAACAAATTATATGAATCCCATTTCTTCCATGTGATGTCCATATTAGGAGGCTCAACAATAGTCTCATCAATGCTTCAATATAATTGATGACTTCAGATTTTACATGTTAGGTGGGTTGTGTCCGTTTGAGATAATTTGTTCCATTTAATAACATGATGGCGTTTTTAAGAGAAGTGGAGTGTCCTTGAGTTTGAGGAGAGTCACTCACAGGATTACTTTCAGGCATCTGAATGTGAATAGTCCCATCGATGCATCGATATAATTGATGATGTCAGATTACATGTCAAGTTGCTTGTGATCATTTGAGATAATTTGTAACTTCTAAAAACATGATGGCGATTTTTAGAGAATTGGAATGTCCATGAGTTTGTGCAGGGTCACCCATGTGAATACTTTAAGGCATCTGCATGTGGGAAGAGGAATTGGAGAATTACCTATGAAGATAACTGTGCTAAGTACCAATTGGGATTTGGAAAAACTGGAATAAACACGAGCAGATCACTAAGGTTCCGTTTGGGGGGACTTATTTTCACCAGTCAAGCGGTCACGACCGCATGAACCGGGCCTTAATTACGGTCCGATTCATGCGGTCGTGACTGCTTGACCGATGAAAATAAGCCCCCCCCAAACAAAGCCTAAATCAGTCCAAATCCCCTAGAGCATCACCACTAACCGGAAATTGCATCGAATAGTGATCCTCAGGGGCGGCTTTGGTAGCTACAGTAGAGTGAGAAATGAACCCCAAAAAGGGTTTGTACTAGGTTAATGACCGGCGGATAGAGTAAGCCCCTTGCGGCATGGACTGATGGCCTCACTAGAAGGGGCGGTGAGGTCTAGTTGGAAGTGGCGGCGAGGTTTGGCAATCCAACACCTACGTAAGAGGTTGCAAAGTCATGAGGCTTTCTTGGAAGTGACAACGAGATCGAGCGACTCAATTGAACGGTACTGGAGGTGATGGACGCCACTACAGGAACGAGTGATGATGTTGCTATTGGACGCAACCGGAAGTGCCTATCTAGACTTTAGGGCTTGTGGAAGATGGATGAATGGTCGGGGAATCATCTGTGGTGTGATGAAGGCTCAAGGAGGACGGTGATTGTGTTTGGCGTGTGAGGACGGTGTCATGTGCCGACGGCACTGCCCTAATACCTAATAAACAAAACTATTTCATTACAAAGTTAGGTCTTACAACATAACTTCTCGAAACCACAACTACCCCAACCTAATTCATGATATGAGCCCACCAAGTTCCTGCAAGATGCCTACGGTGAAAAAGAACTGACATGTCAAGATCCAAATTTGAATTGGTTGCGTATATATATTGGCAGGAAACACTAGAGTAAGCAAATATATAAATATTACAAATGTTGGTATATTCAAGTAAAAGTACCTTGAGATTTATTCTGCATGCTTGATAATTTTGTCCACTTAACTTTATGCATATTGTTTTACCTCATCTGAATCATCAAAGGAGTACCATTAATGTGGTATGTATAATTTTATAGGATTTTTTTTCATTTTTCTTGTTATATTAGGATTTATCTTTTAATTAAAATTGTCTCTCTTCAAGTAATGCATTTGAATAGAAAGGCACCTAGGAAAGCTACTCAGTTTTTTTAAAAAACTCTTTCGAGTAATTAATGCTATGTTCTAATTATACAGTTTGCAATATTTGTTATTAGACAAGATGATTGCTAACATTTATTTATGGTTAATTGATTCTTATTGGCATAATTTAGACTATTTAGTTGATATCATATGGCAGCTTTTTATCCTTTGCTTTGATGATTTTGTTGATTTGTTGACTTATTCAATATTTAAATAAGAATAAGTATAGAAAGAAGAGTAAGACGTGAGACTAACATCTCGGAAAATCCATTTGGATTCATGCCAGGGCGGTCGACCATGGAAGCTATACATCTCTTGAGGAGACTCATTGACAACTATCAAGACAAGATTTGCATATCCTGTTTATCAATCTTGAGAAGACTTATGATAGAGTTCCAAGAGAGATCTTATGGAGAATCTTAGAAAAGAAAGGTGTAAATGTTTCATACATTGACATTATCAAAGATATGTATACAAATTCAATGACAATGGTGAAGACATCTAGATGATTAATACAGTAATTCCCTATCATTGTTAGCTTACATCAAGGTTCAGCTTTAAGCCCTTATCTCTTTACCCTTATTTTAGACGAGCTCACTGGACATATCCAACAAGCATTACTGATGCGGAGTATAGACAAGCACTTGTAGTGGATGACGAGTTTTGGGTCCATTCGGGATTGATTTGGCGACTTTCCATATATGGCATGCTCGGATCGACGATCGGACTCCGCAGATGTGTTTGGATTCGCGTTGCAAATTGATTTGATATATTATTTCACTATTTTGTATTTTATTTTGATGTATTTAGGTGGCCCCACCTTCGGCCAATCATAGCCATCGATGGTGGGATGCCCTAATCTTCTCTTTATTATAAATTGACCGCTTAGGGGCTGATTTGAGACATTGCAGAATTTGGAAAAAGCTATTCCCGCGATCCCACCACGTTGCCGACTCCGTGGAACCCTAGGTGACGACTCCTAGGCTTGTATCTCTCTTCCCAAGGTATCCCCTAACCCTAAGCCTCTTTTCCCCTCCCAAACTCCCTCTCACAGCCCCCAAATCATCCACCGAACTGCTGGCCAGAAACTCCACCTACAGTCATTCGTCTCTTAGGCACTGTAGAAAAATGAAATTTATTGTTCACTAATATAGTTTAGTGGACAGTGAATTTCCTTTTTAGTCGCCGGCCCTAGCCCTTCCTCCCAGCAAACCGCCACCCCGCCGCTTCCCTTTTTCTCAACCGCCGCTCCCTTGTTCTCCTCCCAGTCAACTGCCATCTAGTCCCTACTCCCTCTCACTGCCGCCACTTCCCAACTCCCCTACAGGGCCACCAGCCACCCCCTGTTCACCTCCAGCAACAGCACCTTCTCACCCCAATATTTCCTTGCCACCAGCCCCGTTCTCTCCGCGGATCCACCTTCCTTATCCTCGCGCCACCCGGATCAGCCTCGGCCCGAAATTGTCACCTCAGATCCGATCTCATATTGTCAGATCTACTCTTCCCCGCCCGAATCTACCGCTTCGTGGTCGGATCTATCCATTTTCGGCTTGTTTTCATCTCCCGCCACCGAGGACAGCCACCTCCATTATTTTCACGCCGCCGATTCCACCTCGGATCGTCGTACACGCATTTTCGGCGCATGATTCTTCAGTGTCTTGGTCAGCCTACTATTTGGTGAGATTTTGTTGTACTGGATTATTATTTTTAGCATATTTATATTGGATTGGATCTTGTACTTATTTTGAATTTCTTGCATGGTAGTTGTTTGTTAGATTATTATTGTGATTTGCAGGGTCTATTCGGCGCACGCTCCTGCTTTGACCCTCCATGTGTTGGAAAGCCTAAGCTTGTTTGCCATAATAAATTATTTGTATCTTTCTTTCAATATTCTACGTGGGATGATAGTATTTATTATCCAATTGTGATCTAACCGTCGGACTTTTGCATAGCATGTAGGGTTAGGTCGCAGGTTTCCCGCCGCCTATAGATTTGTCCTGCGTCAATTGGTATCAAAGTCAGGTTGCACACCCTTTAGAGTCTTGTGTCTACACAATTATTCCGAGGTCTCAAGACTCGCTCTCACAAAGAGCTCACATGAACCTCGACCTAGAGATCTGTTGAGTGCTATGTAGTGTTGTGTCTTATTCTCACCCATACCTCCTCTGCGTTCATTTTGAGAGTCAGTGGGCTATCCAGTTAGCGTGGATATGCCGATCATTTTGACCACAGACCAGGCATTTCCTGTCGCACATGAAACCATTGTGTCACCCATCGTAGATCCATTATTTAGTGAAGGTTAGTTGTGAGGAGGGATATCTATGTCGGTTTACTTCGGTCGGACATACATAAGTGTTATCATAGTTCTCCCTTGCAGACATCAGCTGAGTAGTCAGATCCGCAAGATCACGACCACCGAGTACGGTCCAGAGCACCATGACACCTGTTGATGATACTGAGGCGGATTACCCCAGTGGGTGCTAGCCTATGAGTACTTATCACCCTTCATGGAGAGACTACCCCTCTCTCACGATACAGGGGCTACTCCTGATCCGGAGTCTATCATGACCCGAGTCATCACGACGAGTAGAGCTATGTTGACTCTTAGATTACCATTCCTACACGATGTTCATCCGAGGATCCTCGAGTACTGATGTTGAATGAACCACCACATCCCGGTGAGGATGCGATTCAGGTGAGCTGCTTGTTTGCGAGTTTCGGGTTAGTGGCGTTTCTTCTATTATCGTCTCTGGCCTTGCCCCCCGAGGATGGATATTGTGTGCAGCATCAATTATTTAGGGCACCGCCTGCTGATACATCACACCCTCAATGATTTTTGGGACACACCATCTGCTGACCCACCAGACGAGCTCTTTCTTTTCGGGGACATGCACCACACTCAAGATTCACGTCTTTTAGTCGGTATACACGATTTTAATTCAGATGGTCATCGCATTCGTGATGACTTTTCTTACACCTCCTGGTGAGCTCCCTGATGTGTTACGCTCCTTGAGAGACATTTTTCTCTTCATGAGCTTGCCCTTGAGTGTAGATGTTTCTCACGATCATCTTGAGCACTCGTTTCACACGGGATGAGTTTTTCTACACTCCACCGAGAGAGTCTCCTGATAGGCCACCTCCCTTGATAGATTTTCGGGTCATTATTAGATTTTCCCATAGAGAGCATGTTGTGCCTGACGTGTTTTATTTGCGTCATTTGCATGAGTCTGTTATGTTGTCTGTTAATCGTTTGCATGTGTGTCATAAGTCATTCCAATAGAGAATCCATAATGATAATAAATTTTATAAATCGCATACGAATGTTCATTGACAAGAGCAGGTGCTTCATGAAGGAGGGCAGATAATGGTGAGAATCTGCGTTCTGTGGATTCGTGCGAGGCTTGCTAAAGGCTTGAGCGTTAGGCGAATGGATCCCTATATAATCATGAGACAGATTGAAGCAAACACCTATGATCTTGATGTTCTTGCAAGTATGGGTATCCACCTATTATTTAGTATTGAGGATATGACGTCATACTACGAGCCTCGCGAGTATGTGGACCCAAGCAGTGGGGATTTCCAGCCGCCCACACCTCCACTCCCGTTGCCTTGCCACCCCCATAACCCACCTATGTCTGAAGGGCACCACTACTCACCTACTTCTGACACTCACACACCTGGGGACTCGTCTTCTTTGGTTCTACCGACGGCGCCGCCGATCGCACCAGAATCCACCACTCGTGAGTTGACCGATGAGAGCATCATGGAAACCAGACTCCACCAGTTCATTCATACTACTGACGTTGGTGACTCTTGGATACTTACAGCAGAGCTTGATCGATTCGCCCTTGGACTTCGACTTCAGCACATCCGTCTCCATTCGCCGGTGATGACGGCTTTTCAGTCAGGGGGAGTTGATTGGCGCGGACACTTTTTCAGCGACGACACTTGGGAAGACCTCTGGTGGACTTTTTCGAGTTTTACCTGGCTTGCTGCGAGAGAATTCTGATCGCTATTCATCGGGAGATGAATTCTTTCAAGCCGGGGAGATTGATGTGGAGCATAGACAAGCACTTGTAGTGGATGACGAGTTCTGGGTCCATTCGGGGCTGATTTGACGACTTTCCATATATGGTGTGCCCGGATCGACGATCAGACTCCGCATATGTGTTCGGATTCGCGTTGCGATTCGGTTTGATATATTATTTCACTATTTTGCATTTTATTTTTATGTATTTAGGTGGCCCCACATTCAGCCAATTATAGTCATCGATGGTGGGATACCCTAATTTTCTCTTTATTATAAATAGACCGCCTAGGGGCTGATTTGAGGCATTGCAAAATTTGGAGAAAGTTATTCTCGGATTCCCGCGATCCCTCCACTCTGTCGACTCCGTGGAACCCTAGGCGACAACTCCTAGTCTTGTATCTCCCTCCCCAAGGTATCCCCTAACCCTAAGCCTCTTTTCCCCTCCCAAACTCCCTCTCGCAGCCCCCAAATCATCCACCGAATTGCTGGCCAGAAACTCCACCTATAGTCATTCTTCTTTTAGGCACTGTAGAAAATGAAATTTACTGTTCACTAATATAGTTTAGTGAACAACCGCCACCCTGCCACTTTCCTTTTTCTCAACCGTCGCTCCCTTGTTCTCCTCCCAGTCAACTGCCACTAGTCCCTCCTCCCTCTCACTGCTGCCACTTCCCAACTCCCCTACAGGGCCGCCAACCACCCCTTGTTCACCTCCAGCAACAGTACCTTGTCACCCTAATATTTTCTTGCCGCCAGCCCCGTTCTCTCCGCGGAACCACCTTCCTTATCCTCCCTCCACCCGGATCAGCCTCGGCCCGAAATTGTCACCTCAGATCCGATTTCATATTGTCGGATCTAGTCTTCCCCGCCCGGATCTACTGCTTCATGGCCGGATATATCCATTTTCGGCCCGTTTTCATCTCCCGCCACCGAGGAAAGCCACCTCCATTATTTCTACGACGCTGATTCCACCTCGGATCGTCGTACACGCATTTCCGACGCCGAATTCTTCAGTGCCTTGGTCAGCCCACTACTTGGTGAGATTTTGTTGTACTGGATTATTATGTTCAACATATTTATATTGGATTGGGTCTTGTACTTGTTTTGAATATCTTGCACGGTAGTTGTTTGTTAGATTATTATTGTGATTTGCGTGGTCTATTCGCCGCGCGCTCCTGCTTTGGCCCTCCACGCGGAGGAAAGTCTAAGCTTGTTTGCCCTAATAAATTATTTGTATCTTGCTTTCGATATTCTGCATGGGATGATAGTATTTATTATCCAATTGTGATCTAACCATCAGACTTTTGCATAGCATGTAGAGTTAGGTCGCAGGTTTGCTGCCGCCTATAGATTCGTCCTGCGTCAATTACCTTGTGTTTATTGTTTGCGGATGATATCATTTTGGTCGATGAGATGCGCGAGGGTGTAAACGCAAAACTTGAATTATGGCGAGACGCTTTAGAAAAGAAGGGTTTTAGGTTGAGCAGGGCAAAGACGCGGTATATGGAGCTTAAATTTAGCTTTTCAAGAAGAACGGATGACTTCATTATTAAGTTAGGTGATCAGGATATTTTTTGTAGCGAGTGTTTTAAATATCTTGGTTCGATAGTTTGAAAAGGCGGAGGTATTGATAAAGATGTGACATAGAATCCAAGCAAGTTGGTTGAAGTGGAGAGGAGCGTCGGGGATCTTATGTGATCGTAAAGTACAATAAAAACTTAAAGGCAGGTTTTACTGTAAGAATTAGACCAGTGATGCTCTATGGTTCTGAGTGTTGGGCAGTGAATTGTGTACATGCGCAAAAAATGGGAGTTGTGGAGATGTGAATGCTTAGGTGGCTGTGTGGACACAAGACTAGATAAAATTAGGAATGAATGTATCAGAGATAAGACAAGAAAAACACCAAATGCTGAGAAGATGCGAGAAACTCGACTAAGATTGTTTGGACACGTACAAAGGAGACCATTAAAGCCACCTGTTAGGCGTTGTAAAAGTTTAGTCACTAGGCATGTTAACCGAGGGAGGGGTAGACCAATAAAGACTTGAAATGTCACTATAAGGAAATACATGATGTACTTGGGCATTAGTGAGATTATAACAAAAATGGCAACAAAGGATTCATACAGCTGACTCCACTATAGTGGGATAAAGATTTGTGTGTTGTTGTTGTTGTAGACTTATTCAATATTTGTTCTTTGAAGTTTTTAGAGGCATTTTGTTGGTTAGCACATCATTTTTGTTTATGCCTCGAGTTTTTTTTCTAATCAAGTGAAACAACTCCATCAAGCAGACTGCAAAATCTAGTTTTTAAGGACTTAAGTTGTTAACTACAATTATGTTGCAACAACGTGGAACTG
Source organism: Platanthera guangdongensis (assembly GCA_039583875.1). Classification (NCBI taxonomy): domain Eukaryota; kingdom Viridiplantae; phylum Streptophyta; class Magnoliopsida; order Asparagales; family Orchidaceae; genus Platanthera; species Platanthera guangdongensis. Next base: position 33,028,555 of record CM077157.1, read on the forward strand.
TACTAATAATTGTGAAAAATCTAAGCTTCTATGCATTCGATAACTTTAACCAAAATTGCTTTTCTTCATCAAATAAACTTTAACTGATCAAGTTTGTAGCTACTTGTTTTTTCCCATGTAAATCATCGTCTTTTAAGTACCCGTAAATCTGATTTCTGATTTAACTATAAGCTGATATACTCAAAGAGTTGTTCTTGCCTTCAATCTGACAATACTTTATTTTCCTTTATTCAGCATGTTTTGGAGAGAGGAAGTTCACAAGAAAGGAGCCAAATCATCAACAAACTTTCTGGGCAAGTTGTGCAAATGAGCCAGCATAAGTTTGCTTCAAATGTTATTGAGAAGTGTTTAGAGTATGGCAGCTCTGTTGAAAGAGAACTCCTGATTATGGAGATAGTTGGACAAACTGAAGGGAATGACAATTTACTGGTATGCTGGATAAACTAAGACTTGTGATTCCTGATCTTTTGAAGTTATGGAAATTTCATGTTGCTCAGTTCTTAGACAATCTTAACGGTGTCTTGATATCCCTCTTGAGCTGTTGAAAAAGTCTCCATAAATGAATTGTTAGTATTTATTGACCATTGTAATAGCTCCAGGATTTATGTTATATGAAGTGAATTGTTACTTTTAGTTTTCTCAGGAGGCACGGAGAAGGGATTCAGTAGGAGTGACCGTCATCGGTGCGGAACGCCGTCTTAGGCACATCCTCGGCTTTGACCCAAATCTGGCGATAGCCTGAACGAAGATCCAACTTGGAGAAGTAGGTTGCTCCTTGTATTTCATCCAACAGCTCCTGGATGAGCGGAATCGGTACCTGTCGGGGATGGTGAGCTTGTTCAGCTCTCGATAGTCCACACAAAATCTCGAGCTGCCATCGTTCTTTTGTACCTAGGAGAACCGGGCTAGAGAAGGGTCTCGCACTCGGCTGGATGATGTCCGTCGTAAGAATATCGGCTACCATGGCCTCCATAACAGTCTTCTGATCATGGCCATAACGAATACGGGTGGATGGAGACGACGGATACCCCCGGCTGTAGGACAATGGAGTGATCGGTGGATCATTTTCCGGGGAAGCCCGTGTTGTGTAGGAAAGAGGAGTCCATGCATGTCCAAGAGTCGCTGGATGTCGGCATGCGGGGCGTGCGACGCTTGGGGAGATGTCGCCTCCATGTGCCACAGGAGGATGCTGAAGTCTGGGTTTGTCGTCCGCAAGATGGAGCGCATGGGGCGACGGGGGAACGGGCCAAGGACAAGTCTCCCTACAATTGGTGAGTGGCGCCCGACACCTTGAAGACCATGGTGAGGCTGTCCCAGTTGTGCTGAATGTCGCCTAACGTGCTTTAGCCAGGCCACGCCAAGAATGGCATCAAGGCCGCCAAGTCCGAAGACAGAAATCCGTCGTACCCGGATAGAATCCGATCATGGGGAGCAGCCCAAGGCAGCTGCCCGCTGTTGGAACCCGGCGGCCTTCGCCGAGGCACACATGAAATCCCAGAGCGGGCGTCACCAGAAGCTGCAGCTCCGCCACGAGGGCTTGGGAGATGAAATTGTGGCTTGCCCCGCTGCCAATCATGAGAACTACTGAGCAGGTCGCGAAGGAAGGCCTCCATCTTCATGGTATAAGGGCCAGTCATGAGAAAGGACCTTTGCAGCGAAAGTAAAGACTCTTGTTGTGGAGGTCCAAATACTCGGCCTGGGAGATTCTATGGACCGGTATCTTGGCTCGGGGAAGTGTTGCCGGTGGTCGCGGTGGATGCTGACCTGGGGCAGGAGAGGACTCGACCGAAAGACGAAGCGGGGGTGTCGGTGTCCTGAATGAGCCGATGCGGGTAGAAGAGGAGGCTTCGGCGAGCGAGGTGCTGGGCTGGAGGGGAAGGTGGCAAAATCCTCTTCGGCAAAGCGAGCATGTTCCATAGCGCGAGTAAACGTATTGTAGGATCATGCATCCATAGACGGGCTTGGATGTGCAGTCGTAGGCTTGCAGGGAAGGTGCCCAAGTAGTGATCTGCCAACAAGCAGTAACATGTGTGGCAATCTCAATGAAGGCATCAATGTAGGCATCAACTGTGTCAGTCTGACGAAAGTTGCTTAGGCGCTCAAAGGGTTTTTTGGAATGACATGTGACGTAACGACGAACCAGCTCGTCCTTGAGGGCCGTCCATGAGAGAGTAGGGGTGGATTAGCGAAGCCAACGAACCCAATAGAGGGTTAAGCTCTCCATGTAGATCGTCACCATGGTCACTTTTTGGGCTTGTAGAGTGTCCCTGGAGATCAAAGTATTCCTCCATGCTAGCCAACCAGCCCATGGATTCATTCCCATCGAACACCGAAATGTTGAGTCGGCGGGGGTGGGGAGCCGATGGGTCACCGAAGTGCGCAGGAACCTCTAAAGGGTCGATGACGCTGCCGGAAGAATGGACAGAGGTTGATGTCGGGGCCGATGGCGGTGAGGTGGCTAGTCGAGCGGAAGCGAGCAAGTGAATCTCCCGGGCTGTGACTTTGAGGTCGGAAAGAGTCATGTCGACTTGATCAATGCTGTCAGAATGTCCTTCCACGGGGGGGGGGGGGGGGGGGGGGGGGGGGGGTTATTCCTATCACGAGCAACCATTCTGCGCGTCAAGGGCATGCGCGGAGTTGAGGAAAGAGGCGAAACAGGCGGACTGCACAGTGTAGGGGCGCGGTCGCCGCCGTGGGGGAAGAAGTGGGAAGAAAAACGCCACGGAAGGTGCGTCGCGGACGAGTAACGCATAAGAGCTTCTGCGGCTGTAGCGATCCCGCGGTGCAATCGTCGAAGAATGTGATCCGGAATGTGCGGCGGAGGAGCGGTTACGCGCGGCGGAATGTTTTGCGTCGCGTAAAGACGGTAGTCGGACCAAATTGTTAAGAAACGCAAGGGTAGGGTTACGCTGGGTCGTACCCCTCCTCCAATTACTCAATTCTCAAGATAGAAATTGTCTGCTACAATAGTTCTCCCCCGTATATATAGGAAGGCGTTTAACATAGTAATAACGATAAAAAGAAAATATAAGATGACGGAAATAAAATTCTCAAATCCAATCTGGCTCATCCTCAAGCCGCGCCCAGTTCCCGTGTGCGCCTCGTGTAAACCCTTGCGTGGCGCTTGCCGAGGATGGGGTCTACCGTACTCGTATCATTAGATTCTGATTTTTTTCTGGTGGTGATTAGATTCTGATTTTTTTCCAGATTAATTTTTGACCGCTGTCATTGTTCCCCTTAAATTCCCTTCTATCCAGCTAATCATTACATGGATTTTACTCAACTTCTTTTGCAGGAGGACTATTATTCATTACCTAATTCTACTATCATTTTGTCGGACACCTTTGCATTAGATAGTCCAGTTCAATATTGGGATTGGGTAACCGTGTGTTTTCTTGTCACTATTCTCTTCGATCTACAAGTACTAATGTGAAGCCTCAAGTTACCAATGTGGAATTTCCATCTTCAACTGCCAGTTTATACTCCCTCCAGAGAGACAATGTGATAGTATTCTTCCCCTATAATGAATTGACATGATCCTCCTAGTGCTGAATGGTGGTAAATATGTGGAAAACGCTAATTTTCAGATTTATGAGGAAACTAGAGACCGGACTATTTTTCTTGGTCCCTACCCATCTTTACATACCTCAATTATTCAATGTTGTGGATAAGTCTTTTCCAGGATAAAAATTTTTCAAGCTTCAATATCAGGAAAATTTGTAGTAATCATCAACGTTGTATTTAATCCAATGTCAAATATTGACTCATCTTATATTTAGAAAGACATGTAACTTATATGTAATTCTACCCTCAAGTTATTCTAGTTAACATTTTCATTAGTATGGAGAAGTTACCTAAAAATTTGACGTCAGGTAGGTTGAAGGTTGTTAGATTTACGAATTATCTTTTAATTTTATGTTTTTTATCTTTATTGTATTCCCCTCATATATAGGAGGGGAACCCCTCTTTCTGAAATGGACATCATTTTTCTCGGTCAACATGGTATCAGAGCTCGAAACCTAGTTCCGCTCGTCGTCCCGCCGATCCTGCTGGTTCGCTTCTTCTCCCGCCGATCCCGCTCCGCTTCTTCTTCCTCCCGCGGCTCCGCTCTGTCCGCTCCGTCTCCCGCCGAGCCCACTCTGTTTCTTCCTCCCGCCTCGCTTCTTCCTCCCCCTCCCCCCCCCCCCCGCTTCGTCCTCCCGCTCCTTTTTTCTTATTCTCCTTTTTCTTTTTCTTATTCTTCAAGCCTGTTTTCGACTTTTTTTCTTCTAAATCTTCCCGCCAACGGCTGTCAGCGTCGGTCAGCGTCCTCAGTCCTCGCATGGTTGTTTGAGTTCTTTTACGTTGGATTGATACAGGGATCGCTTCTCTGGTGTCTATTTCCCTTGTATGGATGTCTCTTCTTCTCTTGGCGTGATTGTTCTCCTCCGGGCCTCTCTTCTTTCTATGAGTGAGATATCTCTCTGTCAGCACCCGGTGTTGTTCGGTTACCTCTCCTATGATGTCAGGGAGTGTCAGAGTGGTGAAATTTCGGATATCTCCTCCGGTGGGAGTGATCCTCTGGATTCTCGGCCTCCTATTGGATCTCTTCGTGTCTCTCATGATCACGGGACTCCTCAGATTACTACTATTCAGTTGGACGAAACAAATTATCTTTCGTGGGCTCATTCTGTCACTTTGGCACTCAAGAGCCGCCGTCTGTTTGGCTACCTCAGTTGTACTACCAGGGCGCCTTCGCCTACCTCTTCTGATTGGCCACAATGGAATTCCGAGAACTCTTTGGTTATGTCTTGGCTCACCAACTCCATGCAGGAGTCTATTGCCCACAATTATCTCTTCCTGGATACTGCAGCTGATGTTTGGAAGCGTGCCGAGATTACTTATTCATGTCGGGGTAATACGGCTCAGATCTTTCAGTTGCGGCGACGGATTTTTCTTTTACGCCAAGGGGATCATCCTCCCGCTGCCTACTACTTGGAGTTTACCAAGCTTTATCAAGAGTATAGTCATTTTCACGCGATTACTCTTGTCTCTCCTGAGGATGAGGTGTTGGATCGTGCCCGGGAGCAACGCAACCGGATCTTTGAGTTTCTTCATAGTCTCCATCGTGGCCTTGATCTCATCAGTGTTCAGATTCTTGGCCGCTCACCCCTACCTTCATTACCTGAGGTGTATAGTTTGGTTCAACAAGAATATGATCACCAACAGATTCGCCTGCCTAACACTGTTACTGAGGGCTCCGCTTTTGCCGCTCGGTTCAGTCCCGGGGGCCGGTCTTTTCGTGATACTAAGGGAAAGCCTGTGGACAATGATTAAGTGACATGTGATTATTGTGGGAAAGCCCAACATACTCGGGACACTTGTTTTAAGCTTCTTGGCTTTCCTTCTTTTCGCGGGGTCCTGCTCCTCGTGGCGGACGTGGCTCTGGTCGCAGTTCGAGCCGACCTCCTCCCTCTCGCTCGGCTCATCTCTCTGATGTCGGTGATGATCCAGCTTCTTACGGTGGACATGCTGCACCCGAGGCTCCTTCCGCCCTTTCCGCTAAGGAGATTCTTGCCTTCTGCCGCTTCATGCTTGGCCATTCCTCCGAGTCTGCTAGCTCCTCTTATGACCATCAGGGAGTTTCTGGTGCTCACTCTGCCACTGCCTGGTCTTCTTCCCAATGGATCATTGATTCAGGTGCCGCTGACAATATGATAGGTTCTACTATAGGTTTTCTCTTATTCTCCTTTGTCTGGTCGGGACAAAGTGAGTATTGCTTATGGATCCATGTCTCCCATTGTTGGGAAAATGGTCTATTCCTTGCTCCTCTCTTACCCTCACTTCGGTGTTCCATGTGTCTAAGTTTATCTGTAACCTACTTTCTATTAGTCACCTCACTAATTCTATGAATTTCTCTGTAATGTTTTTCTCACCTCGTGTGTTTTTCCGGACCTGAAGACGGGGAGGATGATTGGCTCTGGCAGAATGCGGAATGGCCTCTAACTGTTTGACCCCTCCAGCTCCGTCGATGCTCCGCATGCTCTTTCTGCTGCACAACTCTCTCTGGACTCCTGACACTGTCGCCTTGGCCATCCATCTCCTTCTACTATGTATTTTTTATTTTCGTATTTGTCAAATGCATCTTTGCAAGATTTTAAATGTGATGTGTGCTCGTGCAACACCATCGGGCTTCTTTTACTCATATTTTTTACTCCTAGTACTTCTCCTTTTGGTTTGGTTCATACTGATGTTTGGGGCCCCTGCCCTGTAGCCTCTATTCTGGCTTTCACTGATTTGTTACCTTTATCGATTGTTTCTCTCGTTGTACGTGTGTTTACTTGATGAAACATAAAAATGAGGTTTTTCCATTATTTCAGTGTTTTCATAAAATGGTGGTTATTCAATTTAATGTCACTATCAAAGTTTTGCGGAGTGATAATGGTCGGGACTATGTAGACTCTTCTTTTGAGCGTTACCTTAGTGATCATGCCATTATCCATCAAGCATCTTATGTCTCTACCCCAGCTCAAAATGGGATTGTCGAGCGCAAGAATCGTCATCTGTTGGAGGTCGATCGCTGTCTCCTCCTGAAGATGCATCTCCCTAAGTTTTTTTGGTGTGATGTGGTTCTCACTGCGGCGTACCTCATTAATCGGTTGCCGACTCGTGTGCTTGGCCACAAATCACCTCTCCAAACCCTTTTTGTCTCCCCCTCCACTCTTCTACCTCGGATCTTTGGATGTGTGTGTTTTGTTCATGTCCATCCCACATCCAAACTTGATCCTTGTGCCCTCAAATGTATCTTTATTGGGTATTCTCCAGCCCAGAAAGGATACAAATGTTTCCATCCAACTTCCAAAAAGATCTTCGTTACTATGGACGTCACCTTCGGGAGTTTGAGGACTACTATGAGTCCTCTCTGCAAGGGGAGTTTCAACTAATGGAAGTTAGTTCTCTTCCTCTTCCTATTCCTCCTATCGTCACTATTCCCACTTCTACTTTTCCTTCGGTGATTGTTGTTGTGCCTACTCCTCCTGTGATAGCTCTTGTGACAGCTCCTCCTTTACATGTGTATACTCGGCGAAAAAGGGGTCCAGGTACATCAACATCTCTCAGGCTACCCGTGCCAACATCAAATCCTTCTTTGGGCTCTCAAGGTATCTCTACCCAACATCCAATGTCTCACTTTGTGTCCTACAACTCATTATCTCCTTCACATAAGCTCTTTGTTGCCTCTCTCTCCTCTATGTTTATCCCCTTTACGTGACAAGATGTTATTACTCACCCAAAGTGGCAGGATGCTATGTGTGAGGAGATGTTGGCCCTGGAAAGAATTGCACTTGGGACTTGGTTCCTTTGCCACCTGACAAGACTATGGTTGGATGTAAATGGGTGTTCTCCGTCAAGCGGAACTCTGAAGGTGTTGTTGAGCGGTACAAGGCTCGGTTGGTGGCTAAGGGCTACACCTAAACCATGGGGATTGACTACCAAGACACCTTTGCTCCTGTTGCGAAGATGAATTGTTTGTTCTCGTGTGATGCCTACAAAGGATGGCCTCTAACTCAATTGGATGTGAAAATTGCATTTCTTCACGGGGACCTAAAAGAAAAGTCTATATGTCTTACCGTCTGGTCTTACCCTGGCAGGATCTACGGGAAAGGTATGCAGGCTGAAGAAAGCCTTATATGGCCTAAAAAAATCTCATTGGGCCTTGTTTGGGAGATTTCATAGAGTTATGATCGCATTTAGATACTCCCAAAGCAATGCTAATCACACCTTTTTTGTAAGGAGCAAGCATGAGAGGCGCACTCTCCTTATTGTCTATGTGGATGATATTATTATTACAGGTGATGATACTGAAAAAATCCAGTCTCTGAAATAGAGATTGACAAAGGATTTTGAAGTAAAATACCTAGGAAATGTCAGGTACTTCCTTGGAATTGAGGTTGCTCGATCGAAACACGTATATTCATATCCCAGATTAAGTATATCCTTGACTTGTTTCAATCGTGTGGGTTGAGTGAGGTGCAGACCTGCTGGCACCCCAATTGAAGTCAACCACAAATTGGGTAGAGATGATGGAGAAGTGGTTACTGATGTTGCTGGATTTCAAAGACTGGCTGGACACCTTATTTATTTATCACATACTCGTCCGAATATTTCATATGTTGTAGGTGTCATTAGTCAATTCATGCATTCACCCAGAGCACGTCATTTAGAAGCGGTCTATCGTATCCTTTAGTATCTCAAGTCCTCTCCTAGAAGGGGTATCCTGTTCTCTCCTGGCAAAGAATTGATAGTGGAAGTCTATACATATGCTGATTGGGTTGGTTTTGTTGATGGTCGGAGGTCCACTTCTGATTATTGCTCTTTTTTTGGTGGTAACCTGGGAACGTGGAGAAGTAAAAAATATGTGGTTTTCAGGTCAAGTGTAGAGACCGAATTTAGAGCTATGGCCCATGGGATCTGTGAAGGACTGTGGATTAAATCTTTGTTGAATGATCTTGACATGGGGAATAAAAGTTCACATAAGACTCTTACTACGATAGCAAAAGTCGTCATTAGCATAGCTTACAATCCAGTCTAACATGGCCGCACAAAGCATGTTGCGGTTGATCGTCACTTCATCAAAGAAATTATAGAAATAGGAGTTGTGAGCACACCATTTGTTCATTCAGATCAGCAGCTTGCAGATGTCTCTCCACGGGTTTAAGTCGGACCGCGTTCAAAACAATTATGTGCAGGTTGGGCATGGACAATATCACAAGCCCAACTTGAAGGGGAGTGTTAGATTTACCAATTATCTTTTAATTTTATGTTTTTTTTACCTTTATTGTATTCCCCTTATATATAGGAGGGGAACCCCTCTTTATGAAATAAACATCATTTTTCTCGGTCAACAAAGGTAATGTGATTCTTGTATGATTCTTGTGCATTGTACTACAACTTCTTTTTGTTAGAGAGAACACACCCTTAGGTTGTTTGGTTCTCATCAGTTGTCTCATAGCCACCGGAAGAAAAAAGATATTCGTTGTCACTTCTAATGATATGGTTGTACAAACCCCGTATTCGCCCCGGTATAGTTTAAGCTTTTGGGAGATTTTGCACTCTCGGTGGCCAATTTTGGCTCTAGCTCCGGAAACATACTAGTAGGGGGAGGAAAAATCTACCTCCCCCCAGTGGCCCTCTTTTGGGGTGGGGGTGCGGCAAGTTGGCTAACACAAGCCCCGTCCCGATAGGTGCCTGGCGGCCTGGTGGGGCGAGACCGGCCGGGGGCCGGGGTCTCGCCCTGCTCCTTCTAGCCTGGCGGCCTGGTGGGGCGAGACCGGCTGGGGGGCCGGGGTCTCGCCCCTGCTCCTTCTAGCCTGGCGGACTGGTGGGGCGAGACGGCCGTAGGGGTATTTTGGTCATTTACCCCCAGGATTGGAAAAACTATAAATAGACCCCCTTGGGTGCCTTGGAGAGGATCTTTTCTTAGATTCCTCCTCCTTAGCTTCTTCTTGGTAGAGTGGAGAGAGCTCTCCAAGGCGCCTAGCCTAGCCCCTTGGGGAGGGAGGGGAAGAGCTCAGGTAGCCTTCCGGGTGTGAGGTGGGACCTCCGTTGCTAGAGCCGAGGGTCTGTTCATATAGCTCCTAAGTCTTGGTCCGTGACGTCTCTCGAGTGTAGTAGGTGTGAGGTCACCCCTTTCCAGGGACCCCGAACTCCACAGAGGTCAATTTTGACTTCAACAATGGTCACATCTTAGTGAGCCTAAGACAACTTGTCTTTTAATCTCCCCCACCCCCGGCCCCTCCTCCTCAAGTTAACATCATAAGCATCATGCATTTCCAACTGAGAGAGTTCATGTGAAATATTTTTTCAGAGAAAATGCTTTGGTGAGCATATGAACCAGCTAAGCTTTGGTGGGGACCAACACAATAGAGATGATTTTGTTATGAATTTTTCCCATACAATGACAGTCACTCTCTATATGTTTAGTCCTTTCATAAAATAACAAGATTAATGGCGATGCAGATAGCTGCCTGGTTATTATAGTGTAGTCTTATGGTCCTATGGATAGGAAACCAATGTCATACAAGATAGATCTAACTCGTATTATCTCACATTAGTAATAGCAATGACTATATTTAGCTTCAACAGAAGATCGAGCAACAACATTCTTCTTCTTACTTTTTCAAGAGATAAGATTTCTTTCCACGAAGATAGTTTATCCACTCGTGGATCTTCTATCAGAGCAGGAACCAGCCCAATATGTATTGCAGTAGCCATGTATATTAAGATACCTGTGATTTGATATGTAATATCTTTTCCAGAATTCTTTTTTAGATACGTAAGAAGAATTTGAAGGACAGATTCATAATGACACATTTTAGAGTTGTGCATGAATTGGTTGATCAACCCAACAACAAAAGAGATATCTGACCTAGTAATAGTTAAGTAAATTAATGTCTCCACAATGCAATCGAGCTGAACTTTCTTTAAAGATCATGCGAACAATCCTTATGAATATCATAGTTTGGATAAACCAGACTATCCTTGGGTTTCACTCAAAAATATCCAATGTCAGTGAGGAGGTCCAAGACATATTTATGTTGGGAAATTATAATCTTATCAACAAATCTAGCAATCTTAGCTCCAAGAAAACTTAAATATTTAGTTCAAAGGTGGACTCCAACTCATTTTAATGTGAGGAAGTCTCACGTGTCCGAGTCCAAATCTCAAGGGCAAAGCCCATGAACATGTAACTACGAAATACCAAAGGAGGCTTAGAGTAGAGAATCCACAAGACCATCAGAGAGTTTATCAGTATCCCACTTCTACCATGAGTGGTTAGTGATGACAGGTTGCACCACGGTCCCATCAATGTAGCCATATAGTTAATGGTTGCAGATTGCAGTCTGAGTAGCCTAGGACAACTCGAGATAATTTGAACCGTCCAAAGGAACATTAGTAATCTTGAAGGAGCTAGATGAGCCATGGTTGCGTGCTGATTGCTCGAAGGTCGAGGAATGAACACCAGAAGTCTGAACGCCAGATGGCTGAACATCAGACTAATTACTCGAAGTCGAAGAGTCCTCCATAAAACAAAGATTGAACGACAACAAGAGCTAGCTCACGGGATGGAACAGGGCAGAGCTCGCGTGAGCATGCTGGAAAGAACTTGCACGAGCAAAGCAGCAGAGGCCTCGCGGATCGAGCTCTGAAGGCCTCGCGATATTGAGCATAGATGGCCTCAAGGGATCGATCCCACAAATGATAGCAGGAGAGAGCTCACGGTATCGAACTGAGAGGAGCTCACTGATGGACAGCAGGAGATGGGAAGAGCTCACAGGATCGATCTTGCAGATGACAGCAGGAGCGAGCTTGCGTATCGTGCTGAGAGGAGCTTATGCAAGCGATCACGAAACACCTTATGGGAGCGAGCTGGCACAAGCATGCGCATGGCAAAACAAACACGCTGACCATCTCAGAAGTCTCAGAAATAAGATCGTCTTCTTCGTCAAAGTCGAGGAGCAGCGGCAGGGGCTAAGCCGAAGTGCGGCGACGGGAAGGAAGATGGGAGCGAGAGCGACAACGATCGGCACAAGAGATGCTCGATTGGAGGTAGCACAAGAACGATGAGCTACGTGAGGTCCCTGAAAAATTTATCCAAGGTTTGATACCAAGTTGATTGGGAATCTAGGAAACACCAGTATAGGTACGGGTACCGGTACGGTGCGGGTACGATAGGCACACGATACGCCGGTACGACAGAATTTTAAAAACAAGGATACAGGTACGGCATGATACATTATGACAAATAAATTTATATATATATATATATATATATATATATATATATATATATATATCACAACTGCAATAAATAGTTCTCAAAATATCGAAACATCAAACATAAATCATAACTTGAAGTATAAGTTCGCAAATCAATGCAAAATAACATGAAGTTTTCAAATAGTAAACATTCATAAAAATTACAAAATTTAACATCTTATATATTTAATTAAAGGGATAAAATTAAACTTAAGTTTACTTATCAGTATTTTTTTCTTCTTCTTCTTCATTGTTGGAGATCAACATCTTCAATCTACGGTTAGTCTAGAGTCAAGTTAGTCATTTTGTTAATAACCTGTGTCGTATTAACACGTCAAATATGTGTACTTGTAACAGAAACATAGCAGTATCAGAAACATACTCGGTACAGATACACAACTTAATTGAATGTACCAACGCTTTCTAGAATAGAGCCAACTTTTGTTTACTCTAGAAACAGACTCCTATCACAATATGCAGAATGATGTTCTAAGTGCAAGTGTGTCCACATAGGTGTATCTATCAAGTATCGGGTACGTACCGGTACCGGATACGTATCCGGTACTGGTACCTTGCCTTCGGGGAAGTATCTGTGCTTCATAGTTGGGAATCAAGTATTATTTTTATTAATCTCATCATTCTCTATTACACTACACATCTATATATGCACAAAGGAGGAGATCCTAAATACAACAGTAGACGCGTGGCACTAAATACAAGAGGAAAATTGGGCTTTATATGGGGACCTTAACAATGGGCTATTTAACTCATAAAAATTAGTCTATAATTTAACTTGTGGAGCTCGAGCGGAAGATCAATATTCCTGCTCGTGTGGACGACTTCTCATCAACACACATCAGAAGTCAATTGTTATTCTCGATGAGTATCAAGTCGAGCACAAGCTCCCTTCTATGTGCCCTATTACTTATACTCATATTCCTAGATAGAATCTCCTTGAGAGAAATCAAGTCACCATGGGGATTGCTTGTAAGGGGATGCCCAAAACACATGTTGCAACGCATCGTGAAATCATCTCAAGTCATATCTGTTTCTCCAGGTGAAGGCTTATAGATCAAAGTTGTGCTGCTCCAAGGAGATGGAAGGACTCTAAACCGATCTATTTGCACTAAAGAGTACCTTGTTAAAGAATTGTTCACATTGTGTGATCCAGTCGAGTGAATCTTCCTTGTCATCATATGTTGGGAGGTCAAGTTTTGTGTATCATCGCACAGACCATCCATTCTTGTAGAAAGATTAGCAATATCTGCTTGGTTTTGAGCAATTGTTACAGGTTGCTTGATCATGAGTTTTCTTCATTAATTCAATCATTTACTATACTTGATCAGCTAAACTGCCCATGACGTCGAGCTCTAATACCAAGTTGTTACGACCTTTGCTTTGGGATCTAGTCGCAGGGCAATGGTTGATGGCGGAAGAGGAATTAGAAAGAGATTCTGTGGATGATTTCAAATACCCATGTTTCCCAATGATGTTAATCTTGGATCCTTACTGTGGCTACCTAGAGGTTGCCTTGGAGGGAAGAAAAGGAAGAGGATGGATGAAAACCTTGGGGTTGGGTTGATGTGCTGCAATTTCTAGAGGCCAATCGGCTGGGAGAAACAAGTTCTTGGAGTGAACAAACTCTTCTCCTATAATTAGCGACAAGTGAGAAGCCACTGCATTTGCTGAACCAGGTGGAAGACTTCCTAGAATTGTTTCCGTGGACAGAGGGAAGGGAATGAGAGGAACCAAGGCAGTTCAAATTTAAAATTCAAAACGAACAGCTAAAATTCTTTCTTCATAATAACTTAAAACCTATTGGTCTAATGTTTATATAATCTTACAATGAACCATCATAACCAACTCAAACCAGAACTAAAAACTGAAATTAAAATCAGTCCCTAAGAAATAAAACTGCCTTCTAAACTGAAATTAAAACCTAACCAAGAAAATCTTTTGGTTTGCCCCTGGGCGCTTGTTTTGCCTGCTTCCTGCAATATGAGTTTCCTCGGAGCGCATCTGTAGCATTGACAAGAGAAACAAGCTTTTACCATCCTACACATCAAAACTTGAATTGGCATGGGCCTTGAAGAGATCAAGCTAGCAGGACTGCGAGATATCAGATTGAAATGCATGTGCTTGTATATATTGATGGAAACATGGTGCATACACACGTATCTTTATATATGGTTTCAAATTTAAATTAATGTAGATGTTTGTCTCTCTCTATTTATTCAAATTGAGCTCCAAAGCCTAAAATACATCCTACCGCCAGTAGTATCTACTGCTGCCCGGCGATAGCACTCAAAGTACGCACTCAAAGTACATCGACGTGCATTCGACGATCAGTTGTGGACCCAGAAGAGTTCCTATGGACTTAGAGAAATTTGAGGCTGTCTGGAAAAGATCTTGAAAGCTGATACCACCTACGATAGCCCTCATCTCCCGGCCGTAGTGTGAAGAACTCATTATAGTAAGACCACGTTGCAGCACATCTTGAAGGGAAATGAGACCGGGGAATTCAATTTTACTATCATCACCGTCCTTTAACCAAACTTAGGTTTTCTTGAGATTGGATCAAATGAATCCAAGCTTATCTTCCTATGAGCCGGAGTTGGATTGGCTCTAAATTGGGTTTTTAACAGCCCTAAGGTTGAACATGTGGGCTATCAATGTTGCTGAAAGTTCTACCTGAAAATTATTTAGAAATCATTTTAAACTATGATTCTTAGGCACTTTTTCATTCCCAATCTTTCTGGAGAACAGCATCAAGGTTAATATAGACCTTTTTATATCTAAGTTCAGTGCTATTTTGACTCTCTTCTTATATTTCTAACGAGGGATGCTACTTTTTTAACTTATAGTATCTTGATAATTACAGTGGTATTTTTTATTTGGTAAAAAGTTGAATTCTCAGTGTAAGATTATACTGCACTTATGTTACTGATCAGAAATAATCACATTTCTTCACATGCAGTTGAATGATTGAATTCATGCTGAAAAGTCCTATTAGAGTTTTTGACCTAAAGGTTATAGTTTTGTGATTATTTTTACAGATCATGATGAAGGATCAATTTGCGAATTACGTAATTCAGAAGATTCTTGATGTTTGTACGGATGAACAACGAGAACTACTACTCGGCTGCATACGGTCCAACTCACAAGCTTTGAAGAAATATACGTATGGAAAACATATTGTTGCCCATGTTGAGCAGTTATGCGGCGATGAGGAAGGTGTGTATAAAATTCTCTCTCATGATAATTTGAATATTAAACACTGCATTATCGATTTTGTCACGGATGCTTTTATTGAATACCAGTAAGTCAGGAGACAGTGGGACGACGTTGCATAGTTACGCTAATATCCGCTTTTATTTTCTCTTTATTTTTGTCTGTCGCATTTTTGTTTTTTTCATCAAGTTCGTGTTTATTTTGGGCACGGATTTGTCCGGACCGCACTCGTTTAGTGATTTCGAGACTCTGTATTTGTACACGGATTCTAGTTAGGACTGGGCATGCTTGAGTAATAATTTCAATTAAGCATCTTTCAGATTTTAGGGTTCCTTCAAACACTCACTTCCGGTTCCCCCCTCTCAGCCGCACAGCAGCAGCCTTATGGGGCACTCATCCCCCCCCCCCCCCCCAACCATGTGAACACTGCCACGGGCCTTACACTTCCCAAGAACAGTTGCAGTGGTGCTGCTGTAGCCCTCAGCCTCTGCTTTAATGCAGAATTACTGCAGCAGCTCACATCTGCTGCTCGGCGCATAGGTTGCCCCTCTTGCGCAGAAGACTCGCCGAGTCAGCCCTCCTTGCGCTCCGCCTCCGCTTCCCCATTGATGTTCACGTTTCTGACTCCACAGATGGGCTCCAACCTCCGACCCCATTGTATGTCGCCACCTAGGATCTCAGGGAAAGCACTATTCTCATCCATCCTTGTCTCCTTCATCGAATCCTGTCCCATGACCCGTTCCTACACCTGGGGTTATTACAGATTTTTATATTTGTGTGTGTATATATCTATGCATATACATTTATGTTGGAAAATGATACCTGCATTTGCGCATATAATCAATGTATGGATTGATTGATTGATAGAGACTAGAAGGGTGGAAGGATGCATGGCTTAATTTATTCATAATAAATAAGTGGGATGTGGATCACACCACTCAGCTTGTTAGGGTCTCTTCCCGCCGACCACAGACACAGGGATGATCGGGACTGCTCATTTTAAGTGGGTCGCCGATCGTAGTATTTTTTGTTTTGCTTTGCATTTTTAAGTTTACTTTGTAATTTTGTTTGTTTTGACTTTTGAGGTAGGCAATGAACGGAGAACCAGCCCCCTAACCACCGGCCAACCACCACCACAATCCCCTCTCCAACACCATAAACAGCCCCCACTCTCCTCCAAATTCTCCCGTTTCAGGGCCCTGGCGATCACCGAAAAACCTTCCCCAACCACCTCCGACGAACCTCCACTCTCACCCTCCAATTTCCCTTCATTTCACCTTCAGCCACCAACACTACCAGCCGCCTCTCCGGCCAACTCTGGCCAGCCACTACCCCATAACCACCACCACACTAGCCCATAACCACTTCCCCCCACTACCTCCATAACTCCCCACTACCCTCATTTCTCTCTCGCGTAGAATCCCACGTTTCTCCCATTACTGCCCCCCACCCACCCACCCACTTCTCCCACAAACCGAGCCCCACTCCACTCCACCTATTCTCCTGGAACCACCTCCAACCGAAACTCTGTTATGGCCCCGGACGATCTGCGGTTCCGAGGATTCAAGTACGCCAGAAGACCTAAAGGAGCGCCGGACAGAGACCGGGCTGAACCATCCGGTTCAGCCCGCAATTAATCAATAAGAGGAGGGAGGGCTGAACCACACCGGTTCAGCCCTCAATAGGGGCCGGCCGGCCCTGGGGAAAAGGGGGCTCCATAAATACCCCTTTCCCCCCCTCAATGGAGGCATGTATTATCCATTTTCAGGTATTCCTTTCTTCTTCCAAAAACCCTAGCCGTCTCTTTTTGTTCTAGTTTCCTCTTCGCTTAGAACCCTAGCAGTAGCATAACAAACTCCCTATTCCCGTTCGGCAGATTTCCCCTCTCCCGTGGAGCCACTCTTCACCCAGCCGAACCACACTCCCCACCCTCAACTGCCAGGACTCCAACTGGCTGGCCTATTAAATCCTCCCTCTCTTCCCTGCTGCCAGCCTGTCTAGCTCCTAATGTATTCTCCACACAGCCGG
This sequence comes from Platanthera guangdongensis, assembly GCA_039583875.1. Taxonomy (NCBI): domain Eukaryota; kingdom Viridiplantae; phylum Streptophyta; class Magnoliopsida; order Asparagales; family Orchidaceae; genus Platanthera; species Platanthera guangdongensis. The sequence goes on from CM077157.1 coordinate 33,045,610, forward strand.
CAGCACCCCCAACAGCCTCGGAAACTTTAGAAACACCCCTACGGGCCCTACTACAGGCCAGAACCTCAAGACCCCTCTCATCCCTGCTGTTCGCCTCTATCCAGTATCTCTTTGTGATCTTCATGCAGACGGCAGCCCCCTATCGACCCAGAAACTCCGGAAACAGTCCCACTACCCGCTGTCCAGCAATTCAAAGGTTCTCCATGAGCCCAAAATTCAGTGCCTACTTTCATTTCAGCCCCGGGAATACCCTTCAAGCCCTCTGCCATCTGGTTGTGTAAGTTTTCTGAGTTGGGAGTCTTTTATTTTGTGTTGAATCGTGCTCTAGTTCTCTACTTGATGTATATCCGTTTGTAGCCGTTGTTGCGAAGCTTTTGAAACATTGTATGTTCTTATTTACTTGTGCAGTTTAATTATGCATCCTCTTGCACCTATACAACATTTTTTGTTTTCCTTTGCAAAAGCTTCATCATTGTGATTTATCTAGCATCAATTTTATAAAATTATTATTGCAAGTTAGAAATCACCAGATTTCATATAGTTGCATGTTGTGTTCACCAATTATACCCCCATTCAGACCGTCCTGCGTTAATGTGTATGCTATAACTTATACACCCAACCTTAAACGAATTGTTTATCGGTATAGGGATCTCGGTCTATATATTAAGTGTATAAGACTGAGTTATCTATTGTGGGACTTTTTATGAGTTTCCCACTGTGGGACTAATTTCTCACCACATGCTCTCCCATAAGGTCTTTGGCCTCGAACATAAAGTGCACAAGGTTACATGAGTTTCCTATTGTGGGACTAAATTCTCAAGATGCTCCTCACGTGTAGGGTCTGTATTTGTCCTCTTAACACATGATGAATCTTTTTAATTGTATGATGTGAGAGCTGGCCGTTTGGTCTGCCATGTTAGAACAGGTGCATCTAACCCTAAACCCATTAGTTATAGTTAGAGGGACCCAAAATTTCATTACGCACGCCAGGTTGCACGAGCTTTTTGTAACGTAAGACTAAATTCTCAGCAGTCTTGAAATGCAAACTGAATTTTTGTACCCTTCACTGTTTTACCAACTCAGATTTATCTCAAGAGGCCTCATACCTGTATATTTGTGGAACACCCACAGCAAAATAAGGGAAGGATTGCAGCCACCATGGCTTTGAAAGACAAAGCAGACTCTCATCAATAGTTGGGATATTCTCAATCTACTGATAAATGCATTGCCTGTTTCTATTTATTGATTCATTTCTCAACATATATTCTTAGAAAAAGTGTTTCTCTGATCAGTTCTACCCACTTTGACACAGAGAGCCCCTCTTCGGAACTCTGAAATGCCGGAGGCGCCCGGCACGGAAACTGTACAGGCCGTAGGAATTAGGGCCCTCCAGATTGTCGACGGCGACGGAACTCCTGGATGCCATCGAGATCACCACTTAACCGCGGTCCTCCGGCCGCCAGTTCGTAAATATATGTAGTTTGCTGAAGGCGGCAAGTATATGTTGTATATGTAGTGTACCGGACAGAATTCTATCTCAAAATCCCCTAGTGTTAAATTATATATCTAACTCTATTATTTACTGATCAGATTCGAAGAAATCATTATATTATATGATTTCAATATCCAAGTTGGGTAAGCTCAAGGTTTCGAAGTGGGAGAATTCCTCATTAGTGCATCTAGCCATGGCTCTCTTTTATGCTGTCACTTTTTTCTTTGGCGATGTTTTCGATTCATTGCACTAGAGAAATGAGATTTCTTGGGCTCTCTCTATTATTTCGCTCCAATGTGGCGAGGAAGACTTAAAGGCTAGGTTTGGCATGGTGGTGGCCGTCGTGAACATGCTGGTTAAATTGTCATTCGTTAACGCCCACCTAAAGAACTTCATCCACTTTTATGTTCAAACGAATGATGTTTGTAAGGTGATCTTTAACCCATGCGTTTACGACTGCCACCACCGTGCCAACCGGAGCCTAAGATCTCTATTTTGGAGGTTCATTTTTCCTAAAAAATGTAGAAGGTTCCTTTTTGGGACCATTTTTTGCTGGAGCAAGCAACACTGCTCTCCCAAATGGGCCTACGTGAAGTTGGCTCGAGTAATGACTAATCTGGTGGACCTCCTTAGAAGAACCAGTGAGTAAAATAAAACACGAAGAAACCCAATAAAACCTGTAAGCCGATCCACTGCCCGCCTCAACTCAAACCCCTCTCGGCCAGCACATCCCTCCCCCGAACTCTGCACTCCCGGCCGGTTCGGGCGGTCTCCTCCTCCCACTCAACGCTCTGTGCCGCCTCACACCCGTACTCATTCTCGAGCATTGCGTCGATACGCACGGGCATGGATGATGCATGAACATCCAGTATGCATGTATCCTCTCCTTCCTCAAGAAGTAGCCGGAGAGCAAAAAGAATCCTGTGAGCCTGACGGGGACAAGCGAAGTTCCAGTGATGTAGTCCTTAGCGACAGCACAAACGAGTTGGCAGCGAGAACCACGGCCCATATGATGTGGATGAATCTCGCAAAGGCTGTTCAGGATGCGCAGAGGCTGACGAGGAAGTAGACACTGCAGGTATAGAGGACGAAGATGTTGAGAAGGTAGGGGAGGAAGACGAGGATGTTGGAGAGGAGGTGGGATAAGAGGCGGTAGATGCTAGAGGATGCTTCCCCGAGGAGGATGGGGAGTGTTTCTGCGGTAATATTTGGCACCTTGTTGGCTTAGGCTCTGTTTGGCACGGTGACGCCGGTCGTAAACGCATGGGTTAAAACATCATTCGTTAAGGATCACCTAACAAACATCAACATAAAAGCTAGTGTACGAAGTTTATTAGGTGGGTTTGAGTAGTACTGGAATGCATAATCTCTTGGGAAGTACTCGTGTTGCACTCATGTTTTGCTGATGAAGTGCATGAATGCCCGTTTTGGATCATTGTCAAGTTTATTAGAAATTATTACATCTAATATGTATTGAGCTATGAAAAGAAAAGGATATTTAATCTCCAAAATATTCCAAAAACTAGGAGTTTGGGCGGTGCATATAACCAGTTTGTCGTAGACGACGGGCCGGGCAGAGCCGGCCTTCGGCGCCAGTTGAGCTTGTGTGGTGGTGGAGCGAGCTTTGGGGAGCCAAGACGCAACATCAACGATGTCGCCGCCGGTGCGATTGGTGCTCGTTTCCTCTCCATGTTATTATGGGATAAGAAGCCACTCCTTTGAGGAAATGGATGCTGCTCAATTATTGCGGCCTTACAAATTCTATCCTTCAGACATCACTATCATATATGTATATACGCACACGGGATCAGCCTATGTGTGCCCAAACTAGAAGCACAGGCCACGGGCTCCGCCCGTATGACTAATTTGAAAAAGAAAGAAAAAGCATTTTGTTGCGTAAATAAAAAAATAATAATAGAAAGACTTAAAAATAAAAAAATTTACAACAACAACAAAATCTCATATAGTCTCCCCTTACCCTTAGGCCTTAAGAAGTTGAAGTTGTTTATGAGGTGCCCTCTTTCTCTCATACTTAAGTGTTGCTCCTCTAGGATAGTTTAGGGATGAGCGACCTCTCGGAAAGAACCAAATTATGATTTAAGATCAGTATATGATGAGATGAATTAAAACGAACAATACTTCTGATATTGTGAGAGTCAAGTCCTTGCAATAGATACTTAGATACTTGTGATGACTTGCTAGTTTATACATCCTTAGAACACAAAAAAAAAGTGTGCTTGAAACTATAACCATGAGAAGACTTTTTTAGGAGTTTAGAAGGGAAAATCATTGGAGAAGAAGATGTTTTCGAGGGACAAGCGGAATTTAGGGGTTTTGTCATGAATCCAAATGATTTTATTAGCTGTGGGTAAGCAAGCAAAACACAACTTGCCGATTTTTTTGTTCCAGAACAAAGAGCCAGAAAGTTAACTATAGAAAGCTTTGCAGGCTAAGCGTGTTTTACGGTCATCTTGTAAACAAGATACTAAACCGCATCCCGGAGATTTTCAGAACAAGAGAAATCAGCACCTGCTAGCGGATGACAAAGTTGGCGCACCCCATCAGTTCAAAACAGGTACCATAACCAATAACAAAGACGTCAAGACTCAAAACTTAGCGTGACACATTGGGATTCGCGCGGCATGAGCTCCAGGAAAGAAGAAGACTCATGAAGCCACTGAATCAAAGTATGGTATACCTCTCCAGATGAAGAAGTCCAAATAAGTGCACCACTCGAACTTAGGACGCCTGCGGTGGTCACAAACCATCAAAACAACACCGGCCATCCCGAGCAACGTTTAACGGCTTCATCAAAATTAAGGCTCGTTTGGAGGAACTATTTACGATCAAGCGGTTCACGGACCGTATGAACGGACCTTAAGTCTCCTCAACAGAGCCTTAAGTTTTAGCAAATCTGTCGTAGGATTTCAAGAAGAAGGTTGTTACGGAAGTTTTTCAGCAAACTAATAATTTATTAGAAGAAAATTGTGTGCACGAAACTGGAAATCGTAATTTAAGTTTTAGAATAATCATAGAAAAATTCTATTCGACTGAAATAAGTCCTAAGATTAATATTGTTATTAAATAGGTGCTAATCTTACACGAGATTAAATATTTT